>CM046031.1:8985563-9293015 GCA_025215565.1 Flaveria ramosissima | reverse complement strand
CATAACTGCACCTTCCCTCGAAGGTCATAAGATAAACCGTCGTTCTTTTGGGTGTATGAACCTTACTTGGGCGTATGGACACCCTTCATTCGCATGGCCTTCCAGGCGACTTAACACTTAGGCGAATGGACTCTATGCGAATGGACTATGGGCGAATGGACCTCCATGCGTATGGACTCTCAGTCGCAAGCTTTCGTGCGTATGACCTTCAGTCGCATGACCTCAGGCGCATGGGCCTCAGTTGCATGCCCTTCGTGCGAATGAACCCCAGGCGCATGGCCTCCGTGCGAATGAACCTCAGTCGCACACTCCTTCAATCGCATGCCTTACAGACACAAGAGCTTCAGTCGCATGAACATCGTATGGACCTCAGTCGTATGGCAATCGTGCGCATGGACCTCAGTCACATGCCAATCGGCCGAATGGCCTCCAATCGCCCTCCAGTCGGTCGCCTAGCCCTAGCTGATGCAGAATGCAATTCATCCTGACTGCAGCCGACGGGTTTTGGCCTCCAACCTCTTCCAAACCTCTTTTAAGCTCAAATCAACAATCCTAAACCTTAGGAAAACATACCATGACCTCATTCAAGCATATCCACGCAAGAAATCAAGCTCCAAACGCATCATACACATACACACATGCATAAAAATGGGTTTACACCCAAAAACTCAAAAATGGGTTTTCAGATGTGTTCCAGCCCCAAAATTAGTTGAAAACGTGTAAAAGAGGGGTCCTGGAACTCACCTTAACGATCCCGACAAGTAGAGCTTCAATTTGACTCGCTCCTCAACGATTTTGGCTACTCGAACCAACCCGAGCCAACACTTTTCCTCTTTTCTCTTCTTTCTCTCTTCTCTTCTTGATGGCTAAAAAATGAGAAGGGTGGGGTGTCTCCCCCCTTTTATACTCCCACTCATCGAAGTTTCTCTCGTTGGCGAGTTTGGTCCCTCGACTTTGGACTTTATTTCTTTTTCTTCTTTTGTCGGCTTCAAAGAAAATTTCCGGGCGTTACAAATGTGTTTCAGAAATTTACGGTAAGTGATGGCCGATCTTCAGTTGAGCAGTGTGTACCTGATCAGAGAACCCGTTCCTCAAGTTTGCAAAAGATACCGAGCTAGGAATCCTCCTCCGAAATCTTCTAAAGCACTCAAGATTAGAGATTTGGGAAAGCTGTTCCAATATTCTCACAAAGGATGCACTCGAAAAGGGGAGCATGCAAATAGGGGGAGCTTATGAGATGAATGATCTTTCTCATCAGTTTCAGTAATTTTCAATTTAAAGATCTTTCTATGGTTGACTTCTCGGTGCTGATTTAGTTTGAAGACATTGATAATGATAGACTAAGGGGGAGTATTGTTGGAGTTGTGCAAGATAGTCTATATTATCAACACAGTCAAAGTCTATAAAAGTCAACATCACGATCAAAGTAAACACAAAAGTCAAACCGGACACGTTCGAGACGAAGTACCGAGACGAGATGTTGAATATTTAGATGACTAGGAATTTTATTGTAATATATATATTTTGTGTCAACAAAATATATTTAAATATGTTTTAGGTAATTTTATATTTGATATGCAATTTCTATTAATTAGCCTAAGTCTAGGGGTCAAGTGCAATTAGTGGATTATATTCACTATAAAATAGGTTAATTGTAATTAGAATTGACTAATGGTGAATTACCAATTGATTGGGGTTTCCACTTTGTACAAATTATATGCAATTAATAGAGATCAAAAGGGGGTTTTAGTGTGTTTATCATATTTTGATCCATAATCTTCATGATTTGATTCAAATGTGTTCAACCTGGGTTAACACATGACTCTCTGACTCATCTCAATCCATAAGAAGATGTTTCTCACCAATTTGACATGAATGTTTTTAATCTAGATGTATCAATTTAAGTAGATGCAATTCCTACTTTGAGGTTACACAGGATTCATCCGGTCACAAACATCATTGGAGACCTAGATGAACGTGTCACAAGAAGCAAGTCAAACATACCCAACATCTATCCCTTTTCATGTTTTCTATGTCAAACTGACATCAATGAAGCTCTTCAAGACAATAGTTAGATTGAGGCAATAGAGTTACTTTAATTTAGGAAACAAGAAGTATGGTAACCAGTTGACCTTCCCAAAGGACAATATCCTATCGGAACCGGGTGGTTATATAGACTAATGATAGAGGCATTATCAGCAGAAACAAAGCAAGATTGATAGCCTAGTGGTATACACAAAAAAGGGTATAGATTATGATAAAGTGTTTGTGCAGGACCGGTGAAGGGTATGCACTTACAACACAACAATACAATGAGGAGAGTTACTTAGAACACTTAACTGATCAAATAGGGAACTGGTTAACTTAAGTGAAAGATGCTAAGAACACAAGTAAAAATGAGACAAAACAAGATAGCAAACAACACAAGTATTTGGTTTTCAAGAATGCTGTATATTGCTTCTCAAGTTCTATTACAAATATTACAAAGCACACTCTGAAAGTTACAAGTACTTGAGATACATATACTACATCCTATAGCCGGCCATACTTTGAAAGCCAGCTGGATACATAAGACTAGACAACAAAATCAAATGTAGAGTCAAAAGGCAGATTGCCTTTTGACTAGTGACTATGACATGCCATAGCTCACATCCTAATATATTACAAAAAGGATAAAAGTACATAAAGTAGAAAGCACAGACTCAAGACCTCAATGTACAGTTACCAAAAGCATGGACCTTTTCACAAACTCATGTAAGTTGATGACTAAACAGAGTTGCAGCGGAAAGGTGGTCCAGCTTTATGGTAAAGTACATAAAAAAAGCATGTCTCAAAAAGTCTTCGGAAGAAATCTGTCTGCACTCTTTGGCTTCGGAAGACTTTGTCTTTGAAGCTTTGAAAGACTTCACTTTTGGCTTCGGAAGATGTTGGTCTTGGCTTCGGAAGATTTTACACTTAGAATATTTCTAATGCAAGGTGTAAGACTTTTGAAGCATTTCTACTTCTGTTCTTCAGTGCATGCATGCAGAGAGACTTTGGATGTTTTGGTAGCATCAGACTTATAGGAATCCTTACAAACTCCTCCTAGGCTGATGCTACCAAAACATTTAAAGATCTTCAGCTTTTGATAGTTCTCATAATGATGATGATCATGCCTTTCTTCATTAGATGGTCAGGATCACTCAGACTCTCATAGTATCTTCTCATCTCAAATAGATCATGCAGAGGTAGGTTGAATTAGTCTTGCCATGTGTAGACATCTTCACCACCTTGATCTCTGATCACATGCCATCTCTCTAGATTAGTTGTAAAGGTCCAGGATAAGATGGGTCTCTCAGATGCAAGAGGAGCCACTTGGATTGGATTTGATTGGGTTGCCTCTTCATGCACTTACTCAGGTTGATCTGACTCAGCCTGAGGTGTAGAGGTGGATGATTCAGGCTTCTTCTTCTTCTTTGAATTTGGTTTAAAAGCCATCTTCTTCCTCCTCTTTGAGGACTTTAACTGAGAAGACTGGTCTGCAGCACCTTATTTATCAGTCTTGTCTTGCTCAGTTGGGTGTTCCTCCCTCACAGGTTCAGAAGGAAAGGGAGTTTGACCCTGCTGTAGATCAGAAGATGAAGCTTGTTGAGGCTCAGCCAGAGGTCCAGGTTGTGTTGTCTTAGGTTGTTCAACCTTAACCTCTACTTCAGGAGGAGCTTGACTTGGAGGGGAGTGTAAGTCAATTAGCTCTCCACTTTTGATCTTCTCCTTGATTACCCTAATGTGCTCATACATTGTAGATAGAGACAAGGGCCAAGTCTCCTTCTGGATAATCCATAAAGCTTCAAGAAGCTCATCATCCTTTGTCTGTCAGCAGACTTCTTCATGCTCTTTTGGATAATGGCTCTTGACTTTGCAGCTTCTTCCCTCATCTTCCTTTTTGTTGCCTTTTGTTCTTTGAGTACTTGAAGTTCAAGCTGTTTGAGATACTCAAACTCAATGTACTCAAAGGACAAAGGAAGAAGTGCAGATGCCTGATAGAGACCTGTGGCACTCAAGTAGTTGATCATGTTTTGCCTATCTATTTCTTTGTCTACCTAGGTTCTTGTCTAGCTGTCATAGTCTCTTGCATAGGGCTTTCTTGAACTGGGGAGAGGGTAGGAACATGCTTGTATAATCTTTTTTGTCTCTTCTCCTCTTTGATTTGGAGAAGTAGCCTTGCATCATTTGCTTCCTTCATCTCTCTTAACACTTACATGTCAGCTAGTTCATTAAGTTCCTCTAAGGGGAGAGATATAATCTCATCAATGTCATAGTTCCTGGTCTACATGTAAGTAATCCTCACTGCCCTCAACTCATCATCTTGAGTATTTGGTCTGAGGGTAGCCCTGATTGCAGCTTGCATAAAGCCTGAATAACCAGAGGAACTTTCTCCCTTAGCTTCCTCTTCCTCTCTCTCTCCTCCTCCTCAATCTCCTCAGGAGTTAGAATCCTATTCCCTTTGTCACCCACAGACCTTTGTGACACAGGGTGGAAAGATCTTTGGCCTTCATTGCTTGGTGTAGCATCCAAGCTCTGGCCAGAGAGAGGTTGTGATACACCTTCACCAACAGGTGTTTCACTGGGGGGATGAATTTCTGAAGTAGTTGTTGGTGTGACAGGGCTCTCAGGCTCTATCACTGGGCTTCAGCCAAGGTTTTCCCTTTGAAGCTAATCTCCGGGTCTGCCTCAACATCCAGTTGACCAATGACATTACCTTATTGCCTTTGTCTCCTTCTTAGACTGAACTCTTCAGTAATTCTGTCTTGAATCCTTTGTGCCAGCCTGTCAGCTTGTCTAGATTGACTTGGGTTGACAAGTGGCATGTTGATCAGGTCAAGACCTTCATAGTAGTTCAAGGTTTGAAAGTTGAACACATTGCTGCCCTTGAACTCTTTAAAGAATGAGGGCTCTTCTATCAGTATCATACCTCCACCGAATAATGTAGTTTGAAGTTCTTGGGGTGGGGATGATATAGCCCTTGGAATGCCTTCCTCAAAGAGACTCTGAATGAAAGAGTATAGCGTCCACATCAATGTGAACTTGAGGAAGTTGCTGAGTATGCATAATTGCAAGTGAGGATGGTGAGTCCTCAATGTCCATACTCCCTGAAGAACTCCCAGGTTCTGTGACTGTAATGACTTTCCCCCTTTTTGGTAGCATCACCCTCTTGCATAGGTGAGCCAGGAGTTAGGTCAATCGCATTCACAGGTTCTTGTGTTCCTGGTTGAGCTCTCCTTAAAGGTCTCCTAGCTAGTTTTTCCGTAAGATAAGATATCTTAAGTTGCTGATCATTGACCCTGTTGTGCAGGGTAGTCACCTGGGATTCAAGGTTACTAACCTTAGAGACTAAATAGGTAACTGTCCCCTGAAGGTTGTTCACTTGTGTGTTGAGACTCAGAGTGAAGGCTTAAGGTAGTTGGGCTTGTGAGCTCATCAGGCTGAGCATGAGGAACCTCAACATTGATTCTTGAAGAGATGGGAGTAGTTTGCTCCTCAGGGGAAGTGGGAGCTGTAGTATCCACTTCCTCCTGTATGGGTGAGTGTATGGGAGCCTGCACAAGCTTAATAGCTTGAGCAGGTGTTTGTTTGGATTTTCTTTGGTAGGTGAGGGTGATTTGTGGTCTTTTTGGTGGTTGGGAGGTAGAAAGTGTGGGTTCAACACTAGCTTGTGTTGCTAGGTTGTCACCTTGAGCAATGAGCTCTAACATTAATAGGACAAGGGCTGTTTCTACCCCTGAGAAGCCTACAGTTGGCTTCTTCATGATTTTAAATATGACGGGCTTCATCTGTCCCATTTTAAGAATATTACCTGTTTCCCTCAACTGTGAGCCTAGTTCACAGTTGAGAATGTATTGAACATATCTAGGAAACATATAATACTCTAAGGAGTCCAAGTTAGCAAGCAAATTTGTGTAAACAAACTGAGAGTACCTGAACTTGACCCTTGAACCATTCCATGCACGATGAATGAGAGATCCTCAGGAATCTGGTCCCACCCTCCATGCTTGTTTGACAAGCTGTGGATAACCACATGAAGCAGGTATTTCCACTAGGATGAGACCTTCCTTTCCTGAAGGTGTTTATATAGAAATCTCCCTCATAGCCCATCTGCTCAAAAGAATGATTAACAGCTTCCTTCGGGAAGGACAACTCACCTTCTTCATCATCCAGCTGTAAATGAGTGTTGATGATGGCCAGAGTGATGAAGATTGTCCTCCCCTGCACTGTGGCAGACAGTGCCTTCTCCCCATCCATAACGACCTCTTTGCAGGTCTTCTAAAATTCAAGCAGATGATCCTCATAGAGAGTAGGATCAATGGTTAGGGAGGTGAAATAGTTAGATAAAGCCAAAAAATGGCAAACCTCTGAGAAACTATCATTCTTAGAGTTCAATAGAGCAACCTGGTTGTGTTGCCTGTGGAGTTGCATGGAGAAGTCAGGGTTGTTTCTACGGTTTAGATTGGCCATTTTGAGAAGCTTAAAGGTGAAGGAAGGTGAGGAACATATGCGGTTTGGGAGAATTTAGGTTTAAGGAATAGTATAATTGAAGAAGATAGTGAAAGAGGGGGAACCGTTGGGTACTTATGTTAAAAGGATTTGAGACAAAGTTAATGAAAAATGATAAACTTTGAAATCCGGATGTCTGTCCCACCTCTGAAAAGTAGTTTACTTTGCCTAAAAGTAGTTTTCTTGGAAGTCGAGAAATCTTCCGAAGGTTATTAGCTTCGAAATCTGAAGAAAGAGCTTCCGAAGGCAGATTGGCTTCGGAAGATATTTCAAAGGTTTTTGAGAATTTTGCTTCGGAATAGAATTAACACTCAGAGTTTTTATTCTAATAAGAATGAAAACTTCCGAAGGTAAATATTTTGGAAGAAAATTGTTCTTATAAAACATAAAAGAACTTAAGTAGATTTTAGGCTTCAGAAGATATTTTAGTAATTTCTTCCGAAGGTAAAATTACTGAAGTAGTTATTTGTTTACCAAGACATAATTTCTTCCGAAGGTAATTTTAAATCTTCCAAAAAGTAAAGAGATCAATGTTTTAAAAAATCTAAGAAATGTCTTTTGGAAAGATTTTCTTCCAAAGAAAACAAGGGCTTATGACGATGATGAAATAGACAACTTAGGACACACAGGGTTTTAGAAATAATATGATTAAGTTTTTAAGAAAAGCTATTCAAAGTTAATCATCCCATGAGCTGATACAAGATATTTAAATCTTTGTTCATCAAAAGCTTTGGTGAACATATCAGCATCTTGTTCATTTGTGTTAACTTTGACTAGTTTGATTAATCCCTTTTCAAAGTTATCTCTAATCAAATGATACCGTATAATGATATGTTTTCTTCTTTGAGTGTTGCACTGAATTCTGTGATTGTGATAGCACTGTTGTTGTCTATGTGGATGGGTGTCTCCTTGAAGTTGAATCCATAGTCCAGCATCTGATTTTGAATCTAAAGCACTTGAGCACAACAGCTTGCAGCAGCAATGTATTCAGCCTTAACAGTTGATGCAGACACACAGAGGATTTTCTTATATGGCCAAGAGACTATCCTTTCACCAATAAATTGACATCCCCCTGATGTAGACTTTGCAGTCATGTTGCACAACCATAGTCACTATCACTTCCTTGGTGCTTGGTGCAGCCCATAAAGAGTTTTATCAAGCCTGCAAACATAATCAGAATAACCAGGATCTACAAACCCAGGTGGTTGTCTAACATACACCTCTTCATCAATCACCCCATAGAGAAAAGCACACTTGACATCAAATTGGTAGACCTTGAAGTTCTTGGATGCAGCAAAAGCTAGGAGTATCTTAACAGCTTCAAGTCTTGCTACAAGAGCGAAGACATCTGTGTTGTTAATTCCTTCTTCTTGAATATACCCTTGAACAACTAGTCTTGCCTTGTTCTTGATGATAAGTCCTTTATCATCCTTCTTATTCCTGAACACCCATTTGGTTCCTATGGTAGTCTTCCTTTGAGTAAAAGGACATAGGTTCCAAACCTTTTGCCTTTTGAATTAAAGCAACTCCTCTTGCATAGCTTCAACCCAACTTCTATTATTTAAAGCCTCATCAATTTTCTTTGGCTCTATCTGGGACAAGAAACAAAAGTGAAGACAAACATTTGCATCATGGGTATGTCCCCTTGTTCTCTCCCCTGAATCAATATCTCCAATGATGTTTGTGGTCGGATGAGACTTGTGGATCCTTAGTTGAGGGATCATAGCAAGTTGTTTAGAAAGATCTAAATTTGAGAAATTCTGATCTGGCAAGGAGGATTCACCCTCCACATCAGCACACTTATCAAGATTGACTTGATCCAATGAGTGTGTGACATCATTGATGTTGTCTTCAATGGAGTGGTTATCAGCATCAAGGAATTCCTGATCACTTTCACCACCATCATTTTCTCCAACAAATTGAAGCTCCTTCATCTGAGTTTTGTGCCTCTAAGCTGGAATTTGAAGGCACCCCAGAAGTATCAGCAGGATTTGTCATTGAGTGCCGGTAGAAGCTTCATTTGCAGGATTGGTTACCACTTGAGCTGAAGATGTGTAGCTTTAAGGTCTTCTTAGCTCAAATCTTGGGTCAGGATCACCTGTAGGTAGTATATCTGTGGACCCTGAAACATGCTCACAAGATTTGTTAAAATAGTTGGTAACTAAATCAAGATCAAATAGCCAATCCGGACCAGAACCTTTCATACTGGGAATGTGCTCATTGAAGGTCACATTGGCGGACTCCTCAACTACTCTAGTTCTAAGATTGTATACTTTATAAGCCTTAGCTTGAGAAGAGTATCCAATGAAGTGTCCATCATCTGATTTCTCAGCAAACTTGGCAATTTGATCTTTGGTATTCAAGATGGTGCAAGGACATCCAAAAGTCCTGAGAAAACCAATGAAAGGTTTCCTCTTGTGCCAAAGTTCATAAGGAGTCTTACCATGTGTCTTAACCACTAAAACTCTGTTTTGCACATAGCAGGCAGTGTTCACTGCCTCTGCCCAGAAGGTGATGGGCAGTTTAGAGTCAGACAACATAGTTCTTGCAGCTTCAATTAATGTCCTGTTTCTCCTCTCAGCAACACTATTTTGCTGAGAAGTCCTGCCAGCACTATATTGTCTTGTAATACCCTTTTGATCACAAAATGTATCAAGGATTTGACTCTTGAATTCAGTTCTTGATCACATCTTATGTTTTGAGCTTGTGATCACATTGATTCTTAATATTTAAGATGAAATTCTTTAGAATCTCAAGGGTCTCATCCTTAGTTCTAAGAAAGAAAACCCAAGTGAATCTAGTAAAGTCATCTGTGATCACCAAACAATAAGAGGTCCTTCCTAGACTCATTACACTGGTGGGGCCAAAGATATCCATATGTAATAAGTGTAGGGGATTAATGATGGAATTTCTTTCCTTTGGCTTGTGAGAGAAGAACGGCCCAGCTTGCTGGCTGACTTGGCAGCTGCCGTGAAAGCCTATTCCGATACCTTGTGTTGCTTCCCTTTCAGGCATGCAACACAGTGATCATCACTTGTAAACTCTTTCTTTGGTATTCCATTTACCAAATCATTCTTAATTAATTTATTCATGTTTTTAAAATTTACATGGCACATTCTTTTATGCCAGAGGAAAGATTTATCATTATTTCCTTTAGATAGAAAGCATGAAACTTCTCCTGAGGGAGATGTTTCTTGCAAATCCATCTTGTATATGTTCCCTTTCCTGGGGGCTCTGAGCAGCATGTGCTCATGAGTAATGACCACCCCGGGCCTGAGAACAATGCACTCATGCTTAGTAAAGAGCATGTTATGACTCTGATCACAAAATTGGGATACACTCAAGAGATTGTACCCAAGCTCCTTGACAAAGTTTACTTTCTCAATGCTGAGTTTACCAATTGTGACCTTGCCCCTTCCTGTAATGTAACCTCCTGTATCTCCTAAGCAACTGGTCCTCCATCAATTCTTTCAAACTTTTAGAGTAGTGACCTATTGCCTGTCATGTGCCTGGAACATCCACTGTTAATGATCCATACATTTCTGTTTGTTATGAGTTGTTCTGCACAAAAAGATGGTTAGTTACATTTGAAAACCCAAGCCTCATTGGTTGGGCTCATCAAAAGAAGTTAAAGACAATGCAACAGTAATTGATCCTATAGTCATGCTAGAAGGATCATTTGCTGATGTTGATGAAGAACTTTCAGCCACTTGGTCTTTCTTTGACTTCCACACCACCTTTGGAAGCTTAGACTTCACCTTCAATACTTCGGAAGTATTGTTGACTTCGGAAGTTTTGATGACTGGACCTTCGAAAGATCTTGCTTTCACTATAGCAAGCTTCAGTGCTTCGGAAGTATTCCTTTCTTCCGAGACCAAATGTTCTTCCGAAGGAAAGTTTCCACTTGTCTTCTTCTTTATTTCGGAGCTTCCGAAGGAAAGAGATTTTCCTTCCGAAGCTTGCTTCTTCTTCTCCAAACTCTTAGAAGTTTCTTTCTTGGTCATGTGGAGAGTACTCTTTGGATTGTAAACACAATCCTTAGCAAGATGAGAGGTACTCCCACACATAACACAATCTATTTTCTGCCTTCTAGGAGTTTTCCTTTGTGAACAAAGCTGAACTTAATCACTTTCCTTCTCCATCTTTATCTTTGCAGATGTTGTGGCAATTCTTATGGGGATAGAACTACCTTTGGAGCTGGATGGTTCAGGTTGTACAGCAGTGTTGCACAATCGATCAGCCTTCTTCTTGATGATGGGATGATTTGGACATGAACCAGAACTCTTGTTTATGGAGTTCAAGTTTGTCTGTGCAGAGTTGAAGGTGGCCTTAATCTCTTGAGCATTCTTGGACTTTCTTTTGGCCTTCCTAATCAAGTTCTTTCTCCTGGGGAATTGGTCATCCCAACAGCTTTACTCTTCTCAGAGGGATAGTGACCCTTCTTAGAATGCTCTTCTTCACTCTTCTCAGAGCCATTCTTCACCATCTCCTCTTCATCCTCTTCAAGCAAAGGGTCTATGAGGGGAAGCTCATCTTCACAAGTTCCACACCTAGAAGATCTTACAGACAAGATTGTGTGTGGAGGAGCTATCTCACAAGATCCCAGTCCCTGCTTATTTTGATAACAAAATTTTGCATGCAAGGATGAGGATATTATGTTCTTGAGGTCTCTTCTTCAAGAAAACATTTTTCTGCCTTAGCTTTGCTGATCATAAGCTCAACCTGACATTCAATTAACTTAGTAATGAGGTCTTTGATCTGAGTCATGTAGTTTGTGTGCTCATGTTTAAGAGTTGAAATGGTTTTTTCTAAGTCCTATATCTTTAGTTTATAATCATTTTCAGCTCTCTTAAAATCAGCTTCTAAGATATTTAAGGACTCAAGATCAGATCTCATTTCTAAATTATAGGACCTGTATCTATTAACTTATCAATACATTCAGGAGTACAAAGATGTTCCAATACCTTGGCTTCATCGTGGTCTGCCATGAGTGTTTGGTTTGGAGATGCATCTTCTACCTGAAACCTCCAGTCAAAGCCTCCTTCTTCAACAGCAACTACAGCTTACTGCTGTGGCTTCTCATTCTGGGGAGCTTTGTCAGTGTAGTTTGGTCTGGTTTGTGTTTGGCAACCATTTGTCCTTGGTGCCTTACACTCCATCTGGTTATAGTTGTAACACTTTACTTTGCTTTTATCCAGCCCAAACTTTCCACTGGCTGCATTGCTTGGAAACTTCCTCCCTATCCTCTTGTAGAACCTTCTTGGCTTGTGAGTGAGAAGAGCCATCTGCTGAACTATCTCCATATACTGCATATCATCTGGATGGATACAGTCCAGGTCTTTAAGGGTGAAGAGAAAGTTACGTTTGGTTTCTTCAGCAGAGATAAAGGCATGAGAAGAACTTGTCTCTTGGAAAGGACTTCCTTGAGTGTAGCTTTCTTGGAGTCTCTGGGAAGGTGATGAAAGGGCCCTTTTGTGAGTTATCAAGGTAGCATATAAGATGATGTTGTGGTTCAATGCTTTCCTTTGAACCACATGGAGGGCTGAACTCAGTTAATTACCGGAGTTACCAGATGAGTTTGCATATTCATCTCCATCTGGTAGCCACTAAAAATACCATACAACTCTGTGAGAGTAAGAGTCTTAAGGTTCTCAGTCCTCTTAATAACAACATAATAATGTGTCCATTGCCTAGGAGAGAGAGGACATAAACTTCCTTACAATGTCCCTATTCTCAAGAGTTACTCCAACATCCATTTGAGTATCCACAATCTCAACATACCTGAAGTATTGTTGAGTCATGGTTTCACTTAACTTGAAGGTGAAGTTTTTAAAGTGCTGCTTCAGGATATCCTTCTTGGTCTCCTTTGATTCAGTGGACCCCTCATACATCAGCTTCAGTGCTTCCTATAGTTGCTTGGCAGTTTTGTACTTCTTTAAGCTCTGTAGATGGAGTTTGGAAGAGCAATTTGAAGGGCTGTCATGGCTTTCTGATCAATCTCTATTCTCTTCCTGACTTCTTCAGAGTAATCGGCCACAGCCTTTAGAATCATACCAACACAGTAGCAGAAGTGGTGCTTGGTATGTAAGGTCCTTCAACAACAGAGTCCCACATCCTGAAGTCTTGAGACTTAATGAAGCCTTCCATTCTTTGACACCACGTATCAAAGTCTTCAAGAGTGATCAGTGGAGACTTTGTCATAGTTCCAGTTTCCATATCAGCTTTGGTAATAGCCGCCATTTGAGTTATTAAGTATTTTGTGTATGTGAGGGATCTTAAGATGGTGCAATCTTATATCAAGAGCATGAATGCTCTGATACCAAATGCAAGACCGGTGAAGGGTATGCACTTACAACATAACAACACAAATGTGGAGAGTTACTTAGAACACTTAACAAATCAAATAGGGAACTGGTTAACTTAAGTGAAAGATGCTAAGAACACAAGTAAAAATGAGATAGAACAAGATAGCAAACAACACAAGTATTTGGTTTTCAAGAATGTTGTAATTTCTTCTCAAGTTCTATTACAAATGTTACAAAGCATACTCTGAAACTTACAAGTACTTAGATACATATACTACATCCTACAGCCGGCCATTCTTTGAAAGCCAGCTGGATATATAAGACTAGACAACAAAATCAAATGTAGAGTCAAAAGGCAGATTGCCTTTTGACTAGTGACTATGACATGCCATAGCTCACATCCTAATATATTACAAAAAGGATAAAAATACATAAAGTAGAAAGCATAGACTCAAGACCTCAATGTACAGTTACAAAAAGCATGGACCTTTTCACCAACTCATGTAAGTTGGTGACTAAACAGAGCTGCAGCAGAGAAAGGTGGTCCAGCTTTATGGTAAAGTACATCAGATAAAAGCATGTCTCTAAAAGTCTTCAAAGAAATCTGTCTTCACTCTTTGGCTTCGGAAGACTTTGTCTTTGAAGCTTCGAAAAGACTTCACTTTTGGCTCGGAAGATGCTGGTCTTGGCTTCGGAAGATTTTACACTTAGAATATTTTCTAATGCAAGTGTTGAAAACTTCCGAAGCATTCTACTTCTGTTCTTTAGTGCATGCATGCAGAGAGACTGGAGATGTTTTGGCTGCATCAGACTTATAGGAATCCTTACAGTTTGCCTTGCTGCTCGACTGGAAGCAATCAAACTCTTTCTTGCCTACTCTGCATCCATGAAGTTCACCATGTATCAAATGGATGTGAAGGGTGCTTTCCTATACAGGGAAAATTTCTAAAGAAGTTTATGTCAGTCAGCCATCAGGCTTTGAAGACCTAGATTTCCCTCACATGGTGTACAAGCTTGACAGCTTTGTATGGTCTACATCAAGCAATATGGAAGTGTATGAGACATTGTCGTGTTTTCTTCTTGAACACAGTACGAGAAAGGAAAGATTGAGCAAACATTATTCAAAAAGAAGAAAGACCATGAGTTGCTTTTGTTCAGATATATGTGAATGAATCATCTTCGTCTCAACAAACCAAACAACTCTGCAAGGATTTGAAAGAACTCATGCATTTGAAGTTTTAGATGAGTGTTGTGAGTGAATTGACTTTCTTCTTACGATTGCAAGTACAACAAACAGAGGACAGGATCTTCATTTACCAGTCAAAGTACGTGGATTCAATGTTGAAGAAGTTCCATTTCTCAAATTATCAATCTATATGAACTCTGTAGATACAAAGATAAAGATAGGTCTTGCTCTAGATGGCAAGTCTATTGATCAAACATATTATCATTCAGTGATAGGATTATTTATGTATCTGACAACAAGTAGAGCTAATATCTTGTTTGGAGTATGTGTTTATGCCAGATATTAGGTAGATCTCAAAGAGTCTCATGTCAATGTTATGAAAAGAATATTCATATATCTCAAGGGCAACCCTGCATTTGGTTATGGTATCAAAAGGAGGGAAACTTTAACTTTTATACATACATACATACACAGACAGTGACTATGGGGGATGCCAACTCAAATCGAAAGTCCACATCTGGTGGTGTGTCAATTCATTGGTCTAAGGACTAGTGTCATGGCAGTTCAAGAAGCAGATAAACGTTTCAGTTTCACTGCAGAAGTTGAGTACATAGCAGCATCCACTTGTTGTTCTCAAGTTCTCTGGATTCAAAACCCAATGATTGACTATGGTTTCAACTTTTTGCACACATCAATACATATTGATAACACAGTTTTTAATGTTTATCACAAACAATCAGTTCAGTACTAAAAAATAAACATAATGAGATAAGATATCACTTTTGAGATATTATGCTAAAAAAGATTTAATCAAGTTGATACAAGTAGACACCAAACAATCAACTGCCTGATTTATTTACTAAGGCTTTGAACCTAAGTGGTTTGAGTTCTTAGTTCAAGAAAATGTTAAATCATGAAGGATGATTTGAAACTACCAAAAACTCAGAATTTCAGTAGTGGCCATCAACTGCCAAATTAAGCTATAGTGTTGAATCCACTACCGAAGGGTATATGTTGAAATGCTGATGATCAGCATATACCCGGAAAATTGTTGATCTACATATTGCTAAATGTCTGCTGATCAGCATATGCAGATAAAGGGATCAAGACTCTATGAGTTGTCGATCGACTACTACATTATAAAAGAAGCCTGTCTGTGCTGACGACTGTTGTGTTCCATCTTTTGCCGACAACATAGTATAGCAGCTGCCAACTCCGATACATTGATTGCCTGTTCTATTGTAGTATCTGAACATAGAATAGTCTATTCTCTTTGTTTAGTATAAAAGTCCTTACACTTGTGTAGGAGAGGCAAGCTTTCTAAGCTATTTAATTGTATATGCCAAATTGTAATCTTTGTACAAAACAAATTAATCAAGTGAATACTTTGAAAGAACTTATTATGCATTTATATTACTCAAAGTAATTGTGTTGTGATAGTAAGTAATTAACTTAGATTTCGCATTGGTTAGCTACTAACCTAAAAAGAAATTCTTATTTGTTTGAACCAACCCAATCCAACAATGTAAATAAAATATCACTTTCTTTTTGTTAAGGATCCATCTTGCTTTTAACGATATCAAAAGACAAAAACATTTGAAAATAAACAAAAATACAAAACTATGCATTTCATTTAACATATATGAAAAAGGAAAAAAATAATGAAAAATATTAAAAGTATTTCTTTACAACTCAATAATATAGAAAATACCATGAGAAATGATATAGCTACAGTCAGTATATCATTAGCAATGCAATCAAATATCTATCAATGACTGACATGCATGATTTGATATGTGGGTAGGCTCAGCTTGGAATTAAAGATATATGGTTTTGTGATAAACTAAAGACTCTCATTCCACTAAAAGCTATCACCTAGGTATGGGTAAACATTAGCTCATTCAAGTGGGGGAGTAGTAAGCTAAACACACCAAGTTATGATACTTTATGAATCTCATTCACCTATATCGATTTCTCCTATGTTTTGCTGCGTAAAGAACTGGAGTAAACGAAGCATAAAGTGTTGATGTATATGATCCAAAAATATTCCCAATAAGGAACACATTCCACTATGAAAAAACACAAAGTCCATCTTGCATTACAATCAAAAGAATCCAAAGAGGATAACTCTAAAATGTAGCATATAAAGGATCAAATAAATCTCAAAGGGATCCCCCACCTATAATAACATGAAATTTCATAACTTAAATGACGTGGTCATGTAAGCTGTAACAAAGTTCTACCACGCATTTCATGCGGGTGGTTAATCTATCTGTGCTTCTGAGTGTGAGGTACATAGAGAATGATCAACTAACACAAATCATGATAAAAATCACAAAGTACAAACAATATACACAACATTGCTTGATTTTAAGTGGATAATTACACCTGCAATCAATATGGGTGTGATTATGTCTAATTTTCTAACAATATTTATATTTGTAAAGGTATACTATTATGATCTCACCAAATTTATTATTCTATACTAATGTACAAAAAATATCAACAAAATACAAAAATATTATTTGATTATATTTTATTTTTATTTATGGTATCATTAATATTTTATTATTTTTAAATCAATAAAATTTTTATCCTTATGGGATATAAACTTTAAGGGGAGTAATTAAAAAAAATTGAGATCATTATCTCTAAAACACATTAAAAAATGATCAAAAATACAAAAATATCTGATTTATGTTTGTACAATGATTGACTTAACTTTACATAATAGTAATTGTAGGACCGGTTTTGGTTTTTCAACAACAGTTTCTAAGTTGGAAATAACACACTTACTAGATCAAATAAGGAATCTGGCAAAGAAATAATGTATAGAAAGTGAGAACACTCAAGAACACAATGATTTGTTTTCAAGGATGATGTATATTGCTCTCAAGTGCTTTACAAGTTTTACAAGGCCTAGTCCTAAGATTGATACAATGAGATACTTTATATTACATCCTACAACCGGCCATACTTTGAAGGCCATCTGGACATTAATCTAGACAACAAGATCAATGTAAAGTCAAAATATAGATTGACTTTTGACATGTGACTATGACATGTTAAGCACATATCCTATTGTATTACAATAAGGATAAAAGTACTAAAGTAGGAAGTTACAGACAAAGACTCCATTACATATAGTTGACAAAAGTAAGAAGATAATCACCAACTTATATAGGTTGATAAGTCTTCAGAGCTGGCAGTGAAAAGTTGGTCTGCTTTTGTCAAAAGTGTGTCAGTAGACACATGGTTCTTAGTCTTTGGAAGAGTTCAGTGTTCAAGCTTCAGAAGCTTTGTCTTTAAGTTGCGGAAGACTTCACTTTTGGATTCGGAAGATTTTTGTCTTTGACTTCGGAAGATTTGATAGTTAGTTATTTTCTTTTGTGCATTCTCAAATCTTCCGAAGTAACTTACTTTTACATCATTGCATGCTGAAAGATATTTGGTTAGTATCAACCTCTAAAGTAAACTATTACAGTAATTAGACTTTTGGATTAATTATAAATTATTGAATTAACTTTACATAATAGTAATCAAAATTTTTCAACAAAGTAGTAATCAAGTTTACTTAAATGCATTTTACATCCCTGAGGTTTCATAGAAATTGCCATTTGAATCCCAAAGTTTAAAATATTGCCATTTGCATCCAAAGGTTTCACTAAAATTGCCATTTGAATCTATTTGGCTACACCTAACTAACACGATTAACTTTTTCCGCTAAGTTTCCAACATGAGAGTTATTTAATTAAAAAATTACAAAATAAAAAACCAACTCACGTGAGGGTTTTATATGTTTAGCTAAATGGATTCAAATGGATTTTTGTGACTCTGTAATCGTATTTATTATTTTGTCTTGTTAATGTATTTTGATTTATTAATCGTGTTACTTTGCCCGTTTTATTAACTTAACATAGATTTATTTGGTTTAAAGCTTAGTTATAATTACGATTATTGATGCTTTGTAAGGTTTTATTTAAGGCTGATGCACCTAAAACATCCAAAATCTTTCCGCATGCATGCACTGAAGTACTAAGTAAAAATGGTTCGGAAGTTTTACACCATGCACTAGAAATATTCTAAGTGTAAAATCATCCGAAGCCAAGAACAACATCTTCCGAAGCCAAAAGTGAAGTCTTCCGAAGCTTCAAAGACAAAGTCTTCCGAAGCCAAGAAGTGAAGATAGATTTCTTCCGAAGACCTTTAAACACATGCTCTATCCGATGTACTTTACCATAAAGCTGGACCACTTTCCGCTGCAACTCTGTTTAGTCACCAACTTACATAAGCTGGTGAAAAGGTTCATGCTTTTAGTAACTGTACATTGAGGTCTTGAGTCATTTTGGTTTCTATTTTATGTACTTTTATCCTTTTTTAATATATTAGGATGTGAGCTATGGCATGTCATAGTCACTAGTCAAAAGGCAAATCTGCCTTTTTACTCTACATTTAATTTTGTTGTCTTGTTCAAATGTTTCCAGCTGGCTTTCTAAGTATGGCCAGCTGTAGGATGTAGTATAAAGTATCTCAGGTCCTTGTATCTTTTCTTATGCTTTGTAACACTTGTAAGGAACTTGAGAGCAATATACAGCATTCTTGAAAACCAATACTTGTGTTGTTTTGTTTCTTTTCTGTCTCCTATTTGCTTATGTTCTAAATATCAAACCATTATGTTACCAGTTCTCTATTCGATCTGTTAAGTGTTCTTAATCAATCTCTCCTCATTGTGTATTGTGTTGTAAGTGACCATCCCCTCTAACGGTCCTGAATTGGTATCAGAGCATTCCAGGTTCTTGATTGTAAGATCTCACCATCTTAAGATCCCTCACACACACACAATACTTAACATCTCAAATGGCAGCTATTACTAAAGCTGATATGGAAACTGTAACCATGACAAAATCCCCACTGATCACTCCTGAATACTTTAACACTTGGTGCCAACGAATGGAAGGGTTCATCAAGTCACAAGACTCTAGGATATGGGAATCTGTTGTCTCAGGGCCTCACATACCAAGCACCTCTTTAGCTGCTGCTGGGGGTGGTATGATTCCAAAGGCTGTGGCTGACTATTCTGAAGAAGACATGAAGAGAATAGAGATTGATCAGAATGCCATGACAGCCCTTCAAACTGCTCTTCCAAACTCCATATACAGAGGCTTCAAGAAGTGCAAAATAGTTAAACAGTTATGGGATACACTGAAGCTGATGTATGAGGGGTCAATTGAAGCCAAGGAGAACAAGAAGGATCTCCTGAAGCAGCAGTTTGAAAACTTCACCTTCAAAACAGGTGAAACCATGACTCAACAATACTTCAGGTATGTTGAGATTATGGATACTCTAATGGATGTTGGAGTTACTCTTGAGAACAGGGACATTGTAAGGAAGTTCATGTCCTCTCTTCCCAGACAATGGACATATTATTGTGTTGTTATCAAGAGAACTAAGAACCTTAAGACTCTTACTTTGACAGAGTTGTATGGTATTCTTAGTGGATACCAGATGGAGATGAATATAGAAGGTTCATCTGGTAACTAGCAATCAACTGAGTTCAGCCCTCCATGGGGTTGAAAATGATAGCATAAAACCACAACATCATCTTATATGCTACCCTGATAACTCACAAAAGGGTCCTTTCATCACCTTCTCGGAGACACCAAGAGAAAGCTACACTCAAGGAAGCCCATTCTAAGAGACAAGCTATTCACAAGCCTTTGTGTCTTCTGATGAAAGCACAGGCAACTTTCTTTTCACCCTTGGAGACTTGGACTGTATCCATCCAGATGCCCTGGAATACATGGAGATAGTTCAGCAAATGGCTCCCCTCACTCATAGAGCCAAGAAATTCTACAAGAGGACAGGAAGGAAGTTTCCAAGCAATGTAGCTAGTGGAAAGTTTGGGCTGGATAAAAGCAAAGTAAAGTGTTACAACTGTAACCAAATGAGTCACTTTTCAAGGGAGTGCAAAGCACCAAGGACAAATGGTGGCCAAGCACAAGCCATGCCAAACTACACTGAGAGAGCCACCCAGAATGAGAAGCCAAAGCAGCAAGCTGCAGTTGTGTTGAAGAAGAAGGCTTTGGCTGCAGCTTTCAGGTGGAAGATGCATCTCCAAACCAAACATTAATGGCTGAACATGATGAAGAAAAGGTACAGGAAAATCTCTGTACACCTGAATATATTGCTAAAGTGGATAGATACAGGTCCTACAACTTAGAGATGAGATCTGATCTTGAGTCTTTAAATATCTTAAAATCTGAGTTCAAAAGACCTGAAAATGATTATAAACTAAGGATAGAGGACTTAGAGAAAACCATTTCAACTCTTAAACAGGAACATACCAACTACAGGACTTAGATCAAAGATCTCATAACTAAGTTGACTGAATGCCATGCTGAGCTTGTGATCAGTAAAGCCAAGGCAGAAAAATATGTTCTTGAAAAAGAGACTTTAAAGAACATCATATCCTCATCTTTTAATGAAAAAGTTTGTTATCAAAATAAGCAGGGACTGGGATCTAGTGAGATAGCTCCTCCACACATAATCTTTTCTGTAAGATCTCCTAGGCGTGAAACATGTGAAGATGAGCTTCCTCTCATAGACCCATGACTGAAGAGGATGAAGAAGAGATAGTGAAGGATGCCTCTGAGAAGAAAGAAGAAAAGCATTCGAAGAAAGGTCACTATCCTTCTAAGGAGACTAAGAAAGTTGGGATGACTAAGTCAAAAAGGAAGAACTTGATCAGGAAGAGCAAAAGGAAGGCAAAGAAAGCTCAAGAGATCAAGGCCACTTTTAACTCTAATCAAAAACAAGTTTTATTTTTCTACAGGTTTTAAGGTGGTTAAGACTGAAGACAAAAACTCAAACTCTAGTACCAAGAGAATTTCCACAATATCTGCAAATATGAAGATGAAGAAGGAAAGTGATCAAGTTCAGTTTTGTTCACAAAAGAAGACTCTTAGGAAGAAGGAAATGGATTGTGTTATGTGGGGGGTACCTCTCATCTTGCTAAGGATTGTCTTTACAATCCAAAAGGTACTGTCCACATGACCAAGAAAGAGAATTTTAAGAGTTTGAAGAAGAAACAAGCTTCAGAAGGAAAATCTTTTCCTTTTGAAAGATCCAAATTGAAGAAGGAGATAAGTGGGAAATTGCCTTCGGAAGAAAAATTTGGTCTCGGAAGAAAGGAATACTTGCGAAGCACTGAAGTCTGCTGCAGTGCTAGCAAGATCTTCCGAAGGTTCAGTCATCAAAACTTTCGAAGTCATCAAAACTTCCGAAGTGTTGAAGGTCAAGTCTAAGCTTCCAAAGGTGGTGTGGATGACAAAGAAATACCATGTGACTGAAAGCTCTCCATCAACATCAGCAAGTGATCCTCAAAACATGACAATATGATCTATTAGTGTTGCATTGTCTTCAACTTCTTTTGATGAGCCCAAGACCAATAAGGCTTGGGTTTCCAAATGTAACTAACCATATCTTTTGTGCAGGAACAGCTCAAGACAAACAGGAATGTATGGATCATTGATAGTGGTTGTTTCAGGCACATGACAGGCAATAGGTCACTACTCTATAAATTTAAGAAAATTGATGGAGGGCCAGTTTCTTTTGGAGGAGATACTGGTGGTTACATTACAGGAAGGGGCAGGGTCACAAATGGTAAGCTCAGTATTGAGAAGGTAAACTTTGTCAAGGAGCTTGGATACAATCTTTTGAGTGTATCTTAATTTTGTGATCAGAGTCATAACATGCTCTTTACTAAGCATGAGTGCATTGTTCTCAACCCCGGGATGGTCATTCCTCATGAGCATATCCTGCTCAGAGCCCCTAAGAAAGGAAACATGTACAAGGTGGATTTGCAAGAAACATCTCCTTCAAGAGAAGTTTCATGCTTTCTATCTAAAGCCAATAGTGATGAGTCTTTCCTATTGCATAAAAGAATGTGCCATGTAAACTTTAAGAACATGAATAAACTTATTAAGAATTATTTGGTAAATGGAATGCCAAAGAAAGAGTTTACAAGTGATGATCATTATGGTGCATGCCTGAAAGGGAAGCAACAGAAGGTATCTCACAAGCCATAGGAAAGAAACTCCATTGCTACTCCCCTACACTTGTTACATATGGATCTCTTTGGCCCAACCAGTGTAATGAGTCTAGGAAAGACCTCTTACTGTTTGGTGATCACAGATGACTTTACAAGATTCACTTGGGTCTTCTTTTTTACAACTAAGGATGAGACCCCTGAGATTCTAAAGAATTGCATCTTAAAGATTAAGAATCAATGTGATCACAAGGTCAATACCATAATATATGGTCAAGGAACTGAATTCAAGAACCAAATCCTTGATACATTTTATGATGAAAAGGGTATTACAAGACAATATAGTGTTCCCAGGACTCCTCAACAAAATGATGTTCAAACAGTGATGAGAGGAGAACAGTACTATATTTAAGCTGCAAGAACTATGTTAACTGTCTCTAAGCTGCCCATCACCTTCAGGGCAGAGGCAGTTAATACTGCTTGCTATGTGCAAAACATAGTTTTAGTAGTTAAGACACATGGTAAGACTCCTTATGAACTTTGGCACAAGAGGAAACCTTTCATTGGTTTTCTCAGGTCATTTGGGTGTCCTTGCACCATCTTGAATACCAAAGATCAAATTGCCAAGTTTGATGAGAAATTAGATGATGGACATTTTATTGGATACTCTTCCCAAGCCAAGGCATATGGAGTATACAATCTCAGAACTAGAGTAGTTGAGGAGTCAGCCAATGTGACTTTCAATGAGCACACTCCCAGTGTGAAAGGTTCTGGTCCGGATTGGCTATTTGATCTTGATTTAGTTACCAACTATTTGAATAAATCTTGTGAGCATGTTTTAGGATCCACAGATATACTTCCTACAGGTGACCCTGATCCAAGATTTGAGCTGAGAAGACCATCAAGCTATACTACTTCAGCTCCAGTTGTAACTAACCTTGCAAATGGAGTCCTTATCAGCACAACAATGACAAACTCAGCTGATACCTCTAAGGTACCTTCAAATTCCAGCTTAGAGGCATAAAACTCAGATGAAGGAGCTTTAAATATAAGAGAAAGTGGTGGTAGTGACACTGATCAGGAATTTCTGGATGCTAACAGCCACTCCATTGAAGACAACATTAATGATGTCACACACTCATTGGATCAAGTCTCTCTTGATAAGTGTGCTGATATGGTGGGTGAATCATCAAGACTAGATCTAAATTTCTCTAATTTAGATCTCTCCAAGCAACTTGATGTGATCCCTCAACTAAGGATTCACAAGTCTCACCCTACAACAAACATCATTGGAAATGTTGAACCCGGGGTAAGAACAAAAGGACAAACCCATGATGCAAATGTTTGTTTTCACTCTTGTTTTCTATCCCAGATAGAGCCTAAGAAAATTGATGAAGCTTTAAAGGATGGAAGTTGGGAATAAACGGGTGTTTAGGAATAAGAAAGATGATAGAGGACTTGTCATCAAGAACAAAGCTAGACTAGTTGTCCAAAGATACACACAAAAAGATGGAATTGACTACACAGATGTCTTTGCTCCTGTTGCAAGATTTGAAGCTGTTAGAATATTCTTAGCTTTTGCTGCATCCAAGGATTTCAAGGTCTACCAACTTAATGTCAAGTGTGATTTTTTTTATGGAGTGATTGATGAAGAGGTGTATGTCAAACAACCACGTAGGTTTGCAGATCCTGATCATCCAGATTATGTCTGCGGGCTTGATAAAGCTCTTTATGGGTTGCACCAAGCACCAATGAGGTGGTATGAGACTTTGTCTCAGTATCTCTGTCAGCATGGATACAAAAGGGAAACTATAGATGGAACTCTCTTCATTAAAAGAACAGGAAATGACTTAATGCTAGTTCAAGTATATGTAGATGACAATATCTTTGGGTCAACTAATCCAAAGCTCTACAAAGACTTTGAGAAGCTAATGAAGGATAGATTGAAATGAGTGCCATGGGGGAACTCAATTTCTTTCTAGGAATTCAAGTGAAGCGACAGTGGCATCTTCATAAGTCAGTCAAAGTATGTACAAAACATACTTAAAAGATTCAACATGACTGATTGTAAGGTAGCTAAGACACCCATAGCCAGAAACCACTCCATTGGACCTGATCTTGAGGGGGAGTGTGTGGATGAACATCTCTACAGGGCTATGATCGAGTCTCTTATGTACCTCACAGCTAGCAGGCTTGATATCATGTTTGCCACGTGTATTTGTGCAAGATATCAAGCTAACCCCAAGATGTCACACCTAGTCAATGTTAAGAGAATTTTAAGATATCTCAAAGGTGCCTCAACACTTGGGCTTTGGTATCCAAAGAATTCTGACTTCAATCTGTATGCATATACAGATAGTGACTATGGTGGCTGCAATATGACTGTAAAGTCTACATCAGGGGGATGTCAGTTCCTTGGTGGAAGAATAGTCTCATGGCAATACAAGAAGCAATCTTGTGTCTCTGCATCAACTGATGAAGCTGAATACATTGTTGTTGCAAGTTGCTGTGCTCAAGTGCTTTGGATTCAGAACAGATGTTGGATTATGGATTCAACTTCAAAGAGACTCCTATCCCCATAGACAACAACAGTGCTATCTCTATCATAGAGAATCATGTGCAGCACTCAAGGACAAAACACATCAACATCAGGTATCATTTGATTAGAGATAACTTTGAAAAGGGATTAATCAAACTAGTCAAGGTTAACACAAATAAACAATATGTTAATCTGTTCACAAAGCTTTTGATGAACAAATATTTAAGTATCTTATATCAACTATTGGGATGATTAACTTTGAGTAGCTTTTTTTAAAACTTAATCATATTATTTCTAAAATTTTGTGTCCAAAATTTGTCTATTTTTATCACCTTCATAAGCCCTTGTTTACTCTGTAAGAAAAATCTTTTTAGAGACATTTCTAGATTCTTGAAAATTTTGATTATTCTTTGAAAGATATGTATTTACCTTCGGAAGAAATTTATGTCTTCAAAACAAACAACTACTTAAGAAATTTACCTTCAGAAGAAATTGTCAAAATATCTTCCGAAGCTTAAAACTACTCTTGTACTTGTATGTTTTCAAGAACAATTTTCTTCCGAAAGCAATTAACTCTCAGATGTTTGATCAGATTTCCAAGTCTTAATCTCTTCCGAAGAAAATTTTCTAAACTCTTTAGAATATCTTCCGAAGCCATTTTGGCTTCGGAAGCTTTTAATTGAAACTTCCGAAGTAAAATTACCTTCGAAAGATTTTAGACTTCCAAGAAAACTACTTTAAAAGAAAACTACTTTTCAGAGGTAGGACTGACATCCGGATTTCAAAGTTTATCCACTTTTATTAACTTTGTCTAAGATCCATTTTATATATATACCCAAAGGTTTCCCCCCTTTTTCACTCTCTTCTTCATCTGCACTATTGCAAAACCTAAATTCACCTACAAACCGCATTTGCTCTTCACTTTCTTCACCTTTAAGCTTTCAAAAATGGCCAACCTCAACCGCAGAAAAAACAACTCCTATTTCTCCATGCAACTTCACAGGCAACATAATCAGGTTGCTCTGTTGAACTCTGAGAAAGATTCTAGTTTCTCAGAGGTTTGCCGTTTTCTAGCTTTATCAAACTACTTCACCTCCCTGACCATTGATCCTATACTCTATGAGGATCATCTACTGAAATTTGAAGACATGTCAAGAGGTCATAATGGATAAGGAGAAGGCATTGTCTGCTACAGTGTAGGGGAGGACAATCTTTATCACTCCAGCCATCATCAACACTCATCTTCAGCTGGATGATGAGGAAGGTGAGTTGTCCTTTCTAACAAGGAAGTTTTAACCACTTCTTTCAGCAGATGGGCTATGAAGGGAGATTTCTCTGTAAAAACCTTCAGGAAAGGAAAGGTCTCATCCCAGTGGAAGTACATGCTTCATATGGTCATCCATATCTTGTCCAACAGCATGGTGGGCGGGACCAGATTCTTGAGATCTTTCCTTCATAGTGCTTAGAATGGTTCAATGTGTCAAGTTTAGGTACTCTCAATTTGTCTATATAAATTTACTTGCAAACTTAGACTCCTTAGAGAATTACATGTTTCCTAGATATGTTCAATACATTTCAACTGTGAACTGGGCTCACAGTTGAGAGAAACAGGTAATATTCTTAAATTGGGACAGATGAAGCCCGACATCTTTAAATAAGAAGAAGCCAACTATTGGCTTCTCTGGGTAGAAACAACCCTCGTCCCCAAAATGTTAGAGCTCATTGCTCAAGGTGACAATCTAGCAACACAAGCTAGTGTTGAACCCACACCTTCTACCTCTCAACCACCTAAACAGACCCAAATCATCCTCACCTACCAAAGAAAATCCAAATGAACCCCTGCACTAGCTATTCAGCTTGTGTAGGCCCCCATATCATCACCCATACATGAGGAAGTGGACACTGGAGCTCCCACTTCTCCTGAGGAGCAAAACCACTCCCATTCATCACGAATCAGTGCTGAGGTTCCTTATGCTCAGCCTGATGCTTATTAGCCCATCATCCTTAATCCTTCACTCTGAGTCTCAACACTCAAGTGAACAACCTTTAAGGGAAAGTTACCATCCCAGCCTCTAAATCTCAACCAACCTATTCCTAACCTTGAATTCTATGATGATGAAGACATGAGATTCAGTGAGTACCATGAGTCTCTCGACTCCTCCTCTACTAAAAGAGAGATGAGTGCTCATGCCTCTCCCATGTCTAGCCCACATCATTCATTTATTACTGAGGTGGATCTCCCCTAAACCTATTTAGGAGTTCCATATGGAAGAGGCTCTCACTTTTGCTAGTGTATACATCATTAAGACCTCAACCATGGCAACTCAGCCTATTGACACTTCACTTGAAGTTGTTAGTGAGCAAGGGAAATCCAGCAGCCAAGAACATGATGTTGGTGATGAGACTGAAGACTTTGGTCCAATTCTCACATCCCCAATGATTCTTCTGATGAAGATAAGGGGAACTTGAGACTAAAGGTGCAAAACTATCGCAAATATGCACCTACCTAGTCTCTAACGTTAGTCACTTGGAATCTCAGGTGACTACCTTACAAAATAGGGTCAATGATCAACAACTTGAGATATCTTATCTCATGGAACAACTAGCCGGAGACCTTTAAGGAGAGCTCATCCAGGAACACAAGAACCTGTGGATATGATTGACTTACTCCTAGCTCACCTATGCAAGATGGTGATGCTACCAAAAAGGGCAGAAAGTCATAACAATCACAGAACCTGGGAGTTTTTCACAGAGTATGGATATTAAAGACTCACCATCCCACTGGCAATGTTTCATACTCAGCAACTTCCTCAAGTTACATTGATATGGACTCACTAGACTCTCTTATTCAGAGTTGTTAGGACCTGGTATTTGAACGAAATACCTAGTGATTAGCGTGTTAAACCAACTCAAATAGTGCGGAATCCTATTTGATTGGCGATCCAATCAGTGAGAACACACGAAGAATCAATCAAGAATTGAATCTAACGTTAGAAGTCGATTAGGAATCGATCTAATGTTTCTGTGAACTTGGAGAACGATTTGGGAGGTTTCTGGACGGCTAGGGTACGTCTGGAATCGTAATGATGAATGCTTACGTTTTTCCACGAATTGGGTCTATTTATAGGTTAGTATTGTTCAATCGTGCGACTGGGCCATAAGTATGGTTCAGTCGTGCGATTGAACCATGCGGTTGATTCATCCGCACGACTGAGTGTTCAGTCGTGCGACTGAGCCAATCTTATGTGTCAATCATACGACTGATCCAGTCTCCTGGTTCAGTCGTGCGATTGAGTCAATCGTATGAAGTTATTCATGCGTGTTGTCCATTCGCATGGGCCATTCGCATGAGAACTTCATTAAGTTAAGTTTGAATGTTTTAATTAATATAACATTATGTGTAACCATTCAAACAATCATAAACCCAATCATTCAATCACGACTCATTAATGAAATATTAAACATTACAAATACAAACAATCCATGTCATTTCATTAATCATACAAATTACATCATAATCAGACAGACAAGATCTATTACATTACAAATCATGATCTAGGGACATACATGCATCAACAAACTCCCCCTGGACCTAGATCTATCTAATCTCTTGTCTTCTGCATAACCTCCTTGTACTTCTTGTACTTCTCCTCTTTGGTGACTCCCGCGTGAATCTCAAACGCGAAGCAGAGTCGTATAACATTTTGGAACTGGAGGGCTTGTACAATATCTTGCGTGTCATAGAACAGTGGCCACTTGTATAATGTATAGACATCATTAGCAGACAAGTTAGTTAGCCACATCGGGTCGAATACCCTGATTGTATCCATTTGTCCCTCTTTATTTAGACTATGACCGCTTCAGCTGTTCTCCAATCATAGTACCACCATTTGAAGTGTGGAGTGAAGTCCTGTGGCATTTCCCTGAGAGGGATTCTCGACATAGTGCGCGGAGGACTCCACTTCAACACAATCTTGGGCTTGCCAGTAATGGCATCAACCTCAGACCTTCTTATGTACCTAGTAGGCTGTTGGGGTCTGAAGTTAACCCATCTGGTGTGGTACTCCTTCTTAAGGGCAGCCTCGAACCAGCCTGACATCTTCCTTGGGTCAGCATACAAAAGCTTTAGCTTAGCAGCTGGTTGAGCTCAAAACCAGGTAGAGTCTTCAGATCATGTGGAAATCTGAAGTACTCTATGCCCTGTTCCCTCTTAACTGCATACGCGTTAAGATCATCAAAATAAGCCCATGCTATAATCCTGCCTGACACCTTGTGGTGTTTCTTGACTCTGTAGAGCTTGGTGTAGGCATCTTTCTTTGGTGCAGCACGTTGGGCTCTCACTTCTTCAAAACAGGCAGCCCACTCAGCCTTTCGAATGTCAACGTCATCATTTGAGGCTTGGGCTGTTCCTTCTGCCTTTTCATTTCCTGCTCCATCTTGTTCAGTACCTCAAAAGTATCACTGACTAGGGACTCACCCAGATTGGGGACCACATTACCCTCGTTGTCAGCATACTGAGGGTACTCTTCTGCAGTGATATCTTCGACCTCGACTTCATCAACATCATTTAGCTCTTCATCACTAGTCGAATCAACTGTTGGAGCATCTTTGACGATTTCATCCGGATTGAGTCTGAACATCTCTGCCAGTTGCTCGTTAGATAGGTCATGAATTATTTCCCCTTCTTCAGGGGTATAACTCACAGACCTTCTTACAATCCCTTGCAGATCAAGAATCATGGTTAGTTGAGTCTTGACCTGTTGAA
The DNA here is from genome assembly GCA_025215565.1 of Flaveria ramosissima. Classification (NCBI taxonomy): domain Eukaryota; kingdom Viridiplantae; phylum Streptophyta; class Magnoliopsida; order Asterales; family Asteraceae; genus Flaveria; species Flaveria ramosissima. The sequence goes on along the minus strand of CM046031.1, from coordinate 9,263,642 downwards.
GGGGAGCAATATCAAACTCATCTCTTTGAAAATTTGGATCTGTTTGATTTAAACATTCAACACATAAATCATTAGTAAGTAATCAAACAGAATTACATTAACTTAATATATAAACATTCAAACATTTGTTTTCAGTACATGATTCAAACACAAAAATAAATAAATACATAAAACATCTAATCTGTACTTTTGTCTTGAATCATGGTCTCATCGCTCGGAGGAGCAGAGGTGGTAGATGACTGGTCCTGTCGATTCTTCGATCTCGTTCTTGACCTGAAGCAGAGGCCGATGCAGCCGCATCCCCTCCTTCTGCTTCGTCATCATCATCTTTTCCCTCTGTCCTTTCTTCATCTGTCTCTTCCTCATCCTCATCCTCCTCATCCTCATCATCATCTTCATCCTCGTCATCACCATCTCCATCATCTCCATCCCCTCCTTTATCTTTAAGGGCTCATCCTTTGATCCCTTTAACCGCAGCATGATGGTCTTGTTGGTAGTCTCCAACTCCTCTATACGTTTGGCTGATTGGGCATGCTGCTCCTGGAGTTGGGACATCTCTACTCTCTGTGCATCCATCAGCTGGGTCTGCTGCTCTATCACCCGAGCCTGCTCTGCCATCTGCTGAGACTGGGCAGCAGTCAGGTCGGTCAGCTGGCGATCTGTGCAGCTTTCTCCTCATCTGCAGCTAGCAAGCGCATCACCATACGGTTTAGCGCCGACAGCTGTTCCTCTACCCCGATTGGAGGTAGAGGTGATCCATACAAGTGTGAGGACTGGGCTGATGGTCCTGCATGATGTGAGGTGGTGGTGGTAGTGGCTGTGGTGAATATGGGTCGGTAAAATGGTGAAGGTGATGTGGGTGTAAATGGTATGGTGGTGGATGGGAAATGTACAGTGGTGGTAGGTAGGTGGTGGCTGTGTAGCAGTGGTGGATGTGGTGGCTGTGGTGATGGGTGGTAATCAGTGGAGGTGGTAGTGGTGGCTGTGGTGGTGGAGGCTACAGTGGTAACGAAGGTCAGTCGACGCTTCTTCTTCTTCAGTCCATGGGGCTGAGCCATCCTCTTCCTCCTAGTCCCAGTGGAAGTGGATGCTCCCCCTGCAGCTCTGCCTGCTGAACCCGGAGCATAGCTCGGGTCAGTCTCTGTCTCTCTGGAGTCTCGAGGGTGTTCACCAACCACCCTTAGCCCGTGTTCTGTGGGAACAACCTTGCTTCCCACAGTCCTCGTGAGGGGCTCCTCATCAGACTCCTCCTCCTCCTGATCACCAACAACAAACTCTCTGATGAAACCGGCCGTCTCAGCAACCTCTCCGGCAGGGGCAGACCCCGGGGGAATAACATCTGAATCAGTGCCTCTAGGTGGAGCAGGCATATCATCCCCGGCGTCTCCGCTATCATCATCATCAGAATCCATCTCTGGGAGGAGCAGCCTCTCATCATCAGAGTCACTGTCCTCATGACGCCATTTGCGTCTGCCTGGCGCCACATACCTCTCGTTGGCCAGGTGGCCAATCAATCTCTTCACTTGGGGCTTCACCTGCTTCCCCCTATAAACTCTCATCCGGCCCAGAGTCGTATCATCCATGATCTCTAGAGCCACTGCATCATGACTCTCTTTGGGCAGATGTGGCAGCTTCTCGTTGAAGATGAGCTGTAAGAACCTGGGGTACATACAAAACCCCTCCTTTCCCTTGGCCTCCAAGTTCTCCACCAAGTAGGAGAATATCATGCTAGAAAAACTGAAGGGGTGGTTCAGCACCAGTGCCACGTAGGCATTTTGGATCTGGTCTGAGAGGTCGTCGAACCCACCCCTCCTCGATGCAACACACTTGAGGATCACGTGTGCTAAGTACTTGTACTGGGGGCTCAGGTTGCTCTTGTTGAGCACACCTGAGTTGATGTCCCCAGCGTACTTTATCCTCAGAAAGCATCCTCGCACTGTCAGTGGATGTAATCTAGTAGGATGATCAGTATCATCCCCAAACTCGAGGACCCTCTGGATGTCGGCAGCAGTGATCTCAATATCATGGCCCAGTATAGAGCTCCTAATGCAGTAGGGCTCACGGGAGCGGTCCACAGAGGCATTCTCCCAGAATGCCTGATGCAGTGATCTGTATGGCGTGCAAGGAGTGGAGATAGCCTTATGAATCCTGGACCGTCTAAGAAAGGCTATAATGTCGGTAAACTCGGCCCCGTTCCTGGTAGTGTGATCCAAATGAGCACAGATGTTGTGCTTTGGATTTATGGACCATCTCTCTGCCATTTTCCTGAAACATACATGACATAGAACCATTAGTACATAAGACATGAAAATTCTGTTCTAAGTGTAATGTTGAAACTCATTCTGATTCATTCGTGCGAATGAATCATGCGACTGAATTCAGTCGTCTGTTCTTTCATGCGACTGACTCATTCTGGTCAATGTGACATGCGATTGGGTTCAGTCTGCTGACTGAGTCTGCGAATGGTTCAGTCGGCCGACTGAGCTCAATCGCATGGTTCATTCGGGCGATTTGTCCAATCGCAAGTTTCAATCGTGCGATTGGAGTTCATCCGGGCGACCAGTCGCCTGTCCTGTAGTTCAGTCGCCAATCGTTCGAATCTTCAACAAAACAAGTGTTTTAACAGATAACCGGTTCAATAGACTCGCATTCTTGTTACTAATAACCTATTAGACTTAATTTTAACGTTTTGCTTAGTTTTGATAGGTTATTAGGTCTTTCTTGTCTCGGTTCTTGTTTCACAGTCGAGTAATAAAATTAGGGTTTGAATCTTTCATGTTTTTGAAAGATGAGTCTTCAAACTACCTGGATAATCAATAGCAAGAGTCAGTGAATGAAGATCAAGAAGAAAACAAGTCAGATGAAAATTTTGGCAGCGTAACGGTAGGGATGCGATTTGAGAGCGATTGGGTGTGGTGAATGAAATGCGATCGACTGTGCCCTTTAAATACTGAAGCTGAGTTCAGTCGGCCGACTGGCCTCAGTCGCCCAGTTCATTCGGGCGACTAAGGCTCAATCGTGCGATTGGCCCAGTCAGTCGCATGCTGTTGACCGACTGAGGTTCAGTCGGTCGACTGACTCAGTCGTGCCTTTCATTCGCATGTTCAGTTGACCGAATGAGTCTCAGTCGGTCGACTGACTCATTCGCCCCCTTCCAATCGGTCGAATGGGCCATTCTGATAAGCCATTCGTGTGAATGGCTCATTCTTATGTCCATTCGTGCGAGTGAAAGCCATTCGCATGGTTGGTCCATTAGCATGGTCCAATCGTGCGAATGGGTCACACTTAGTTAATTTTCTGCCATTATTACCAATTTACATTTAAAACCCTTTTAACTCTTGAAATTAACGTTATGAGCTTTGATCATCTCAGACATGATCATTTTATCTTGAAAACATTTGATCACCTCAGACGTGATCCTTTTAAACAATTTAGTCACCTCAGACGTGACCTTTTTAAACACTTTGTCACCTCAGACGTGACTGTTTTAAATTTCAAAGCACATGTGGTCATCTCAGACATGACCCTTTTAGTGAGTTGATTCCTTACTGATTTTCCTGATGTAGTCCGACAAAAACTAACAAACTAAAATTAAAAACTACTAACTAACTTAGAAAATTTAAACTAATTACTCAAACAAACTTGTTTTTGGCTTTTTGTGAGAGATAAATCCTAAGATAGACATCTACGGGATTTGGTTCCGGAATAGACAGCTTCAACTTGGATTGATCACACCTGGACCAATTCAATTTTGGAATCATACAGGCAAGTCAAATCATTTGGGACTTGTTATCAAAATCTTTTGATGCTCAATTCTCGGTGTTCATCCAGAGTCGTTAGCAACTTAAGGAAATCATACTGAAACTCTTAGATTGTCACATTGATTTGAACTTTTGAGAATTGTAGCCACAATGATTGTCAATATGTTTGTCCACTTAAATCCATACACAGACTTTTGACACAGACTGGTGACTGATTTAGGTTTAATTATTTCAACTAACATTTGTGGATCCCACACTTATATGGTAATCAACATTCCTCAGGAGCTTTTGAGCGGTCTACGGGTATTATTACAAGAAGAGACTATTCTTAGAGCTTTCAAAGAGAAGCCTGTCCTCAGGTCAGTGCCATCGCACAGCAGAGAGGCGGCAAACAACAATGAATTCTAGAATATCTAGGTTATGCTTATCCTCAGGTCAGTGCCATCGCACAGCAGAGAGGCACACAACCTATCTCCTTGTTAGAGCAGCTTATTTTATTTTGCACAAAATGCACCAACAACATAAGTCATTAGCTTTATAGCATTTGTCTTTCATTTTTTTCTTGCTTTGCTCTAATTATGGTCATCCGCACACATTTGTGGCGTTTAAATGCTCATTACCCCTTATTGGAATATTGTTGATTGTGTTAACCAGTGATAAGATGGAAGCCCACAGTCAGTTGAACAACTTAGTTTGATCTTGAGATCACCAGTCAGGTCTAATCATCTATTGTGTTGAATCTACCGACATATCATTTGTGGTCTAGCAACCTCTAGGTCTACTTTCTTTGTGTTACCTTAGGAGTTACCAGTTTTCTATCATCTTCCCTTTTGTATTGCCTAGACTACACAGACTTATACTTTAAATTTTGCATCTTTTCAAAACTTAAATTTTAAAGTCCCTCTTGATTTGTTCCTGTGTACTATCATTTTCCAAAGGTTTTGAATCGGTATCACAGATACGATCTACCTTATATCAGCTATTCACTCCTTCTCCCTCGTTTTTTTTAATGTTAACTTGCTGACATATTCTCCCCCTAAAATACTAAAATCATTACTGGTTTAATTATTTTAGGATTTTAATAAACAGCAAAATAACATGAGTTTAAATTTAACAGACGAAAATAAACACATAAAATAAATAAAATAAAATAAAAAACTTTAACTAAACTACATCGGACTACACATTATTATCATCAGGAATTACCTCACTTTTCTTTTTAACGCCGTTGACCTCTAGCAAATATTGAAAACGTGGTTTATCAAAGGCTTTAGTATAGAGGTCAGCGCGTTGAAAATCAGTATTAATTTTAACCACATCAATTAAGTTCTTTTCAAAACAATCTCTTATGAAATGGTATTTAATACCGATGTGTTTGGTCTTAGGATGTTGAACCGGATTTTTAGTTACTGCAATTGCAGCAGAGTTATCAACAAAAATAGGAGTAGACGAGAATTTTAAACCGTAATCCCGCATTTGCTGTTGAATCCAGATGATTTGTGAACAGCAACTTGCAGCAGCAACATATTCGGCTTCACAGGTTGACAATGCAACCGATGTCTGCTTCTTACACTGCCAGGTAACTAATCTTCTCCCAAAGAATTGACACCCTGCTGATGTAGACTTGTAGTTCATCTTGCAGCCCCCGTAATCCGAGTCACTATACGCGGTAAGCTCAAAGTCATCATCATGAGGATACCACAATCCAAGTGTGGGTGTACCCTTCAGATAACGAAAAATCCTCTTGACCCCGATCAGATGGTTGACCTTAGGTTTAGCCTGATATCTAGAACATAAACATGTAGCATACATAATATCAGGTCTTGAGGCAGTGAGATACATAGGGATCCAATCATTCCTCGGTACATCGTGGCATCTACAAGATCTCCATTCTCATCAGGTGCTATATCGTGATTCGTAGCAAGTGGAGTCCCAGCAGCAGAAGCATTCTCCATGTCAAAGCGACTGAGAATGTCTCCTACATACTTGGTCTGATGTAGAAAGATCCCATTTGGTGTCTGATCCACCTGTAACCCGAGAAAGAACTTCATCTCCCCCATAGCACTCATCTCAAACTCTTTCTTCATCACTGCTTCAAACTCTTTGCATAACTCTTCGTTCTTTGAACCGAAGATTATGTCATCAACATAGATCTGTACAAGCAGTAGGTCGCCATCCTTTTCTTTAATAAACAGTGTGCAGTCAATGACTCCCCTGCGAAAGCCGTGTTTCACAAGATGAGTCGAGAGTTTCTCATACCAAGCTCGAGGAGCTTGATGAAGCCCGTATAAAGCCTTGTCGAGCTTGTAAACTCTATCCCGATGATAAGGATCTTCAAATCCCTCGGGTTGACTTACATAGACTGTTTCCCTGATTTCCCCATGAAGGAATGCACTCTTCACATCTAATTGGTAGACTTTAATCTTCATGTACGATGCATAGGCAAGGAAGATACGAATGGCTTCCATCCTTGCCACGGGTGCAAACACCTCATTGTAGTCAATCCCCTCGACTTGGCGAAAACCTTGAACCACCAATCGAGCTTTGTTCCTGATAATGACCCCTTGGTCATCCTTCTTGCATTTTAGTACCCATTTGGTGCCAATGACTTTAGCACCTTTAGGTCTATCAACCAGAGTCCATACACCTAACTTCTTGAACTGCAGAAGTTCTTCTTGCATGGCACTCACCCACGCCTCATCATTTAGTGCCTCACTGACATATTTTGGCTCAACCTGCGAGACAAAACATCGATAAGCACCATCATGAATGTAACCCTTCTCCATAACCGAGGCGTAATCAGCTGAGTATAGCTGATTTCGGGTTTGTACTCCTGATCTGACATCCCCAATAACATTGTCAAGGGGATGATAGACGTTTAGTCGTGATCCTGGAGTAGTAGGAACAGCCACCTCAGAACCAAGATTATGAACATTTGGTTCTGCATCTGAGGTAGTTGGAGTTTGAGGTTCCGAAGTCGAAGGTGCATCACTTGTAGATGCTTGTGGACTTTCAGGAACTGGAACCTGTTCCTCCTGACTGTTCTGGTCATCTGCTTCAGCTTCATCTTCAGAGGAGGAGTCACTGTCATCGACTACTCCCCTGACTGAGTAGATGATTCTCCCTGTGTGCTAGATGGTGTATTCAGAATATCATACATCATCCTAGTAGCTAACTCATCATCCGAGGGAGAGAGAGGGATGTTGAAGGACTTGAAGAATCCATCATAATCGAAGAAGTAGGCGGGTCCTTTGCCTGTAGGTGGTGTGGTATATCTCTGAACGTCAACATTACACCACACTTCTACAAGACCCGTTGAGTTGTTGTAAACTCGCTTGTTCGGTATGTTGTATCCTAGAAAGATTCCTTCATCCGCCTTCTCGCTGAATTTGCCTTCTTGTGTCTTCTTCAGAAGTGTGCACGGCGCGCCAAAAGGTTCAAGATACTCCAAATTCGGTTTGCGTCTTTGTAGTAGCTCGTAACATGTCTTTCCGTGGCGCTTGACTATTAGGACTCGATTCAGTGTATAACATGCATTCGCCACTGCCTCATTCCAGAATTGGATAGGCAGTTTCGAGTCCGCCAGCATAGTCCGTGCTGTCTCTATCAAGCTTCTGTTCTTCCTCTCAGCAACACCATTCATCTGAGGCGTGTAGGCAGAAGTGAATTGATGCACAATTCCCTTTTCCTTGCAGTATGCCTCCATCCATTGATTCTTGAATTCTGTCCCGTTGTCTGAGCGTACTTGTCTAACCTTTAGCTTGTAGAGAGATTCCAGTGTGGTTACTAACTCCTTGAATGACTCAAATGTTTCTGATTTGGATTTCAGAAACATTACCCAAGTGAACCTTGAGTAGTCATCAGTGACCACAAAACAGTACAAGTCGCCTGCAATGCTCTTTGTACTGACTGGACCAAACAGATCCATGTGAAGAAGTTCAAGAGGAAGTTCTATTGAATGAACTTTCTTTTCCTTATGAGACTTCTTTGTCTGTTTGCCTTTCTTGCAAGCTACACAAAAGTCAGGAAGTTGGAAGTTCTTGACATTAACTCCTCTCACCAAATCCTTCTGAATCAAATGATTCATCTTCCTTTGACTAATGTGTCCCATTCTCCTATGCCAGGAGATGGAATCCTTCTCAGTAGCTTTAGATAGAAAGCACTGAACCTCATGATCCGTTGTAGCAGCTGTTGACAGATCCAAGACATAAAGGTCTTTATATCTTGAAGCAGTCATCAGAACTTGGTCCTCTGGGATCATGTAGTCTTTCTTCAGCACGTAACACTTCTTGTTGTCGAAGATGACCTTAATCCTTTATCACAGATTTGGGAAACAGAAAGTAAGTTATTCTGAAGTTGTTGAACGTAGTTCACCTTATCAAACTTAACTTTCTGATTTCCCACTTCTCCCTGAGCTGTGATATAGCCTCCCTTGTTTCCAGCAAAGGAAACATGCCCTCCTTTTATTTGCTTGACGTTTGATAAAAGGGCTCTATTTCCTGTCATGTGCCTGGATGCTCCGCTGTCTACAATCCACGTGTTAGTCTCAGCACTGTATCGAACACCCTGCACATACAAAGTAAATGAATTAGTTTAGGTTAGGAACCCAAGCCTTTACTGGCTTGGGTTTCCCAGAGGCATCACACATCATAAACTCCACCCATTGACCCTTAGAGGGTGAGGGTAGCTCAGGTTCCTTCTTGTCATCAGTATCAGACACGCAGGATGACTTCTCTTTCCATAAGCCAGATTTGTGCAAGGCCTGTTTATGATAAACAGTCGTCTGGCTTACAGGTTGGACTTTAGGTTCACTAGCTCTTCTAGGTGGAGTCAGAGAACTCCTCTTAGAAGACCTAGGCTTAGAGTCCTGAAGATCAATCTTCTTCCTAGGTGTCTGATAGAAAGGACAATAGGAAGCAATGTGTCCACATTCTCCACAGTTGTAGCATGACCGGCTATCAACTTTATGAGTAGACTTTCTTTGTGGAGAAGTGCGTGACACTCTAGTAACATCAATCACTTTAGGTTTTGACTCTTGTGCGTTTGATGTTTTCTCTGGTTTAACAAAATTAACTGTTTAACCTGTTTAACATCTTTCTCTTTTTGGTTAACTGGTTTTTGACTTGAAGCATGTGAAAAATTAACATTTGAAGTCCTTTTAGGTTCTGATTTGACTCTGTTTGACCCTGACTTTAAGTTAACTTTTCAAATTCATTTTCCAGATTAACACAAGGCAATTTACCCTTTGCCTTTGAAGTGGCCTCCTTTTGTTTGTGTCCAGATTCAGTAGATGAACATGAGGTATCTGGATCACTAACAAGAGGAGTAGACACCACGTGATCCTTGATGGGGTTATTATTTACTGGTCTAGTCTTAGTGTTCATCAAGGTCTCAGGTGGTGGTGGAACCACTTTGTAACCCAATCCCTCCCCGTTATTCCTTTCTCTCACTAAGTGTTGAACTATGTGTGAAGAACTAGTCCAACTATGCAGTTTCTGTTTTAATGAATTTACTTCTACTTCTAGAACTGCCTTTTGCTTCTTAGTGTCTTCTAGGGAGTTTAGATAGTACCTAATGTCATTTGCTTGGTTAAAGGCAACTACTTCGGTTTCCCTAAGCTGTTTAGTCAATAGGTCTATCTTTTCTTTATAACTATGCTCATTTTGTTTTAGTACTCTATTAGCCTCAGTGCACAGTTGTAAATCTTTTACTAAGTTATCATTATGATCTAATAACCTAGCAAATTTTTCATCTATGCTATTCCTAAAAGTATCACAATCAGAACAAGCATGATTATTAAACATTTGGTCAGTAGTACTTACCTGAGTTGGTTCAGAAGAGCTAGCCATCAACGCAGCATCAGATGTCTCTGGTTCTGGTGATTCTGTCTTTTCTGTCTCTGACGTGGAAGTCTCCTCCTTTGGCTTGTAACTGACCTCGGCTGCAGTTGCTTCTTCACTATGTGACATCGCTATCTCAACTGCTAGATCACCTTCACTCGCAGAATCATCATCAATATCCTCTACACTGGCAATGTTTGATTCTCCTGGTGAGACAAACCTAAAACTCCAATCCTGTCCTTCATCATCATGAGCAGTCAAGGCTTTTGGATCCTTGTTTGATGAAGTAGAACTGGAAGCTTGCTTGTCTTGGCGAGTAAAGGACGAGAACGGGTTCCCATTACCCGTCTTCTTTGGCTTGACACATTCTCTTTTGAAGTGCCCCTTCTCTCCACAGTTGAAGCAGGTCACTTTGCTCTTGTCAAAGCCAAATGTGGTATCCTTAGTAGCTACCAAGTTCTGTCCGGTCTTTTTAACAAACTTCTTCGCCCTCCGAACAGCACTAGCTAAGGCCCACATTATATCCATCCTCTCAAGCTCCATTTCGTCCACCTGCTCGTAGTCCTCATCTGCCAGATGGCAGTTTCCAATCTTCCCGGCAACAAGTCCATCATATGAATGAACCACTGCAGCTAGAAGATCCATATGCTCTCGAGCTACTTCCACAGTCACATTACCGAGGTTCTCGGTCTTCAGTTTGGTAGCACTTGCTTCTGATCCAATATAGTGGGTACAAGACGACCCTGACGTGTCTGATCCAGAAGGAGAAGCATGTGAAGGACCTGACGAGCTAGACACAAAAGCAGTCTGGAGAGGTGCTCCAGATGTCTTAGCTTGAGGCGTGGCGTTGTATAAAGCTGGATTTTGTGTGTACGAAGACTTCTGAGCTCTATACTTCATCCTTAGTGCTTCTTCTCGCAACTTAAGAATGAAGTCATTAATATCCAGCTTTACAAGCATTCCATTCTGTCTCAGGTTAGACACGAATGAAGCCCACTTATCAGGCAATCCGTCTGCAAAGTTACTCACTTTCTCTTCCATGGTCGTTTCCACTCCATGTGTATGCAGTTCGCTCATCAAGTGGTAGAATCTATCTATGACGTCGTCTAAACTCTCGTTACCAATCGATGAGAAGTTATCGAATTCCTTCTTTAACTCCTTTGCCTTGATTGCCTTCAACGAAGCATTCCCATCATACCTCTTCTCTAGCTCATCCCACAGTTTCTTGGACTGCTTATTCTCTGAATACTGGTGGAATATGTCTTTGGGGATAGACTGAGTGATCAATGCATAAACCCTTTTCTCTGCATTGTACTTAACTTTATGTGCGTCCGTCATCCCACCTAACGTTAGCTTAACTCCATCAGCTCCCACCGGCGTACTATACCCAATCTCAATGGCTTCCCACAGATTAGGATCTACTCCATTGAGGTAGATCTCAAAACGTTGTTTCCAGTGGGGAAACTCATCTAAAGTCAAGAGCTTTGGTGGTTTATTGTGATTACCCACCTCACTCTCAAGCAGCAGCAGGTTCTGTATCCTCGAGTCCTTCCCAGCAGTAAAGGCTGACATCTGATCTTCCATGGCGAATAACTTTAAGTCTAATCAAACAAACTTTCACTGATGCGACTGAAGGATGCGAATGGTCTAGTCGTGCGTATGAACTCTGCGACTGGTTCAATCGTGCGGCTGAACTGGGCGATTGGTTCAGTCGTGCGAATGAATCTGGTGCGTATGAGCTATGCGAACGAACGGTTCAGTCGGCCGAATGAAGGTGCGACTAGGTCCAATCGTGCGAATGAGCAATGCGAATGGAGTCCAGTCGTGCGAATGGGTCACTCGTGCGACTGAAGCTGCTGTTTTGCGAAATTTTCTAGGTTTGACGGGTTTCAGCCGTAAAAATTCGAAATTTCACAAGTCCTAATCGCCTAAGTCCGTAGAAACCAAACTTCGATGAGCAGGGAACGTCCAAGATCACTTTTGACACCAAAGATTGCGTTTTTAGTGCAAAAACACAAACTTTTATGCAATCTTGATTGAATCAACACGTAATCAAGAGCCAAAGCTCTGATACCACTTGTTAGGACCTGGTATTTGAACGAAATACCTAGTGATTAGCGTGTTAAACCAACTCAAATAGTGCGGAATCCTATTTGATTGGCGATCCAATCAGTGAGAACACACGAAGAATCAATCAAGAATTGAATCTAACGTTAGAAGTCGATTAGGAATCGATCTAATGTGTTCTGTGAACTTGGAGAACGATTTGGGAGGTCTCTGGACGGCTAGGGTACGTCTGGAATCGTAATGGTATGAATGCTTACGTTTTTCCACGAATTGGGTCTATTTATAGGTTAGTATTGTTCAATCGTGCGACTGGGCCATAAGTATGGTTCAGTCGTGCGATTGAACCATGCGGTTGATTCATCCGCACGACTGAGTGTTCAGTCGTGCGACTAAGCCAATCTTATGTGTCAATCATACGACTGATCCAGTCTCCTGGTTCAGTCGTGCGATTGAGTCAATCGTATGAAGTTATTCATGCGTGTGGTCCATTCGCATGGGCCATTCGCATGAGAACTTCATTAAGTTAAGTTTGAATGTTTTAATTAATATAACATTATGTGTAACCATTCAAACAATCATAAACCCAATCAATTTAATCACGACTCATTAATGAAATATTAAACATTACCAATAACAAACAATCCATGTCATTTCATTAATCAATACAAATTACATCATAATCAGACAGACAAGATCTATTACATTACAAATCATGATCTAGGGACATACATGCATCAACATTTGATCTGATTCCTTGTTTGCAAGCTCTGTTTTTTCTGCCTCCACTCTCATTCTTTCTTTATCAAGGCATAATTTTTGTTCCTCTTTCTCCTTGTCATACTCCATTTTCTCTTTCTTAAGAAGATATAATTCTTTCTCCTGAGCATGTGACTCCTCCAAAAGGGTGCTTCATCTTTCTAAGTTGTAAATTTTCCTCTACTAGTCTCCCTTGAGCTCTCCATTTTCTCTTCCTTAAGACGATATAATTCTTTCTCCTGAGCATGTGACTCCTCCAAAAGGGTACTTCATCTTTCTAAGTTGTAAATTTTCCTCTACTAGTCTCCCTTGAGCCTTTCGTTTTGCAATTTCAGCTTTCCTACCCATTGGTCGGACCATACCTATAACTTCATTCTCAATCGCATTTCCCTTCTGGGGATTTTTATCGAATCATCTTTATGGGATGTGAACATTGTCTTTCTATGCTTTGCATCATCCTTTATGGTATGCAAAATCCACTTAGGTTGGTCCTTCAATAGGTGCAAACAATGTTCAAATTGAAAGTTACATTTCTAGTGACGAGTACATAATCTTTGCATTCTCAAGCTTGCATTTAAACAAATTACATACATGTTAGAAAGACCAAGGAGAATAAATTACTTTCAAGACAAGTCGAGTGTGATTTTTTGATACTGATTGGATTGTTAGGGGGTAAGGTCGGAGAGTCACTAATGCTCATAGGAGAGGTTCCATTCTCATCATAAGAGGGACAAAGTTGAGAATCTTTGCTAAGAAGATTGGTGAAGTACATATGCTCTTGGTCTTGTGGATCCATAGCTGAAACATAAATAACAAACATGCATTGCTTTTAAAATTTTGTTACTTAAACACACGTGTGATCAGAGAGTCACTAATTCAGTTTGTTCGCATACAACAACAATAGTCAAACTAGAACACACATGCTTCAATAATAATTTTTAAACCTTAAAACAATATCAATTATCAAGTGTAGACACATGCATTATTACAAAAAAGAACCTATGTATAATCACACTATAAACCGTTGTCCAAGATCCTCATTTTCATAGTTCAAGTTAACACCAATCTTAGCTTTTAAACATAGACTCAATCATCCTCAATAACAAATCAATCTCATATTGCAAACTCAATTTTTAAAACAGTATCATGAATCCTCATTCATAAGAGGAATTTACCAAAGAGAACAAAAGCAATTTAATAATCATGACACAATGAAATCAACCTGTCTGTTCTCTCTAATTTGTATAAACAAAAAACTAGGGTTACAAATACGGCATTCGTAGAAGATAACAAGCTCAATATAAAAGGTCAAAACACCATACAACAACAAAAGCAATGAAACCCTCACAAGTCGACAAACCAAAGACAATACAAATGCAAAAATAAAAACAAGAAGATAACATTTACAGGAAGATAGAGAGACAGTCGGAAGGCAGCGGAGACGATGCCGAAGAACCGACGTAGGCGAAGAACCGATGTAGGCAAAGAACTGAAGTAAATGTGTGTGAAAATTTTGATGATTCTTGAGTATCTTCAGCTTGAAGGAGTTTGCTTTTCGAGGGAAGGGAAGGGGTGGGGAAGAAGAGGCGTGAATCAAATGGGTAGAGTGAATACAGATTGTACGGTAGATCCATATAAATAAAGATTTACTGTAGCACTTACTAAATTATTTTGTATTTTGGGGACTCTGATGGAGGTATGATTTTTATGATTTCCTTAAAGTTTAACATATATTTTACGGATATATCATGTATAGAGACTCCATTATGAGTGCTCAAAGAGGTTGATACCGATAATCTAATGTCTGCAGTTCAATTAATGAAAGTTGGGTCTTATCAGCAATCTATATAAATAAGAAACCCACAGATGGCTTCCTGCTAATGTTATAGTAGAATTTTTGATATGTTAACATTTGAAATCTATAATATGACTTAAGAAGTTGTTTGATTACCGCTGACCCAATAAGATTCGATTCAGAAGCTGACCTATTTAGAAGTTCTGACTGAGTCTGCATCTGACTGAAACTTGTCTGTTTGATTTAGTATCTGACTGACTCTGATGAATGATAAAAATAACCATATTGCCTTGAAGTTTTGACTGAATCTGCACTTAACTAGTATAGTGTAACCAATAATAATAGCCAAATTTTTAAAAAGAACATAATAGCTTAAAATTCAAAATGTCATACAAAATACAAGTTAAACATAAATCATACATAATCCAAATAAACACATCGAATTTCAATCATATTACAAGAGTTTGCATGCAAATCTAACTTGAAGCATTTGAAAGCAGTTGATTAGCAATTTGGTCACGCAAAGTAGCCATAAATTCAACGCCTTCTGAACCCCACTCTATGCTTTGTGTGTTTTGACCCTCACTTCCTCCACCTTCACCATCAGGAGTAACCATAGTGTTCTCTTCAAAGTCTGTAAATAATTCATCTTGAATGTTGTATATCCTTATAAAATTATGGACTGCAAAACAAGCAATGACTACGTCTCTTTGCACTGGAAAAGGATAAGGAGCCATTTGTTTTAGGATCAGAAATCTTGCCTTCAATACACCATAAGCACGCTCAATAACGTTTCTCAAGCAAGCATGAACATGATTGAATCTTTATTCCATAGTTAATGTCCTTCGCTATCGAAAATCGGCTAACCGATACCTAGTATTGCGGTATGGAGTCATAAATACGAGTGTTGGTATATGCAGCGTCGCAAAGGTAATATTTATCTGTAAATGCCAGTGTGACATCTATTATATAAAGAATGCAAATAATATATTTAATAATAAAATTTATAATTATATTATAAACCTGGTGGAGGGAATCGAAATCCAGATGTCGGATTAAATGCAACTTCTCTCAAAACCTGTGAATCATGTGCTACGTCTTCCCATCCAGCTCATACAAAGGTGAATATCATATGAAAATCACATATTCCTAACACATTTTGATAACATTCACCTTTTCCTCTTCCCCTAAAAAATTTTGTTGATCAACAGCACAACTGCATGTACAAGAGTTCCATCTAAAGCAATGCTCCGGGAAATATTTCTTTTAGCCTTTGAAGTCGTTCTAAGGTATTTATAGTTTCAGTTGAAGATGTTGGGACTATAATTTCCTTAGCAAAACACATCATTGCAACCAGATGCTTGTGAAAACATTTATGAACCGTTTATTTGGAGTGTTGAAATTGTCATTTAACCACCCAAAACGTTCATTATGCCCTATAATATGTAAGAACATAATCATCTATTCTTCAATGCTTATCGTCCTACTAGCTCGCAACCAATTTCGTTGTGTTAAATGATGGCATAATAGTACAAAGGCCTCGCGTGAAAGTCTCATCATTTCTTGACATTATGAAGACGATCCATGTAGAAATTCATGTGTATATGCATGCCCAGTTAAAGCAGAATCATTATCTCTTATTATTTCAATTCTACCCTCTCGTATCCTTTCCGGGCCAACTTCAACCAATACCATGAAAGTATTAAAAAACATAAAATTTCACCATCCGTATACATATTTGACGTGTTAGAAGTCATTCAAAACATCATACTGAAGTCTTACGAAAGTCAAATGTTAATAATACTAAAGTCTTACATAAGTCATGAAAAAGTCATACAAAAGTCATAATAAAGTCATACAAAAGTCATACAAAAGTCATGCAAAGTCCTAAAATAGTAATCAGCAAAAAAAAAGTCAACCGAATAATCTAAACTTTCTCCCAGCATTTATTACCCACGACTCGCAACTCACCGGCTTAAGACGTAACCAAACTTTTCTAATATCAGCACTTTCATCGAATAGCAAAAGAGCTGTGTTGTATCTCGGATCTTCTTCCACATTCCATTTTTTCCAGCTTATCCATGCATGCGTCCATTTCATTAACAATATTATTTTTTTTCCACCAACATCTTTGCAACATTGATAATTTCATTCCCAACTTCTCTTAATTCGTCATCTATTGTTTTTCTACGAACTTCTTTGATAGTTTTAGTACTTTCCTTGCATTTTGACTGGCAAGAAGATTCTTCACTTACAAGTGGGGGCTCTGTTTCCATCTGAGTGCACTGAACATCATCCACATCATGCTCAAAGAATCCTTTAGCGGGATGAGGAAGTGTAGAAGATGGCTCCCAACTGTGAATGTCGGTCGTGGTCACCCCCTCAAACAGTTTGGTACAAAGATTAGTGTAAGGAAGGGGCGCATTTCTCAACTTTCCACAAACTTGTTTAATTGTTTGAAAATTTTTATAGATATAATCAGGCTACTAACAGAAAATAATCTTATTAAAAAGGTTTTCATATTAAAAAAATACATTTGCCTCCACTTCCCATTCTTCATCACTCATATTTCATTTGTTTGTGGTTAACAATGAAATTATGATCATTTTTTAGTTTTTCTACAACAACTTTCCATGAGCATCCTTTTAGGCTACTACCCTCCAAACCGTTGATTGTTATTTCATGTATACATGCTTCGAGAAATTTTTTGTCGACACATTCCAACTTCCGAATAACTCTAGCTTTTTTTTCTATCATGCCTAGATACAAGTATAAAATCAAGAACTAATATCAAAACTTATTTCAAGAATTAATATAAACAATATTATAACTGATTTCAAGAACCCATATAACTAATATCAAATCTGATTTCAAGAACACATATAACTAATATCAAATCTGATCTTAAGAACCCATATAAGCAATATCAAATCTGATTTCAAGAACACATTATCAAATCTTATTTCACGAACCATATAAGCAACATCAAATCTGATTTCAAGAACTCATGTAACCCTAACTAATATCAAATATGATTTAAGTTAAGGACAAGAACAACTTCAAGAACTAGAATAAAATATCTAATCATACAACTAAAATGAAATTTGATTTCAAGAACTATAAAATCAATCACTTTCAAGATAGCAAAATTTGAAAACAAGAAAAATATTACAACTTCAAAACAAGAGCAAAAGTTAAAATCAAAGTATACCTTTTACGACAACTTTTGATTCTCTTCTGCAACAGCTTCAGAAATTAGGGGATTTCAGTGACAAGGAGGGCGTCGGAGAGAGGAGCGTGAGGCCGGTGAGAGCAAAGGCAGAGGGAGGGCACCGGTGAAGATAAGCGTAGAAGGAGCGCAGTGCGGTGAAGAAGAGGGCACCGGAGGGAGGACGCCGGTGAAGAGGAGGGCGCCAGTGAAGAGGAATGGGAGAGGGAGTCGCGTGGAGAGAAGCCGCGAAGGGAGAATGAGAGAATGAGGATCCGTCGGAGACTCCAATCTTGGACTGAAGTCGGTGAAAGGGACCTCGGACGAGAGGTTTAGTGATCATATAAGCAAGTTGATTAGCAGAATGAATATGTAGAACCTGTAATGAACCATTAGTTACCTTTTCCCAAACAAAGTGATAATCGAGTGCCACGTGTTTCATTCGTGAATGGTAGACTGGGTTGGTACACAAATAAGTAGCACCAACATCGTTACAAATTAATTTAGGAGGTTTAGTTACCGATAGACCAAGCTCTAATAGTATATTTTGGACCCAAGAAAGTTCAGTTGCACCGTTTTCTTATGCCTTGTACTCCATATAAGTTGAGGAACGAGAGACCGAATTTTAGAGCGACGAGCGCCATGAGATGATGTTGGAACCGAGAGAGATGATATATGCCGTGCTAGAACGCCCCTTGTCGGCAATTCCTCCCCAATCAGAGTCAGTAAATATGTTAAGGTCGATAGGAGATCCATGATTTAGAAACAAACCATGATGAATGGTACCTTTGAGATATCGAAGAACCTACTTTAAGGCTTGCCAATGAAGTTGAGTGGGTGCATGCATGTACTGAGAAAGCTTGTTGACCATGTAAGAAACATCGGGTCGAGTAAAAGCAAGATATTGAAGGGAGCCCACTAATTGGCGATACAGAGTGGGGTCAATGGTAGGCGAATCATCAACAAGAGAGTGTGACTCAGTAGAGCTAAGAGGTGTGGCATTGGGTTTAGCGCCATCCATTTTAAACTTGGTGAGTAAATTTTGCACATGAGCATGTTGGGATAGAAACAAACCAGTAGTTATGTTAATAACTTCTATACCCAGAAAATGGTGTAGCATAACAAGGTTTTTAATGAAAAAATTTTCAGATAAGGCACAAATGACATTTTGAATAAATAGATTGTTGTTGCCGGTCAAGATATATCATCAACATATACCAAGAAATAGGAGACAATGTTGTCTCGGTTATTATTGAACAGAGATGGATCGGCTAAGGATTGCAAAAGCCGAGCTCACGAAGAAATGTGGCAAGTTCCATGTACCATGCACGCGGTGCTTGCTTGAGTCAGTAGAGCGGTTTCCGAAGATGACAAAGGTGATTGGGAAGGTCTGGATTAACATAGCCAGCTGGTTGAGGCATGTAAACATCCTCATGCAAAGTGTCATGCTAGAAGGCATTGTTGACATCAAGTTGTCGGATGGGCTTGGTTTTAGATAAGGCAATGGTAACAACAATATGAATAGTAACATGTTTATTGACCAGACTGAAAGTTTCAAGGTAATCCTTGCCATATTCTTGAAGGAACCCTTTAGCAACTAGGCGTGCTCAATAGACCCGTCTGGACAGCGTTTGATGCGAAAATTCCACTTGCAACCATTGGCTTGTGTTGCAAAGGATGGACGAGTTCCCATGTGGTATTTTTTAGAAAAGAATTAAACTCATTATCCATCGCCTTGCGCCACTCGGGATCTTTTAAGGCTTGATTATGATTTGTTGATTCAAGCGATGAAGAAATCGGATGGAGGGTGGTGTGATTAATAAATTTAGAGTTAATATTTTGGATTTGGTTTACGTGTGCATGGGGTGGGGTTGGTAGAGAAGGTGATGTGGGAAAATGTGTAGAGAGGGATGGCGAGGAAGGTGTAGTGGCTGAGGAAGTTGTGTGAGAGTCAGTGACGTTTTGAGTGGGAGTGTGGGTGGCAGAGATGTTGTCAGGGGTGGATGTGGTGGAGTGTACTGGAAAAATAACAGAAGAAGATTGAGTTGGTATGGGTTGGTCAAGTGGGCCTGGTGGGGTCTGCATGGGCTAGAATAGAGATGCAGGAGGTGGTGAGGAAGGGACAATGGGTTGTTGGGTCTTGGGAGCGGACTAGGCCAATGAGTTACTAGAGAATTGGTCAATAGTAGTGATGGTTTGATATTGGAATGGAAAGTTAGTCTCAATGAATTCCATGTGTCGAGAGTGGTATAGTCTTCGATTTGTGTAATCATAGCATTTGTATGCCGATGTTGATGAAGAGTAGCCTAAAAATACGCATTTTTCAAAGCGAGGGTGAAGTTTGGATTTTGCATACGGCCAAAGCCATGTATAACATAAGCATCCAAAGGTTTTGAGTTTGATGTAGGTTGGTTCTTTCTTGTATAGAATGGAATATGGATAGTTGAAATTAAGGATTGGGGTGGGTAGACGATTTATGAGATAAACAACAGTTTAAAAAACATGTGTCCAAAAGGAGAGCAGAAGGTGAGCATAGTGAAGGAGTGATAAACCGGTTTCAACAATATGCCGATGACGTCATTCGGCCACACCATTTTCTTCCAGGGTATGCGGTGGGATTGTGAAATTAGAAATACTTTGAGCTTGAAGATATGGGGTAAGTCCAATATATTCTCCACCGTTTTTGGTGAAGAGGGAAATTAAAGGTGTTTGAAAAAAATTTCAACTAGCAATTTGAATTGTGGAAATAAAGTGGAGACATCGGATTTGTTTTTCATTGGATATAACCAAATATACTTTGTTTGAAAATCTATAAAAATAACATAATAAATGAAGCCATCAATTGATTTTGTACCGGTCCCCAAACATCTGAATATATTAATTGTAAGGGTTTTGTAGTAACAAGTGAGTTTGTGCCAAAAGAATCTTTTATGAATTTTTTTGATGGAACACGAATTATAATGAAAATTAAGTAGATTAAAATATAAGCCTAAACATTTGGCTATTTTCTTGAAAATCATAATGGAAGCATGCCCGAGTTTGTTATGCCAATCAAGAGGCGATGCGATGGATACCGCATTTATTTGAGGTTGAGATGGAAGATTTGCATAGTAAACATCAAGGTAATTCTCTCCCTGCATGAGTCCTGCCCCCGTTCGATGATCCTTGACAAAAAAATAAGTGGGAAAAAATTCCATAGAAACTTGGTTAGTTTTACATAATTTTGCAACGGAAATGAGTTTATTTTTGAATTTAGGAACACATAAAACATCTTTTAGGGCAAGAGAGCCATTGGACGTATGAATATGTGTTTGACCAATTTGAGTTATAGAAAGGGTATTACCATTAGATTTCATCCGGTCCGCCATAATCGGATACAGAATGAAAGGATGCACAATCCGGATCGACGTGATTAGAAGCTCCATAGGAGGATGTTGTGACATTAGCAGTTGGTGAAGCCTTGCTTTGGGTCATAAAAGGACTTGTGATAACATGATTTTCATGAAGAAACCGTGCAAGTTTTTGATATTCTTTTGTTTCGTGTCCTGCAAAGTTACAATATTGACAATAGATATTGGTACGGGATTTATGGTTACCATTATTGAAGTTGAAGCCATTAAACCATTGATTGTGGGATGGTCTGTTGAAGTTGCTTTACATGTTGCACTGGTCGTTTGTAAGTCCAGATTTAGACCTTGAGGGTTTTTCTGTGAAGTTGACTATAACCATGAGGGGTGGCGCAATAGTGGTTCGTTGGAGTTTGCTTTCAATATCCACTAGTTTCTCAAAGAGTACAGGAAACATGAGTTTTGTATCAAGGAGTAGAAGTGATTGAGACGCATTTTTTATGTCATCACCTAGTTGGCAGAGGATATGAACCATGAGATCCTCGTCTTTCACCGGGTCTTGAACGAGCGCGAGTTCATCGGTGATTGACTTCATGTCACGTAAATATTCTATGATGGTGCGAATGCCTTTGGGGTTCGATGCAAGTTTGGATTTTAGCGATATGTGACTGGGTGTGAGATTGATATTCTCACTAGGACCGAATATGATGATTGAGTCAATGATTGTATGGCGGAATCAAACAATCAAGGAACATTGAATGCAAGAAATACTCATAAATGCCCTTTGTGTTAATGAAGGTGATCGGTTACAATGAATGCTAGGGTTTGAGCATTAAACAGTAACAAAACACCTTTCGAACAGAATATTCTGATTGTCTAAGATTTCTGTCAAAAGTCACCTCACATATGAGGTTTTCTATTCTATTTATAGGCTGAAAAGATACCTTTTACAAAATGACTAAACTACCCCTGACCTATACATGAGAACTAGTCTAAGTCTTCATCAGCATTTATTTGTTCCATCCGCATTGACTAATGCGGATGAATTGATCTTGATAAGCATTTCTTCTTTTGTCTTCGGCATTAGTGTTTGGTCATCAACATTGACAGATACGGATTAGCAAACACATATGCGCATTTGTTGTTAGGCATCCGCATTAGTTAATGCGGATGTACAAGACTTGTCAGCATTTCTTCTAGGCTATATGCATTTGTTAATGCGGAAGAACAAACACTTGTCAGCATTTGTTCTATGTCTTCCGCATATACAAATGCGGTTAGCCAACACTTGTTCTTCTCAGCAGATTCTTCATCCGCATTGTTCTTGGACTTGTGGGATTTCCAGCAGAACAACCATCAACTCACCAATTGAATTTGCATGTATGATCCTTTCAGGGTCCAACAATACTCCCCCTAAGGATTATACAACCTATGTTCTTTAATGGTTTGGAGGTGGTTGTGGTTGTGAGGATTCTACTGGGTCTTGTGTAGTAGGAGAGGAGACCAGGGGATCAATGAGAGATGGATCCAGAATAGCCTTTATCATATTGACAAAGTCAGTGGCTTCAGACATCCTTTCTCTACTTAACACATGAATCTTCGTCTGGCTCATATTGTAGATGGCTTCGATGGGTAACTTTCTCAGTGAGATAGACTCCCAGATGGCTATGGCTGACAGCCCATCCCTATGAATCAAAAGATAACCATCCACATCTACCTCTAACTTCACAATATTCCGCAGCTGTAGAGGAGTCTTCTTCTTCTTCTTCCTTTGTTCTCTCTTAGCTCTTATTCTGTCATAAGCCAATTTTAGAAGCTTAATGCACTTTAAGAAGAAGTGCATGTCTTCTTCTCCCAACTTATTGGATATCTCTCTAAAGTGTCTGGTGTATATGTATTGGATATAGGATTCATCTAACAGTCTCACCTCATATCCACCAAACAGTCTAATCTCAGCACCTTCCTTTCCTCCCCATCTTCTCTCAATTACTAGCTCATAAGTCTTTTCATCATAATAAACATTAGAAATTGGAGTGGAGGAATGAGTGCCTGACACCATCTTTCTCTTTAAAGACTCAGTTGGTTTCACTTTTAGCTCTGGAAACACAATTTCTTTTGCTTGTTTTGTCTTTTTCTTTTCAAGTTGGTTGAAGAAGGATCTATCTTTCCTCATGCAGATACCCTTCAGCGATTTGAAGTTGTCTGTTCTCTTAAACATTCTGAGAATCCCTTCCAATACCCCCTGAACATAGCCTTATGGTTTATCAGTTCCAAATTGGCTAGTTCCTTCAAGTCATGAATCTCCAGGGCATTTACAAGAGCGGAGTACTCTGTACAGAATTGCACCAGCCTTGAGATCCTTTTAACCATAAACATGTGTTTCGGGATAAAAAAGTGCTAAGAGTCTTGTATCCTGAATTAGTACGTGAGGCGGTGTATCCTTGATCGTGAGTAGTTGAACAAATGAACAAAACAAGTAATGAACAACTTGAAAATGTTTGAACAACGGATTTGGTTACGAGGGAAAAAGCCCTTCAAGCGTTAGCACCGCCGGCATAAAAACCCCGGTTGGTGAAAATTATCACCAACTAGTTTATTGATCTTTTGAACAAGTAAATACAATGATTTTTGGAGGTCGAATCGGTGAGAGCTAAGTGTTACAGTAGTAAATCGAATGTGTGTTGTGTGAGTGTAAAGTAGTAATCGGATGTCAAGTGTGCGAGCTGAGTGATATGACCTATGTTCACCAATGGAACTTAATATTTATAGCTAGGTAGTTACAACTAACTTCCTATAAACTTGGTCGTGGACGTTGTGGTCAATGTGACCGTTGGTGGACTTGGTTCATGCGGCTTCAAACGTTTCTCTTCCACAAACCTCGGAATATTTAGTTATCTCGCTTCCCCCCGTTCAAATTAAAGTAGACCAAGTCAATTCAATTAATCATTGGTTGTTTTTCACCCTTTTGACCCCAAACTTTGCTCTGATATGATTTCTGAAAAGTGGGTTTGTTTTGCTTGCCTCCCGTTCAAGATTGGTTTCACCTACCCTTTTCCCGCCTTGACCACTCGATTTTTTAAAGTCACCGGCCTCAGCTTTTCCCAAAAAATGTCGATGATATGGCAAACCCTCTTCACTCTGAAACCTTAATCCAAGATTACGGACTCGATCTAAACCTGGGGGACCTTGCTTCGGTATATGAGATCCGAAGCCATGGCTCCTCAAGGTACCTCCTGAAAACTAGGCTTGGTTGTGAACAACTTGTCCTTCACTCCTCCCAAACCACCAAGCTTTGGAAGAAGGAATACTTCTTTGTGCTGAGGTCTTCGATCCCGGGAGGAAGTGATCTTCCTTCACGATGGGTCACCAAATGTAAGGTATCTTTTGTTCCTTTTGAGTGACTTATTTGACCATTAACATCTTGTTTGTCTTTTTTACAGCTCTGATCTTTGAAAAGCTTGCTCCTCCTTTGTCGGATAGTGGTTCCAGGATTGGTTATCTGCTTACTCTAGACAAGCTGTCAAGGACCTTCAAGGAAAGAACCACAGAGTCAACTGTCAGTGAAAGCCAAAGCTCCCAGACAAACATGTCAAGTAAGGTAACCTATTTATTAAGAATAAATATAAGAAATCATTTTAAATATCTTCCATGTTTGTTATGTGCGCAGTTCGCCGTCCAACCACTCGCTCTTTGCTCGAAGAAATTGATAGTATGCCTTTGGACAAGCCCATAAAGAAAGAAGCCGCCACTCCTGCTGTTCCCAAACTTGCTGCTCCTACTCAGCATGTCAAGAGCCTAGC
The DNA here is from genome assembly GCA_025215565.1 of Flaveria ramosissima. Taxonomy (NCBI): domain Eukaryota; kingdom Viridiplantae; phylum Streptophyta; class Magnoliopsida; order Asterales; family Asteraceae; genus Flaveria; species Flaveria ramosissima. The sequence continues at coordinate 9,239,068 of CM046031.1, read as the reverse complement.
CAGAAAAAGGAAGTCAACCAAGAGCTCCATCTTCACTGATTTGGAGACCTCCGAGACCTCAAAACTCCTCATCCAGAAATGATGGATTTTTAAGGGTTTTAGGGCTTAGGCGCAAGGATTTTGTATCCTTCTAAGGATGCTATATCCATAGATGAAAATTACTTTCCTCCAAAGATTGTATCCTTATGTAAATTTTTAATTTCTGGTTTTATAGGGCATTGAGCACTTCCAACAGTGCCAAGATGACCTAGTCAAAGAGCTCTTCGAGCTGAAGCAGTCCTTTGCTGACTACAGGAAGATGGATGATGCTAGGAAGGATGCTAACGAGGCTGAGCTAAAGAAGGCTAGGAAGGATGTTGGCGAGGCTATGGCTGCTCTAAAGGGCTTGAGAGCCGAAAAGGATGTTGTCATCCTTGGTATCAAGAAGAATGCAGCTGTGTCCATCTTTTTGGCCCGGCTAAGGATGGAGAAGAAGGCTCAAGAGGCTGGCTATGACGTGAAGATTTGGGACACAGCCAAGTGGGAGCAAATGGTCATCAATCTGGGTGGAGAGTTAGAGGATGCGGCTGAAGCAGCTGGAGGGTCGAAGGGTGAGCCAAACAAGGGCAAGGACGCCAAGGAGGGAGGTCATGAAGTCGGCAAGGAGAAGGAGGTTCTCATGGGCGATGAAGGTAATGTTGACAAGGCATGAGCCCATTTTTTAGTCTTGCATGTAGCTGGTTGGTTGTAGCCTTTGGGCTCTTTTGAGCAATTTTACTCTTCTTGCACTTAAGTCCCCTTCATGGCAAACAATTAACAGTTTGGGTGGAGGGATCCTGAGTTTCAGGATGAAGCCCAAACCATGTTTAACTCATTTTGGGAATCTAAGTGGATGAATCCACTTATGTTGGATGAAACCCGGATTCATAACTGGTATTTCTGCATGGTTAACCCATTAGTAAAAAGATAACGTTTCCACTAGCTGCCATGTGTTGCGAGATTGTTTGATTTTATGAATTGCAATTTGATTAAAAACTTATAAATTTTAAGAACCCTTAGAGGATAAATATCCATGGCCAACTTTAGGAAACGATGTCTTTAAGTAATAAAGATATAATACAAAATCAAAGTTTGATAGCTTAACCTTGATATGTAGATGTTTCTTCAAATAGATCGTCCTTAGATAGTTGCTTGATAGCGTAAGCTTGTATCCTTGCTATGTCTTCAAATATATGTTTCCAGCCACTCATGCCTTAATCAGTTTGGAACTAAAGCCCTTAGTCAAAAGATGCCAAAAGCCTTAGCCAACCTGTTATAAAGCCTTGGTCTTCATACCGGTGTTACTGAAGGATTCATGTACCGAGACCAACCCATTCTGATCTCGTAGCCTTTAAGGATACTGGCGTTAAAGCCCTTTAAGGATGCTGGCGATAAAGCCTTTTTAAGGATACTGGCGATAAAGCCTTTTAAGGATACTGGTGATATTAGCCTTTCAAGGATACTGGCGATAAAGCCCTTTAAGGATACTGGCGATAAAGCCTTTTAAGGATACTGGCGATAAAGCCCTTAGATGGCATATGCATGCCAAACCAATTGCTAACCCAAAAGAGTTAGAAACCTTAAGACCCTTACCACTTGGTCAATAATGAAGGAGTGGTCAGCCATTATTCATGGACTGGCTACTTCACCCCAGTGTATGGGTTTAGGTAACGTGCGCTCTAGGCGAGGGTATGTGCTCGAACTGAGTTCAATACCCAAAAACTTAGGAAAGTGAAAACTTGTCAAACCTTAGAAGGTGCGCTGGACACCTTAAAAACGTAGGAGAGATGATCAATCTCTTATTGGCGATAGGGCCGAAATGACTAGCGACAAGGCCACTTTTATGCATGCATCTTCCTTTGTCATTGAATTTACAAAAAACTAATCTTGGCAAGAAGTTGGTGTTTAAAATACCCATTTCAAACAATTTAGAGTAAAATAGACTAAGACAATAAGGATAATCATAATGAAACATCAAAGTGAGACATATACCATCATCCTTGTGAAAATCAGGATATAACATATTTCAAGGATACAACATCCTTACGTAAAGTATTTCTTGAGGTGTATCGCATTCCATGCACTAGGTAAAAGTTCACCCTCCATGGTACTTAGTCTGTAGGCTCCCTTTCCTGCCTCCACATCGATTAAGGAAGGGCCTTCCTATTTTGGTGCTAGCTTTCCATCGGATGCCTTGGTTGTATTCTGGAATACTTTTCTTAACACCATATCTCCTATTTGGAATCTTCGTATCCTTATATTTTTGTTATAAGAAGCTGCTATCTTTTGTTGATAAGCTGCCATCCTTATGTCTCGGATTTCGTCCACTGTCTCGAGGTCTTGCATCAAGGATTCTTTATTCAGCTCAGGATCCTTCATGCTAACTCTTGCTGTAGGACTAACTACTTCTGTAGGAATTACTGCTTCAGATCCAAAGACTAATGAAAATGGAGTTTGCCCTGTTGCATTCTTTGTGGTAGTTCTATCTGCCTGTAGGATGAAAGGTAGTTCTTCTGCCCAATTTCCTTTCTTGTCCCCAAGTCTTTTCTTAAGATTATTTATAATAATCTTGTTGCTAGACTCCGCTTGCCCATTGGCTTGAGGATGTACTGGGGTGGAAGTAATCATTTTGATTCCCAACTGGCACAAAAGTTTGTGGTCCTCTTTCCTATAAACTGAGATCCATTATCACAAATTATCTCCGCTGGAACGCCAAATCCCGTAAGGGTATCCTTTTTATAAAGGAAATTACTTCCTTTTCACGACCTTGAACGAATGCCTCAGCTTCGATCCATTTGGAAAAGTAATCAGTCATGCCAAGCATGAATACTTTCCCTCCTGGAGCAACTGGTAGTTTTCCAACTATATCCATCCCCCACTTCATAAAAGGCTATGAAGAGGTGAAAGGATGTAGTGGTTCTGCTGATTGGTGAAGGATGTTAGCGTGTCTCTGACATATATCACATTTTTGAGAGTAGGATATCGCATCCTTCTTTATAGTAGGCCAAAAGTATCATGTTCTTAAGACTTTGGAGAAGAGTGCCCTGCCCCCAGTGTGATTTCCATAATCTCCTTCATGTATGTCTTTTAATACTTCTTTGATTTCAGGCTCTTCCAAGCATCTTAGATAAGGACCTGCAAGAGACTTTTTATATAATACATTGTTTATTAGGGTGTATCTAGATACCTTCATCTTAAACACTTTAGGATTTTGGTCTAGTGGGATCTTTTCCTTTAAGATGTAGTTCTTGATTGGAAGGATCCAGGATTCTTGATTATGCTGAGGATCCAGTGTCCTTGATTCTTCATTCTCTTATAATGCGTTGATCTTGTGTCGTTCTTCTGATATTGCTGGTTTAAGGATATGGATAATTGGAATCTTTGTTCCTTCTGGTATCCTTAAGGATGAGGCTAGATTTGCTAAAGCATCGGCTTCTACATTTTCTTCCCTAGGTACCTGCATTATCTTAAAGTCTACAAACTCTTTTGATAGTTTTTTGACTATCTCAAGATATTGTAGCAATCTTTCACCTTTCACGGCATAAGATCCATTAAAGTGATTAGTTATTAATAAAGAATCAACATATACTTGAAGATACCTGACGCTTATATCCTTAGCAAGATGCATTCCTGCTATAAGTGCTTCGTATTCTGCTTCATTGTTAGTGGCCTGAAATTCACATGTAATTGATTGGGGTATAATGTCACCCTGTGGCAATTTCAGTAGGATGCCTAACCCTGTCTCCCGGACATTTGCAGCTCCATCAGTGTAAAGGATCCAATATCCTTCTTCTGCATTTAACTGTTGGACTTCGAAGTCGGCATCCTTGACTATATCCTCAGTGAAATCAGCCACAAAGTCTGCGAGTGCTTGGGAATTGGTAGTTGTTCTTGGTTCGTATACTATGTCATAGGCACTTATCTTTACAGCCCACTTGGCCATCCTTCCTGACATTTCTGGTTTTCTCAAAACAGACTTAATTGGATAGTTAGTCAAGACATGGATCGTATGAGTTTCAAAATAATGCCTTAATTTGATCGATGCCATAACCAATGCAAGTATTAGTTCTTCTAAATGAGAATGCCTGGTTTCTACATCTAGTAGGCTTTTACTTACATAATAAATAAGATGTTGTTGGCCTTCATGGTCCTTTACCAAGACTACACTTACTGTGTTTCCTGAAACATGTATGGTCTTACATTTGGACTTGGTGTCGTATAGAGAAAGTGGACAATTTGTTAATAAGGGAATTATTAAAAGTGTCGGATTATGACAACAGGAAGCTTAAAAAGGCGATTTATTAAAAATTTATGGCTATGATTTCGCAAATTTGGAGGGCTCATAATGGTCATATTTTCAATTAAACTCCTCTGTCGGTACAAAAGGTGGTAAAATTCATTATATATACAACTTATTCTTGGATTAAACATAGAGCTAGTTGTTATGATTTAGCTTGGCATACTTAGGAATGTCATTCGAGTTTTATAATCGGATTTCAGGTTCCTCAGGTCTGCTTCTTTGGGTTAATAAATGTATAAATCAACCTGAAGGTGAAACCAAATACATTATATTTAATCGGTTTTCGGGTTTATTTGGGTCGGGTTAATCACTGATTGGGTTGTTCAACTTGTAGATTTAAAAATCAAAGACAACATACTTGAAAGTGTTTTGATTTTGGTAATTGGATTGGGCATCTCTTCATAAGCAGGTTTGATAGTTGTTGTTGAATAAACCCAAAATCAACCTCTATATCCATATGTTACTCAAACATATGTTTAACACAAACAAACATCATAACTATTATTGCTCGAACAAAAGTAAAGCAAAAACACATTATTAGACCATGTTACCTTTATATTATTATGGTCGGACGTACAAGGACTAACAAACATATATTTTAAACAAACAAACATGAGAATGCTCAAGTATGAAATCATTATACCTTGTTTAAAATCGGTTTAAATGATTTAGTATGAAAGATGGACTAATGGAATGATCAAGTGTAAGACTTGTGTCATCAATTAAAAATGGAGTGATTGAAGAAATGAGCGGGTTCTTAAAATGTTAGAAACATATGTCATCAATTGAAATCCAAAATTAAGAAATATGGATTATCAATTATGATGATATGGTATTTGGGTTATTCGGGTCAACCCAAAGACCAACTTAAATAAGAATTTTGGGTTTGGGTTTGATTTGTAATCGGGTTCGGGTAGAGTTAAACTGGGTTAGGTATTCGAGTTCGGGTAAAAATGACACCCTAGGAATTCTTGGTGTGACTTTCCTTTTAAGAACTTCCTATTGTAATGTTTGGTGTTCGGTCTGAGATTCTTGCTTGCGACTGGTTAAATAAAAATTTTTCGCTATTTAAAAAATATCTCTTATAATATATCATAAAGTCCACTTTAAGTTAGCTAGAAATCATTTATGCGTTTATTATGATAACGAAAAACCGGTTATCACATTGGAGGTTGAAAAATTAATCTAAGTAAAAATTTTTGGGTGAGGTTGTTCATGGTAGGCGAAATAAGCCCTAAGGACAGTTGCAAACTATTGTTTTCAAAGTAGTGTTTTTTCTTGTTTACTTTGTTGCTGGAATTTGGTTTTGCTTTTGGGTTTTTCTTCATATACTTTTGTTGATTGTTTCATACATGTCGATTTTCTAGTTTTATATGCAAAACTGTAAGAATATGTGTTACTTAAGTGAAGTAGTGTGATAGCCTTGTATTGATTTGAAGGCAGTTAGCATTAATTTACATGAATCCGTTAATTAATGTCATAAAATAATTGCTCTAAGAGCATTCACAATGGAATCCATATCCTTATCCATATAATTTAACTAAAATCTATCATTTTGTCAATTTATCTCTAAATTTTGTTTTAACTTTAAAAACCTCCCACATCCCATTCCTCATCTCTATCTCTATACTCTTGTTAACTTTTTATTTCTCTTTTCTATTTAAAATCTTTAACTACTAGCTATTTTGTCTTATTATCCTATTCTTTTTCAATTATTGATTAAATGGTCAAAACTTAACAACTTAGACATAGATTGATTTACAAACAAATATTTGGTTTGAAAGTACCTGCATCAACCAAAATATGAATCCATGCCATCACAACAAAAGCATAAAGCAGTTGCAAAGAAAAAAAATTAAGCAACGGACATACGTTTTTAAAAAACAAGGCAATTAATCGCAAACAAATCCTAATGAAACTCAGTTAATGCATTCAAAACTAACTAAGATCCAAACAACAAAAACTAGCTAATAACATAATACTCAAATGTTCAAATTAAGAACTTACATACAAAATATCAGGATCAATATCACTTTTACCAATCTTCGGTTTCTATAACAAAAACTAGATAATAGCAGCAAAAGGTTAGCATCAAAATCATATGCCCATTCTTCAATTTGCATAACAAAAAGAACTAGCTAATAACTATGTTTCGGTATTTGGGTTTCAAAGCTAGTTATGTTAGGCATGAGTGTGTCTATTCATGATTTCTCTCTGAAGTTCTTGAAAATATAAGCATTGCATTTCTGGCATAACACTTACATCCATCATCATAATCCTTTGATCTGATTCCTTGTTTGCAAGCTCTGTTTTTTCTGCCTCCACTCTCAATCTTTCTTTATCAAGGCATAATTTTTGTTCCTCTTTCTCCTTGTCATACTCCATTTTCTCTTTCTTAAGAAGATATAATTCTTTCTCCTGAGCATGTGACTCCTCCAAAAGGGTGCTTCATCTTTCTAAGTTGTAAATTTTCCTCTACTAGTCTCCCTTGAGCTCTCCATTTTCTCTTCCTTAAGACGATATAATTCTTTCTCCTGAGCATGTGACTCCTCCAAAAGGGTACTTCATCTTTCTAAGTTGTAAATTTTCCTCTACTAGTCTCCCTTGAGCCTTCCGTTTTGCAATTTCAGCTTTCCTACCCATTGGTCGGTCCATATCTATAACTTCATTCTCAATCGCATTTCCCTTCTGGGGATTTTTTATCGAATCATCTTTATGGGATGTGAACATTGTCTTTCTATGCTTTGCATCATCCTTTGTGGTATGCAAAATCCACTTAGGTTGGTCCTTCAATAGGTGCCAACAATGTTCAAATTGAAAGTTACATTTCTAGTGACGAGTACATAATCTTTGCATTCTCAAGCTTGCATTTAAACAAATTAAATACATGTTAGAAAGACCAAGGAGAATAAATTACTTTCAAGACAAGTCGAGTGTGATTTTTTGATACTGATTGGATTGTTAGGGGGTAAGGTCGAAGAGTCACTAATGCTCATAGGAGAGGTTCCATTCTCATCATAAGAGGGACAAAGTTGAGAATCTTTGCTAAGAAGATTGGTGATACATATGCTCTTGGTCTTGTGGATCCATAGCTAGAACATAAATAACAAACATGCATTGCTTTTAAAAATTTGTTACTTAAACACACGTGTGATCAGAGAGTCACTAATTCAGTTTGTTCGCATACAACAACAATAGTTAAACTAGAACACACATGCTTCAATAATAATTTTTAAACCTTAAAACAATATCAATTATCAAGTGTAGACACATGCATTATTACAAAATAGAACCTATGTATAATCACACTATAAACCGTTGTCCAAGATCCTCATATTCATAGTTCAAGTTAACACCAATCTTAGCTTTTAAACATAGACTCAATCATCCTCAATAACAAATCAATCTCATATTGCAAACTCAATTTTTAAAACAATATCATTCATAAGAGGAATTTACCAAAGAGAACAAAAGCAATTTAATAATCATGACACAATGAAATCAACCTATCTGTTCTCCCTAATTTGTATAAACAAAAAACTAGGGTTACAAATACGGCATTCGTAGAAGATAACAAGCTCAATATAAAAGGTCAAAACACCATACAACAACAAAAGCAATGAAACCCTCACAAGTCGACAAACCAAAGACAATACAAATGCAAAAATAAAAACAAGAAGATAACATTTATAGGAAGATAGAGAGACAGTCGGAAGGCAGCGGAGACGATGCCGAAGAACCAACGTAGGCGAAGAACCGATGTAGGCAAAGAACTGAAGTAAATGTGTGTGAAAATTTTGATGATTCTTGAGTATCTTCAGCTTGGAGGAGTTTGCTTTTCGAGGGAAGGGAAGGGGTGGGGAAGTAGAGGCGTGAATCAAATGGGAAGAGTGAATACAGATTGTAAGGTAGATCCATATAAATAAAGATTTACTATAGCACTTACTAAATTATTTTGTATTTTGGGGACTCTGATGGAGGAATGATTATTATGATTTCCTTAAAGTTTAACATATATTTTACGGATATATCATGTATAGAGACTCCATTATGAGTGCTCAAAGAGGTTGATACCGATAATCTAATGTCTGCAGTTCAATTCATGAAAGTTGGGTCTTATCAGCAATCTATATAAATAAGAAACCCACAGATGGCTTCCTGCTAACGTTATAGTAGAATTTTTATTCCACAGTTAATGTCCTTCGCTATCGAAAATCGGCTAACCGATACCTAGTATTGCGGTATGGAGTCATAAATACGAGTGTTGGTATATGCAGCGTCGCAAAGGTAATATTTATCTGTAAATGCCAGTGTGACATCTATTATATAAAGAATGCAAATAATATATTTAATAATAAAAGTTATAATTATATTATAAACCTGGTGGAGGGAATCGAAATCCAGATTTCGGATTAAATGCAACTTCTCTCAAAACCTGTGAATCATGTGCTACGTCTTCCCATCCAGCTCATACAAAGGTGAATATCATATGAAAATCACATATTCCTAACACATTTTGATAACATTCACCTTTTCCTCTTCCCCTAAAACAATTTTGTTGATCAACGGCACAACTGCATGTACAAGAGTTCCATCTAAAGCAATGCTCCGGGAAATATTCCTTTTAGCCTTTGAAGTCGTTCTAAGGTATTTATAGTTTCAGTTGAAGATGTTGGGACTATAATTTCCTTAGCAAAACACATCATTGCAACCAGATGCTTGTGAAAACATTTATGAACCGTTTATTTGGAGTGTTGAAATTGTCATTTAACCACCCGAAAACGTTCATTATGCCCTAAAATATGTAAGAACATAATCATCTATTCTTCAATGCTTATCGTCCTACTAGCTCGCAACCAATTTCATTGTGTTAAATGATGACATAATAGTACAAAGGCCTCGTGAAAGTCTCATCATTTCTTGACATTATGAAGACGATCCATGTAGAAATTCATGTGTATATGCATGCCCAGTTAAAGCAGAATCATTATCTCTTATTCTTTCAATTCTACCCTCTCGTATCCTTTCCAGGCCAACTTCAACCAATACCATGAAAGTATTAAAAAAGATAAAATTTCATCATCCGTATACGTATTTGACGTGTTAGAAGTCATTCAAAACATCATACTGAAGTCTTACGAAAGTCATATGTTAATAATACTAAAGTCTTACATAAGTCATGAAAAAGTCATACAAAAGTCATAATAAAGTCATACAAAAGTCATACAAAAGTCATGCAAAGTCCTAAAATAGTAATCAGCAAAACAAAAAAGTCAACCGAATAATCTAAACTTTCTCCTAGCATCTATTACCCACGACTCGCAACTCACCGGCTTAAGACGTAACCAAACTTTTCTAATATCAGGCAATTTCATCGAATAGCAAAAGAGCTGTGTTGTATCTCGGATCTTCTTCCACATTCCATTTTTTCCAGCTTATCCATGTATGCGTCCATTTCATTAACAATATTATTTTTTTCCACCAAAATCTTTGCAACATTGATAATTTCATTCCTAACTTCTCTTAATTCATCATCTATTGTTTTTCTACGAACTTCTTTGACAGTTTTAGTACTTTCCTTGCATTTTGACTGGCAAGAAGATTCTTCACTTACAAGTGGGGGCTCTGTTTCCATCTGAGTGCACTGAACATCATCCACATCATGCTCAAAGAATCCTTTAGCGGGATGAGGAAGTGTAGAAGATGGCTCCCAACTGTGAATGTCGGTCGTGGTCACCCCCTCAAACAGTTTGGTACAAAGATTAGTGTAAGGAAGGGGCGCATTTCTCAACTTTCCACAAACTTGTTTAATTGTTTGAAAATTTTTATAGATATAATCAGGCTACTAACAGAAAATAATCTTATTAAAAAGGTTTTCATATTAAAAAAATACATTTGCCTCCACTTCCCATTCTTCATCACTCATATTTCATTTGTTTGTGGTTAACAATGAAATTATGATCATTTTTTAGTTTTTCTGCAACAACTTTCCATGAGCATCCTTTTAGGCTACTACCCTCCAAACCGTTGGTTGTTATTTCATGTATACATGCTTCGAGAAATTTTTTTTCGACACATTCCAACTTCCGAATAACTCTAGCTTTTTTTTCTATCATGCCTAGATACAAGTATAAAATCAAGAACTAATATCAAAACTTATTTCAAGAATTCATATAAGCAATATTATAACTGATTTCAAGAACCCATATAACTAATATCAAATCTGATTTCAAGAACACATATAACTAATATCAAATTTGATCTTAAGAACCCATATAAGCAATATCAAATCTGATTTCAAGAACACATTATCAAATCTGATTTCACGAACCATATAAGCAACATCAAATCTGATTTCAAGAACTCATGTAACCCTAACTAATATCAAATATGATTTCAGTTAAGGACAAGAACAACTTCAAGAACTAGAATAAAATATCTAATCATACAACTAAAATGAAATTTGATTTCAAGAACTTTAAAATCAATCACTTTCAAGATAGCAAAATTTGAAAACAAGAACAATATTACAACTTCAAAACAAGAGAAAAAGTTAAAATCAAAGTATACCTTTTACGACAACTTTTGATTCTCTTCTGCAACAGCTTCAGAAATTAGGGGATTTCAGTGACAAGGAGGGCGCCGGAGAGAGGAGCGTGAGACCGGTGAGAGCAGAGGCAGAGGGAGGGCACCGGTGAAGATAAGCGTAGAAGGAGCGCAGTGCGGTGAAGAAGAGGGCACCGGAGGGAGGGCGCCGGTGAAGAGGAGGGCGCCAGTGAAGAGGAGCGGCGGAGGGAGTCGCGTGGAGAGAAGCCGCGGAGGGAGAATGAGAGATTGAGGATCCGTCGGAGACTCCAATCTTGGACTGAAGTCGGTGAAAGGGACCTCGGACGAGAGGTTTAGTGATCATATAAGCAAGTTGATTAGCAGAATGAATATGTAGAACCTGTAATGAACCATTAGTTACCTTTTCCCAAACAAAGTGATAATCGAGTGCCACGTGTTTCATTCGTGAATGATAGACCGGGTTGGTACACAAATAAGTAGCACCAACATCGTTACAAAATAATTTAGGAGGTTTAGTTACCGATAGACCAAGCTCTAATAGTATATTTTGGACCCAAGAAAGTTCAGTTGCACCGTTTTCTTATGCCTTGTACTCCGCATAAGTTGAGGAACGAGAGACCGAATTTTGGCGCGACGAGCGCCATGAGATGATGTTGGAACCAAGGGAGATGATATATGCCGTGGTAGAACGCCCCTTGTCGGCAATTCCTCCCCAATCAGAGTCAGTAAATATGTTAAGGTCGATGGGAGATCCACGATTTAGAAACAAACCATGATGAATGGTACCTTTGAGATATCGAAGAACCTACTTTAAGGCTTGCCAATGAAGTTGAGTGGGTGCATGCATGTACTGAGAAAGCTTGTTGACCATGTAAGAAACATCGGGTCGAGTAAAAGCAAGATATTGAAGGGAGCCCACTAATTGGCGATACGGAGTGGGGTCAATGGTAGGCGAATCATCAACAAGAGAGTGTGACTCAGTAGAGCTAAGAGGTGTGGCAACGGGTTTAGCGCCATCCATTTTAAACTTGGTGAGTAAATTTTGCACATGAGCATGTTGGGATAGAAACAAACCAGTAGTTATGTTAATAACTTCTATACCCAGAAAATGGTGTAGCATACCAAGGTTTTTAATGAAAAAATTTTCAGATAAGGCACAAATGACATTTTGAATAAATAGATTGTTGTTGCCGGTCAAGATATATCATCAGCATATACCAAGAAATAGGATCGGCTAAGGATTGCAAAAGCCGAGCTCACGAAGAAATATGGCAAGTTCCATGTACCATGCACGCGGTGCTTGCTTGAGTCAGTAGAGCGGTTTCCGAAGATGACAAAGGTGATTGGGAAGGTCTGGATTAACATAGCCAGGTGGTTGAGGCATGTAAACATCCTCATGCAAAGTGTCATGCAAGAAGGCATTGTTGACATCAAGTTGTCGGATGGGCTCGTTTTTAGATAAGGCAATGGTAAGAACAGTACGAATAGTAACATGTTTATTGACCGGACTGAAAGTTTCAAAGTAATCCTTGCCATATTCTTGAAGGAACCCTTTAGCAACTAGGCGTGCTCAATAGACCCGTCTGGACAGCGTTTGATGCGAAAAACCCACTTGCAACCATTGGCTTGTGTTGCAAAGGAGGGACGAGTTCCCATGTGGTATTTTTTAGAAAAGAATTAAACTCATTATCCATCGCCTTGCGCCACTCGGGATCTTTTAAGGCTTGATTATGATTTGTTGATTCAAGCGATGAAGAAATCGGATGGAGGGTGGTGTGATTAATAAATTTAGAGTTAATATTTTGGATTTGGTTTATGTGTGCATGGGGGTGGGGTTGGTAGAGAAGGTGATGTGGGAAAAGGTGTAGAGAGGGATGGCGAGGAAGGTGTAGTGGCTGAGGAAGTTGTGTGAGAGTCAGTGACGTTTTGAGTGGGAGTGTGGGTGGCAGAGATGTTGTCAGGGGTGGATGTGGTGGAGTGTACTGGGGAAATAAGAGAAGAAGATTGAGTTGGTATGGGCTGGTCAAGTGGGCTTGGTGGGGTCTGCATGGGCTAGAATAGAGATGCAGGAGGTGGTGAGGAAGGGACAATGGGTTGTTGGGTCTTGGGAGCGGACTAGGCCAATGAGTTACTAGAGAATTGGTCAATAGTGGGGATGGTTTGAGATTGGAATGGAAAGTTAGTCTCAATGAATTCCATGTGTCGAGAGTGGTATAGTCTTCGATTTGTGTAATCATAGCATTTGTATGCCGATGTTGATGAAGAGTAGCCTAAAAATACGCATATTTCAAAGCGAGGGTGAAGTTTGGATTTTGCATACGGCCAAAGCCACGTATAACATAAGCATCCAAAGGTTTTGAGTTTGGTGTTGGTTGGTTCTTTCTTGTATAGAATGGAATATGGATAGTTGAAATTAAGGATTGGAGTGGGTAGACGGTTTATGAGATAAACAACAGTTTGAAAAGCATGTGTCCAAAAGGAGAGAGGAAGGTGAGCATAGTGAAGGAGTGATAAACCGGTTTCAACAATATGCCGATGACGTCATTCGGCCACACCATTTTCTTCCAGGGTATGCGGTGGGGTTGTGAAATGAGAAATACTTTGAGCTTGAAGATATGGGGTAAGTCCAATATATTCTCCACCGTTTTTGGTGAAGAGGGAAATTAAAGGTGTTTGAAAAAAATTTCAACTAGCAATTTGAATTGTGGAAATAAAGTGGAGACATCGGATTTGTTTTTCATTGGATATAACCAAATATACTTTGTTTGAAAATCTACAAAAATAACATAATAAATGAAGCCATCAATTGATTTTTGTACCGGTCCCCAAACATCTGAATATATTAATTGTAAGGGTTTTGTAGTAACAAGTGAGTTTGTGCCAAAAATATCTTTTATGAATTTTTTTGATAGAACACGAATTATAATGAAAATTAAGTAGATTAAAATGTAAGCCTAAACATTTGGCTATTTTCTTGAAAATCATAATGGAAGCATGCCCGAGTTTGTTATGCCAATCAAGAGGCGATGCGATGGATACCGCATTTATTTGAGGTTGAGATGGAAGATTTGCATAGTAAACATCAAGGTAATTCTCTCCCTGCATGAGTCCTGCCCCCGTTCGATGATCCTTGACAAAAAAATAAGTGGGAAAAAATTCCATAGAAACTTGGTTAGTTTTACATAATTTTGCAACGGAAATGAGTTTATTTTTGAATTTAGGAACACATAAAACATCTTTTAGGGCAAGAGAGCCATTGGACGTATGAATATGTGTTTGACCAATTTGAGTTATAGAAAGGGTATTACATTAGATTTCATCCGGTCCGCCATAATCGGATACAGAATGAAAGGATACACAATCCGGATCGACGTGATTAGAAGCTCCATAGGAGGATGTTGTGACATTAGCAGTTGGTGAAGCCTTGCTTTGGTTCATAAAAGGACTTGTGATAACATGATTTTCACGAAGAAACCGTGCAAGTTTTTGATATTCTTTAGTTTCGTGTCCTGCAAAGTTACAATATTGACAATAGATATTGGTACGGGATTTACGGTTACCATTATTGAAGTTGAAGCCATTAAACCATTGATTGTGGGATGGTCTGTTGAAGTTGCTTTACATGTTGCACTGGTCGTTTGTAAGTCAAGAATTAGACCTTGAGGGTTTTTCTGTGAAGTTGACTATAACCATGAGGGGTGGCGCAATAGTGGTTCGTTGGAGTTTGCTTTCAATATCCACTAGTTTCTCAAAGAGTACAGGAAACATGAGTTTTGTATCAAGGAGTCGAAGTGATTGAGCCGCATTTTTTATGTCATCACCTAGTTGGCAGAGGATATGAACCATGAGATCCTCGTCTTTCACCGGGTCTTGAACGAGCGCGAGTTCATCGGTGATTGACTTCATGTCACGTAAATATTCTATGATGGTGCGAATGCCTTTGGGGTTCGATAAGTTTGGATTTTCGCGATATGTGACTGGGTGTGAGATTGATATTCTCACTAGGACCGAATATGATGATTGAGTCAATGATTGTATGGCGGAATCAAACAATCAAGGAACATTGAATGCAAGAAATACTCATAAATGCTCCTTGTGTTAATGAAGGTGATCGGTTACAATGAATGCTGGGGTTTGAGCATTAAACAGTAACAAAACACCTTTCGAACAGAATATTCTGATTGTCTAAGATTTCTGTCAAAAGTCACCTCACATATGAGGTTTTCTATTCTATTAATAGGCTGAAAAGATACCTTTTACAAAATGACTAAACTACCCCTAACCTATACATCAGAACTAGTCTAAGTCTTCATCAGCATTTATTTGTTCCATCTGCATTGACTAGTGCGGATGAATTGATCTTGATAAGCATTTCTTCTTTTGTCTTCAGCATTAGTGTTTGGTCATCAACATTGACAGATACGGATTAGCAAACACATATGCGCATTTGTTGTTAGGCATCCGCATTAGTTAATGCGGATGTACAAGACTTGTCAGCATTTCTTCTAGGCTATCCGCATTTGTTAATGCGGAAGAACAAACACTTGTCAGCATTTGTTCTATGTCTTCCGCATATACAAATGCGGTTAGCCAACACTTGTTCTTCTCAGCAGATTCTTCATCCGCATTGTTCTTGGACTTGTGGGATTTCCAGCAGAACAACCATCAACTCACCAATTGAATTTGAATGTATGATCCTTTCAGGGTCCAACAATACTCCCCCTAAGGATTATACAACCTATGTTCTTTAATGGTTTGGAGGTGGTTGAGGTTGTGAGGATTCTACTGGGTCTTGTGCAGTAGGAGAGGAGACCAGGGGATCAGTGAGAGATGGATCCAGAATAGCCTTTATCATATTGACAAAGTCAGTGGCTTCAGACATCCTTTCTCTACTTAACACATGAATCTTCGTCTGGCTCATATTGTAGATGGCTTCAATGGGTAACTTTCTCAGTGAGATAGGCTCCCAGATGGCTATGGTTGACAGCCCATCCCTATGAATCAAAAGATAACCATCCACATCTACCTCTAACTTCACAATATTCCGCAGCTGTAGAGGAGTCTTCTTCTTCTTCTTCCTTTGTTCTCTCTTAGCTCTTATTCTGTCATAAGCCAATTTTAGAAGCTTAATGCACTTTAAGAAGAAGTGCATGTCTTCTTCTCCCAACTTATTGGATATCTCTCTAAAGTGTCTGGTGTATATGTAGTGGATATAGGATTCATCTAACAGTCTCACCTCATATCCACCGAACAGTCTAATCTCAGCACCTTCCTTTCCTCCCCATCTTCTCTCAATTACTAGCTCATAAGTCTTTTCATCATAATAAACATTAGAAATTGGAGTGGAGGAATGAGTGCCTGACACCATCTTTCTCTTTAAAGACTCAGTTGGTTTCACTTTTAGCTCTGGAAACACAATTTCTTTTGCTTGTTTTGTCTTTTTCTTTTCAAGTGGGTTGAAGAAGGATCTATCTTTCCTCATGCAGATAGCCTTCAGAGATTTGAAGTTGTATGTTCTCTTAAACATTCTGAGAATCCCTTCCCATACCCCCTGAACATAGCCTTATGGTTTATCAGTTCCAAATTGGCTAGTTCCTTCAAGTCATGAATCTCCAGGGCATTTACAAGAGCAGAGTACTCTGTAAAGAATTGCACCAGCCTTGAGATCCTTTTAACCATAAACATGTGTTTCGGGATAAAAAAGTGCTAAGAGTCTTGTATCCTGAATTAGTACGTGAGGCGGTGTATCCTTGATCGTGAGTAGTTGAACAAATGAACAAAACAAGTAATGAACAACTTGAAAATGTTTGAACAACGGATTTGGTTACGAGGGAAAAAGCCCTTCAAGCGTTAGAACCGCCGGCATAAAAACCCCGGTTGGTGAAAATTATCACCAACTAGTTTATTGATCTTTTGAACAAGTAAATACAATGATTTTTGGAGGTCGAATCGGTGAGAGCTAAGTGTTACAGTAGTAATCGAATGTGTGTTGTGTGAGTGTAAAGTAGTAATCGGATGTCAAGTGTGCGAGCTGAGTGATGTGACCTATGTTCACCAATGGAACTTAATATTTATAGCTAGGTAGTTACAACTAACTTCCTATAAACTTGGTCGTGGACGTTGTGGTCAATGTGACCGTTGGTGGACTTGGTTCATGCGGCTTCAAACGTTTCTCTTCCACAAACCTCGGAATATTTAGTTATCTCGCTTCCCCCCGTTCAAATTAAAGTAGACCAAGTCAATTCAATTAATCGTTGGTTATACGTCGCTGCTTTTCAAGGATCATGTATCCTTGATTGTCAGGATACAACATCCTTGAAGATACTATATCCTTGAGGATACGATATCGTTTGAAAATTCCTTTCCCAACAATTGTCTAAAAAAAATCTTCTGGAATGCAAGTGGCGGGCTTCAAAGATATTTTTTTCTATTTTTAAATTTCAAACGGCGCTTTTACTTCTGATTTGACGCGGACCGGGTCTCAAGGTACAGCGCAAAAGTTCCTCATCATTCGCTATATCTACTCAAGCGATGGTCTTGATTTAGTATCCCGACTTCACAGGTACTGTTCTCATCTTCTCTCTCTCTCTTTCTTCTTTGTTCTTTCTGCAAAAACCCTAGCCGTAAGAATGGCAAAGAGATTGAAACCGTCTCCCTCTTCCAGCTCCAGCAAGACCAACCCTTCTTTCGTTCGCCAAAACCTTCTGAAGGATCCCGAGCTTGAACCCCTTCCATCAGTGATCGTGATCTTGAAGCTCTCCGATCAAAAGGGGTTTTCCCCGATTCGGTTGTTTTTCACCCTTTTGACCCCAAACTTTGCTTTGATATGATTTCTGAAAAGTGGGTTTGTTTTGCTTGCCTCCCGTTCAAGATTGGTTTCACCTACCCTTTTCCCGCCTTGACCACTCGATTTTTTAAAGTCACCGGCCTCAGCTTTTCCCAAAAAATGCCGATGATATGGCAAACCCTCTTCACTCTGAAACCTTAATCCAAGATCACGGACTCGATCTAAACCTGGGGGACCTTGCTTCGGTATATGAGATCCGAAGCCATGGCTCCTCAAGGTACCTCCTGAAAACTAGGCTTGGTTGTGAACAACTTATCCTTCACTCCTCCCAAACCACCGAGCTTTGGAAGAAGGTATACTTCTCTGTGCTGAGGTCTTCGATCCCGGGAGGAAGTGATCTTCCTTCACGATGGATCACCAAATGTAGGGTATCTTTTGTTCCTTTTGAGTGACTTATTTGACCATTAACATCTTGTTTGTCTTTTTTACAGCTCTGATCTTCGAAAAGCTTGATCCTCCTTTGCCGGATAGTGGTTCCAGGATTGGTTATCTGCTTACTCTAGACAAGCTGTCAAGGACCTTCAAGGAGAGAACCACAGAGTCAACAGTCAGTGAAAGCCAAAGCTCCCAGACAAACATGTCAAGTAAGGTAACCTATTTATTAAGAATAAATGTAAGAAATCATTTTAAATATCTTCCATGTTTTTTATGTGCAAAGTTCGCCATCCAACCACTCGCTCTTTGCTCGAAGAAATTGATAGTATGCCTTTGGACAAGCCCGTAAAGAAAGAAGTCGCCACTCCTGCTGTTCCCAAACTTGCTGCTCCTACTCAGCATGTCAAGAGCCTAGCCAGAAAAAGGAAGTCAACCAAGAGCTCCATCTTCACTGATTTGGAGACCTCCGAGACCTCAAAACTCCTCATCCAGAAATGATGGATTTTTAAGGGTTTTAGGGCTTAGGCGCAAGGATTTTGTATCCTTCTAAGGATGCTATATCCATAGATGAAAATTACTTTCCTCCAAAGATTGTATCCTTATGTAAATTTTTAATTTCTGGTTTTATAGGGCATTGAGCACTTCCAACAGTGCCAAGATGACCTAGTCAAAGAGCTTTTCGAGCTTAAGCAGTCCTTTGCTGACTACAGGAAGATGGATGATGCTAGGAAGGATGCTAACGAGGCTGAGCTAAAGAAGGCTAGGAAGGATGTTGGCGAGGCTATGGCTGCTCTAAAGGGCTTGAGAGCCGAAAAGGATGCTATCATCCTTGGTATCAAGAAGGATGCAGCTGTGTCCATCTTTTTGGCCCGGCTAAGGATGGAGAAGAAGGCTCAAGAGGCTGGCTATGACGTGAAGATTTGGGACACAGCCAAGTGGGAGCAAATGGTCATCAATCTGGGTGGAGAGTTAGAGGATGCGGCTGAAGCAGCCGGAGGGTCGAAGGGTGAGCCAAACAAGGGCAAGGACGCCAAGGAGGGAGGTCATGAAGCCGGCAAGGAGAAGGAGGTTCTCATGGGCGATGAAGGTAATGTTGACAAGGCATGAGCCCATTTTTTAGTCTTGCATGTAGCTGGTTGGTTGTAACCTTTGGGCTCTTTTGAGCAATTTTACTTTTCTTGCACTTAAGTCCCCTTCGTGGGCAAACAATTAACGGTTTGGGTGGAGGGATCCTGAGTTTCAGGATGAAGCCCAAACCATGTTTAACTCATTTTGGGAATCTAGGTGGATGAATCCACTTATGTTGGATGAAACCCGGATTCATAACTGGTATTTCTGCATGGTTAACCCATTAGTAAAAAGATAACGTTTCCACTAGCTGCCATGTGTTGCGAGATTATTTGATTTTATGAATTGCAATTTGATTAAAAACTTATAAATTTTAAGAACCCTTAGAGGATAAATATCCATGGCCAACTTTAGGAAACGATGTCTTTAAGTAATAAAGATATAATACAAAATCATAGTTTGATAGCTTAACCTTGATATGTAGATGTTTCTTCAAATAGATCGTCCTTAGATAGTTGCTTGATAGCGTAAGCTTGTATCCTTGCTATGTCTTCAAATATATGTTTCCAGCCACTCATGCCTTAATCAGTTTAGAACTAAAGCCCTTAGTCAAAAGATGCCAAAAGCCTTAGCCAACCTGTTATAAAGCCTTGGTCTTCATGCCGGTGTTACTGAAGGATTCATGTACCGAGACCAACCCATTCTGATCTCGTAGCCTTTAAGGATACTGGCGTTAAAGCCCTTTAAGGATGCTGGCGATAAAGCCTTTTTCAGGATACTGGCGATAAAGCCTTTTAAGGATACCGGTGATATTAGCCTTTCAAGGATACTGGCGATAAAGCCCTTTAAGGATACTGGCGATAAAGCCTTTTAAGGATACTGGCGATAAAGCCCTTAGATGGCATATGCATGCCAAACCAATTGCTAACCCAAAAGAGTTAGAAACCTTAAGACCCTTACCACTTGGTGAATAATGAAGGAGTGGTCAGCCATTATTCATGGACTGACTACTTCACCCCAGTGTATGGGTTTAGGTAACGTGCGCTCTAGGCGAGGGTATGTGCTCGAACCGAGTTCAATACCCAAAAACTTAGGAAAGTGAAAACTTCTCAAACCTTAGAAGGTGCGCTGGACACCTTAAAAACGTAGGAGAGATGATCAATCTCTTACTGGCGATAGGGCCGAAATGACTGGCGACAAGGCCACTTTTATGCATGCATCTTCCTTTGTCATTGAATCTACAAAAAACTAATCTTGGCAAGAAGTTGGTGTTTAAAATACCCATTTCAAACAATTTAGAGTAAAATAGACTAAGACAATAAGGATAATCATAATGAAACATCAAAGTGAGACATATACCATCATCCTTGTGAAAATCAGGATATAACATGTTTCAAGGATACAACATCCTTACGTAAAGTATTTCTTGAGGTGTATCACATTCCATGCACTAGGTAGAAGTTCACCCTCCATGGTACTTAGTCTGTAGGCTCCCTTTCCTGCCTCCGCATCAATTAAGGAAGGGCCTTCCCATTTCAGTGCTAGCTTTCCATCGGATGCCTTGGTTGTATTCTGGAATACTTTTCTTAGCACCATATCTCTTATTTGGAATCTTCGTATCCTTATATTTTTGTTATAAGAAGCTGCTATCTTTTTTTGATAAGCTGCCATCCTTATCTTGGCTATGTCTCAGATTTCGTCCACTATCTCCAGGTCTTGCATCAAGGATTCTTTATTCAGCTCAGGATCCTTCATGCTAACTCTTGCTGTAGGAATAACTACTTCTGTAGGAATTACTGCTTCAGATCCAAAGACTAATGAAAATGGAGTTTGCCCTGTTGCATTCTTTGTGGTAGTTCTATCTGCCTGTAGGACGAAAGGTAGTTCTTCTGCCCAATTTCCTTTCTTGTCCCCAAGTCTGTTCTTAAGATTATTTATAATAATCTTGTTGCTAGACTCCGCTTGCCCATTGGCTTGAGGATGTACTGGGGTGGAAGTGATCATTTTGATTCCCCAACTGGCACAAAAGTTTGTGGTCCTCTTTCCTATAAACTGAGATCCATTATCACAAATTATCTCCGCTGGAACGCCAAATCCCGTAAGGATATCCTTTTTATAAAGGATATTACTTCCTTTTCACGAACTTGAACTAATGCCTCAGCTTCGATCCATTTGGAAAAGTAATCAGTCATGCCAAGCATGAATACTTTCCCTCCTGGAGCAACTGGTATTTTCCAACTATATCCATCCCCCACTTCATAAAAGGGTATGAAGAGGTGAAAGGATGTAGTGGTTCTGCTGATTGGTGAAGGATGTTGGCGTGTCTCTGACATATATCACATTTTTGAGAGTAGGATATCGCATCCTTCTTTATAGTAGGCCAAAAGTATCATGTTCTTAAGACTTTGGAGAAGAGTGCCCTGCCCCCAGTGTGATTTCCATAATCTCCTTCATGTATGTCTTTTAATAATTCTTTGATTTCAGGCTCTTCCAAGCATCTTAGATAAGGACCTGCAAGAGACTTTTTATATAATACATTGTTTATTAGGGTGTATCTAGATACCTTCATCTTAAACACTTTAGGATTTTGGTCTAGTGGGATCTTTTCCTTTAAGATGTAGTTCTTGATTGGAAGGATCCAGGATTCTTGATTATGCTGAGGATCCAGTGCCTTGATTCTTCATTCTCTTATAATGTGTTGATCTTGTGTCCTTCTTCACATATTGTTGGTTTAAGGATATGGATAATTGGAATCTTTGTTCCTTCTGGTATCCTTAAGGATGAGGCTAGATTTGCTAAAGCATCGGCTTCTACATTTTCTTCCCTAGGTACCTGCATTATCTTAAAGTCTACAAACTCTTTTGATAGTTTTTTGACTATCTCAAGATATTGTAGCAATCTTTCACCTTTCACGGCATAAGATCCATTAAAGTGATTAGTTATTAATAAAGAATCAACATATACATGAAGATACCTGACGCTTATATCCTTAGCAAGATGCATTCCTGCTATAAGTGCTTCGTATTCTGCTTCATTGTTAGTGGCCTGAAATTCACATGTAATTGATTGGGGTATAATGTCAACCTGTGGCAATTTCTGTAGGATGCCTAACCCTGTCTCCCGGACATTTGCAGCTCCATCAGTGTAAAGGATCCAATATCCTTCTTCTGCGTTTAACTGTTGGACTTCGAAGTCGGCATCCTTGACTATATCCTCAGTGAAATCAGCCACAAAGTCTGCGAGTGCTTGGGAATTGGTAGTTGTTCTTGGTTCGTATACTATGTCATAGGCACTTATCTTTACAGCCCACTTGGCCATCCTTCCTGACATTTCTGGTTTTCTCAAAACAGACTTAATTGGATAGTTAGTCAAGACATGGATAGTATGAGTTTCAAAATAATGCCTTAATTTGATCGATGCCATAACCAATGCAAGTATGAGTTTTTCTAAATGAGAATTCCTGGTTTCTACATCTAGTAGGCTTTTACTTACATAATAAATAAGATGTTGTTGGCCTTCATGGTCCTTTACCAAGACTGCACTTACTGTGTTTCCTGAAACGGCTAAGTATAAGGATAGGGGCTCTCTATCCTCAGGCTTTACCAGCAATGGTGCTGAGGATAAGTATTCCTTTAGATCCTTCAAGGCTTTCTCATGCTTCTCCGTTCATTCGAATTTCTGGTTTTTCCTGAGAGTATCATAGAAATTCTTGCATTTATCTGAGGACCTAGAGATAAACCTGTTTAAGGCTGCTATCCTTCCTGTTAGTCTCTGGACATCCTTAGTCTTTGCGGGTGACGTTAGGTCCATGATAGCCTTTATTTGCTCCGAACTTGCTTCGATTCCTCTCTTCGTCACCATGTATCCTAGGAATTTTCCTGCTTTGACCCCAAAGTGGCATTTGGATGGGTTTAACTTCATATTGAATTCATCAAGGATGTCGAATGCTTCCTTCAAGTTTTAGAGGTGATCTTGTTCTTTCTTTGATTTGACCACCATATCATCGATGTATAACTCCATGGTGTCCTCTAGTTTCTCTTTAAACATCATATTCACCGGCCTTTGATATATGGCACCTACATTTTTAGTCCAAAAGGCATAGCAATATAGCAATATATACCTGAAGGGGTGATGAATGCAGTATCCTCCTGTCAGATGGTTCCATTTGTATTTGTTGGAAACCAGCTGATGCATCCATGAAGGTAAGGATTTCATGCCCTGCTGTTGCATCCACCATGGAGTCAATGTGTGGCAATGGAAAAGGATCTTTGGGGCACGCTTTGTTTAGGTCTGTGTAATCAACACAAACTCACCATTTCCCATTCTTCTTTCGTACCACCACCACATTTGCAAGCCATCTTTGGAATTTAACTTCTCTGATCATTCCTGCTTTCATTAGTTTATCTACTTCTTCTTGGATGATTGCGTTCCTTTCAGGAGCAAACTTTCTTCTTTCTTGATGTACATGCCTGCAATTAGAGTTTACATTTAATTTATGAGTAATGATATCTTTGGATATACCTGTCATATCATCATGCTTCCATGCGAAAGAGGATGCCCTATCCTTAAGGAATGTTATGAGTTTTGATTCGATATCCTTAAGGATATTGGATCCTATTAGAGCCTTTTTCTCCGTATCCTCTGGATCTAAGGATACTTCCTTTACTTCCTTCTGATCAGCCTCAAAGACTCCACGATGCTTGTTCTTTAAGTGCTATGCTGATTGAGTCTTCGTCGAAGCCTTCATTGAGGAGGTATAACAGTTCTTAGCCTTCTGTTGGTCACTGCTTATCTTAACCACCCCCCATGGAGTAGGAAGCTTCACACATTGATGGTAGGTTGAAGGTATAGCCTTCATGTCATGGATCCATGGCCTGCCCAGGATGATGTTACAGTAGGATAAGGAATCTATCACGCAGAATTTCTGCATGGTTTTCATTCCTTCAATATACACAGGGAGTTTGATGTCCCCCACTGTATTCTTTGTTTCCCCACTGAAACCTACTAGCACAGAAGACCTTGGGACGATTTATTTCTCATTGATGTTCATCTTCTTCATATCATCTAGCTGGATGATGTTTACAGAGCTTCCTCCATCTACAAGTAACCTGCACACAAAACAGTTAGCGATGTATAATGTAATTACCAACCCGTCTGTTGGGGAAGGAATTTTCAAACGATATCGTATCCTCAAGGATATAGTATCTTCAAGGATGTTGTATCCTGACAATCAAGGATACAGGATCCTCGAAAAGCAGTGACGTATAACTAGCGATTGATTGAATTGACTTGCCTATTTTAATTTGAACGTGGGGGAAGCGAGATAACTAAATATTTCGAGGTTTGTGGAAAAGAAACTTTAGAAGCCGCATGAACCAAGTCCACCAACGGTCACATTGACAACAACGTCCACGACCAAGTTTATAGGAAGTTAGTTGTAACTACCTAGCTATAAATATTGAGTGCCATCGGTGAACATAGGACACATCACTCAGCTCGCACACTTGACATCCGATTACTACTTTACACTCACACAACACACATTCGATTTACTACTGTAACACTTAGCTCTCACCGATACGACACTCCAAAAATTGTTGTATTTATTTGTTCAAAATATCAATAAACTAGTTGGTGATAATTTTCACCGACCGGGGTTTTTATGCCGGCGGTGCTAACGCTCCAAGGGCTTTTTCCCTCGTAACCAAATCCGTTGTTCAAACATTTTCTAGCTGTTCATTACTTGTTTTGTTCATTTGTTCAACTACTCACAATCAAGGATACACCGCCTCACTTACTAATTCAGGATACAAGACTCTTAGCAGATTTTATCCCGAAACACCGTCGTGGTGAGGATCCTGGATGGTGGATAAATCATCCTCGTCGATGGATATGATCTTATCCTCGGTGAGGCTAGTGTTACGGATGGGCCTGTCCCCATACTCAGCTTTAGATTCCTTGGCATGTCGTCTCGCTGAAGAGTACGACGTCCCACATATGTCTGATCCTCCAGAGATGAAATTGATAGTCTTTGCATCTGGAGGTGGAGATGCCGATCTGCTTGGGGTCTTCTCAGCATCTTGAGCTTTAGTCTTCTTTCTTGGAAGTAATTCCTTTAGGTAACCTTTGCTCAGGAGATAGCTTATTTCCTTCCTCAAGGCATGCATCCATCAGTAAGATGACCAAAGTCTTCATGGTAAGCGCACCATTTTGACTTATCCTTGTTTCCTAGAATCTTTTCATTCTTCCTTGGCCATCTTGCTTTTTCACCTAAACCTTGCATAACACATATTAGTTCAGTTGTGTCAGCAAGCAAACAATATTCCGAAACTCGAGGATATTCTTCGTCGTCCTCGTCTTCATCCACTGCATTTATCCTTGGGCTATCCTACTTGGAGTAGGGCCTTGCTCGGTATGACTTGTTTGGAGATTCCATCTTCCTGTTGCTGGGTTCATACTTGGGAATATCCAGCTTCCTGTGTATTCTTTTGTCGTCTTCCAGGCGAATGAATCGAAGTGCTCTGGTCCTCACTTCGTCTAGATTCCTGCAAGGATTCATTACAAGGTCATCCTAGCATTGTGAGCTCTTGCGTAATCCCATTTTGAGAGCTTCTACTGCAGCATCCATATCCAAGTTTGGAATCTCCAATGCTTCTCGGCTAAACCTAGTAATGAAGTCTCTCAAGGATTCTGTATCCTTCTGAATCACCCGGTATAGGTCACCTGTTAGCTTTTCAAAGGTTCGGCTGCAAGAAAACTGGTTATTAAACATGTTAATTAAATGAGCAAAGAAAGTAATCGTATTGTTAGGTATCTTGAGTAGCCATTTTATGGCTGGCCCTATTAAAGTTGATCCAAATTCTTTGCATAAGCATGCTTCTTTGATGTTGGGTGGAATGGGATTGATCTCCATCCTTTCCCTGTATTGGGCTACATGTTCTTCTGGATCCATGGTCCCATCATACAGCTTCATCTTGGGGGTCTAGAATCATTTTGGGATCTCGATTCCAGATATAGGCCATGTGAACCTAGACATCTTGTGACTTTCGACTGAGACTTCAGGTATAGGTTTGATAACTCTAGGAACACTTGTTATCATGTTCCTTAGATCTTGTAATTCCTTAGCTAATCTTGCATTCATGTCTACCATATTTGGATTAGTCATAAAGGACGCATTATTGAAGTTGTTATCGGTTTGAGGATATATTATTCCCATAAGTTGTTGGTTCCCCGCCATGGTGTATCCTGGCGTTATGGGTTGGCCAGTTGTAGCCTCTGTCCTCATCGGGATGAAATCTCCCTGATGCATCTCGCTTTGTTGAGCTTCGGAGACTCCTGCATTGTAGTGGGGTGCGGACGTCGTCAAGGATCCTTGCTGAATGAAAGTTCCCTGAGATTGCTCCCCTTTGTATCCTGTATGAGGTGTCTGAGGGATCCTTGATCCTAAGGTACTAGTCATCAAGGATCCTGGTTGCTGTAGCACATTGGATCCTGAAGGATACGTCATTGGTGTCGTAGCCTGTTGAAGGAAACCGGTTCCCGTGGGGTACTCGATCAAGGATTCAGGTCGTTGAAAACCATTGGCTCCTGAAGGATTCGTCATCGAGGGTCCGGGCTGCCGAAGGATGCTGGATCCTAAAGGATACGCCATCGAAGATCCGGACTGATGAAAGATGCCGGATCTTGAGGGATATGCCGTCGAGGATCCAAACTGCTGAAGGATACTTGATCCCGAAGGATACGCCATTGAGGATCCAGATTGCTGGAGGAATTGAGAATCCGGGGGGCTGAAACGGAGCGTCCTTGGGATCAGCGGAGTATCCTCTTCCATAGGTTGTTTGGATTTCTTCAGCTGCTCAATTTCTTTGAAGAGATTGACGTTGGTTCTCGTCTGTTGCTCCATTTGCTCCTTCACCTGCTTAATCAGAGAAAAAATGTCTTTGTTAGAAACAATAGGGTCTATGGATTGAACATTATTTCCGGTGAAGACAGTTGTTCTTGTCTTCTTAGTGGCTCGTCCCTTTTTCCTTGATTCCCTACAAAGGTGCTAGTTCTTTGAGATGAACCGGCTGAGGTAACGGGAATGGTTGAGGTAGGAGGTTGAGTCGACATGTTAGGGAGTAAAGGTAAATGAGAAATAGGGGTTTTGATATGGTTTTTTTGACGATCAAGGCACCAGTTGCCCCACGGTGGGCGCCAAATTGTTTCAGGATAAAATCTGCTAAGAGTCTTGCATCCTGAATTAGTACGTGAGGCAGTGTATCCTTGATCGTGAGTAGTTGAACAAATGAACAAAACAAGTAATGAACAACTAGAAAATGTTTGAACAACGGATTTGGTTACGAGGGAAAAAGCCCTTGGAGCGTTAGCATTGCTGGCATTTAAACCCCGGTTGCTGAAAATTATCACCAACTAGTTTATTGATCTTTTGAACAAGTAAATACAACGATTTTTGGAGTGTCGAATCGGTGAGAGCTAAGTGTTACATTAGTAAATCGAATGTGTGTTGTGTAAGTGTAAAGTAGTAATCGGATGTCAAGCGTGCGAGCTAAGTGATGTGTCCTATGTTCACCGATTGAACTCAATATTTATAGCTAGGTAGTTACAACTAACTTCCAATAAACTTGGTCGTGGACGTTGTGGTCAATGTGACCGTTGGTGGACTTGGTTCATGTGGCTTCTAACGTTTCTCTTCCACAAACCTTGGAATATTTAGTTATCTCGCTTCCCCCACGTTCAAATTAAAGTAGACCAAGTCAATTCAATCAATCGCTGGTTATACGTCGCTTCTTTTCAAGGATCATGTATCCTTTATTGTCAGGATACAACATCCTTAAAGATACTATATCCTTGAGGATACGATATTGTTTGAAAATTCCTTCCCCAACAACATGTTCCAGTCACTGTCGTACTTCCAGGCAATAATCTTCTTATCAGTCTTGCCTTTGGGAGTAGACACACCTTTAATCATCTCTGCAGTGGTCAGACCTTCTTGAAGTTTCAATTGAGAAGGCTCTGCAAACCACTCAGGATACTTGTGTAAAACAGGTGCCAAAAAGTCATGATCTTTGTGGGTGACCTGCATGTCTTGAGCTGACACTCTGGTTTTAGGCTTCTTATTGAAAATTTCTTCTTCCAGTTTCTTAAGCTTTTCTTTCTTCTCATTATTCAGTCTAAGGATGGCAGCCCTTAGTGAATTTTTCTTCATGTTACCAAGTTTTCTCTTTGTGAACCCTTGACTAGAGAGATAATCCTTCATTTCCCTATCAGACATGTTGTAGGGATCAGGATACAATGAGTGAGGAGTAGATGTCTGCTTTTTGATGGTGGATAATTTGGGCACTGAAGCGTTGGGAGAAAGAGTCTTCTCATACTCAGCCTCATAGGTGGGGTCTAGAAGCTTGTTCAGTTTTTCTTCTTCTGCCTTCATTCCCTATAAGTCATACCAAACACTTCATCTGGGTCATATCCATGATTGATTAGGAACATGGCTTTTACCATTAGATACTAAATACTTCATCTGGGTCATATCCATGATTGATTAGGAACATGGCTTTTACCATCAGATCATCAGTCTGTGCCTTTTCTACCATCTCTTGAACTAATTTTTCCTCCTGCATAGGGCTATCAACTGCTATTGGTTCATCAACCACATAGCCACCCTCAATTTCACCCTCTTCAAGGTCTACAAATTCAGCTTTTTCTTTCAGTTGAGCTTCAGCCTGCTCATGTTCTTCTAAAAATTCAGAAATAGCTGCAAGGCTTCTGGGATCATCCTTTTTACTTTTCTTGCTTGGTTCTTCTTCTACTATTGGCCTTTTTCCCTTAGCCTTCTCTGATAAATACTTCCTCCTCCTGGTATATGTTTGCATTGATGGACCAGAGGAGGTTTCAGGCTGTTCAGCTTCTTGAGGCGATTTTTCAGCCTTTAACATTTCTGATTCATGAATGGCAGCAGCTGATTCTTCTTTCTCATGTTGTTCTTCACATAGTCTTTTGATCAGCTCCTTTTGTTCTTTAGTAAGTGATACAGCAGGCACTAGTTGCATGCTCAATTCCTTCTCAAGAGGAACTGGAGATTGAGGAATGACAACTATAGGTTCAGCACTAGTCCTCTGCTCAACTATGAAGTCCCAAAATTCATCATCAATGATAAATTCTTCAGTTGTGAAGCTATCAAGAGCTTTAATCATATCACTAAATTTTGTCTCTTCAGTGCTTATATCAGTTGTTTTCTCTGAATAGACGACCATTTCCAAACTAGTCTCATCATGCTTTATCTCACTTGTTTCTTCTCCCTTCTTAGTATCAGAGAATCTTATTTTTTTAGCAGAAGGAGAGTCATTACTACTCTCTCCTGATGAGCTCTCAGAGGCAGTTTCTTTTTCATTGATCCTCTTTCTTTTCTTATCATCTTTTTTCAACTCTTCCTCAGCTTCTCTTTTGATTTCAACAATCAGTTCCCGTTCAGATACTCTCTTGTTTAGGCTTTCAACCTGGTTCTGCAAGTCAATAATGATGTCAGCTTGTTCTTCAATCAATCCTTCTTGTTCTTCTATAGCAATAGTCTGAATTGCTAAAGTGTCCACATGACCACTTATTTTATCTCTGGATTGATGAAGAGTAGCCTTTAACTTTTCAATCTCTTTATCTTTTTCTTTCTTTTCAGCCTCATGTTTCTCTTTCATCTCTTTTAATTCATTCTCCTTTTCATCTAGTTCCAAAAGTCTGTCTTGAATGATACCAGATCTTCTATTGAGTAGTTTTTCCATCTTGGCTACCTTTTTCATTAATTCAGGAATTAACTCATCCTTCTCATCAGGTTTGTTAACTCCAGATTCTGCAAACTTTTAGAAGGAGCAGCCTCTAAAATAGCTTGCCTAACAGGCATCTGTCTATGATGATCATCATCATCAGATGATGATTTTGATTCCTCTGAAGAGCTGGCAGAGTCACCATACTCAACAGGTTCAGTAGAAGCAGGGGATGACTGTTGAGGAGATTCAGGTGAATGATGGGTTGGAGAAACATGTGGTGAGTGTATGGGTGATATATGTGGAGAGATGATGGTTTGTAATTGTGGTGATGGGATTGGTAGTCTTTGTGGTGATGGGATAGGTGAGGGCATGAAAGGTGAGGCTATATCAGCTTCATGAATAGATGGCCCAATATGAAGATCACCCCCTACATCAACCTGGGGTGACATTGACCTCTATCCTTCATCCCTTTCACCAACTTGTTCATCAGTAGTTTGCTAATCATGAGCAGTTGGTTCTTCTTCCTGAATTGACTCATCAACAGGAGCCTCTTGTTCTTCACCATGTTCTTCTGGATTAATCTATTGAAGCATCCAGGGTAATAAAGGAACAAATCCTCCACTGTAGAAATTCCTTGGATCTCTTTTCTTGATATACTTGTATGACTTGACATTATAATAAGGAATATCTAGCACAGGTCCTTCAGGTGCAATGTCAGGAAATGCTTCATTAATGAGACATTGTAAGAACCTTGGATACATCAGGAACATATGTCTTCTCCCTTCCTGAATGTTTGATATTAGACCATTGAACACATAGGCAGACATGTTAAATGGTCTGTTGGTTCATAAAGCACATATGGCAGATGAAGTAGTCACTAGAATGTCATTCCATCCTGTCTTCCTTTTTGACAAACAGTGTTGGTATAGATGAATGAGGAACCTCCATTGCAAGTCAACCAATCCTTTTACAATCTGCTTCCCTTCATATCCTCCCTCATATCCAATGTTGGCAAAGAAAGTAGTAATTTCATCATCTTCAAGCTCTAGAGGAGTGTTGGCATCATCACCAAACTGCAGACGCTGTTTGTTTAGTGATGGCTAATGTGTGATCATCAGATATTCTTCCAGACAAAGTCCTTACACCCTCTATCTCTATCAACTCAGCGGTGCTCCAGAAAGACCTTATGAATCTCTTATAAATGACTGGTCTAACTGTGATTGCATGAGCAACTCTGGTAGTGGATATAAATCTGATCATGTCTCTGAGACCTTCTGCCTCGGGTACATCAGGGTCAAGATAACCGCTGACATTATGGAGCTTGCTCCAGGTGAGATTAGCCATGTACCCTGCATTAGAGGCATATGAATTAGTTGATATGATAATGCTTATCAAAATGCAAAGCATACATCAAGTAAACTTTTTCAGTTTGACTTTTGATAGTCAAAATTGACTGTTTACAAATACTGTTTCATAGGAATCATTCCTAAGTTTGATATTATCATGAATAATTGCTATTATTTTGCTTTTCATGTCTAGGGAGATTATATTTGTTGCTTTTAACCTCTTTTCAGCTCTTATACTCAAGATTTGAGTTCAACATTTTCATTTTTTGTTATGCTCTGTTCATGCGATGAACACAATTTTGAAATTCACTTGTTGGTTGTTATTCTTCTTAGTTAACACATTCATTGTAGTCTAAAATGATTATAATGTCTAGATTCAAGTCTGATTTTCAGTTTCCTTTCTTGACCTAGGGTTCTAAGTTCATCATCAGTTCAAAAGTCCAATTTTAGGTCACATAATTTTAGGTCACAAAATTTAAAGATTTTAACCTTTCGTTCGATACTACTATTGTTGTGAATCAAACGTGAGGACTAATCAGATGAGATGATAAGTAGAACACAAGTTTGTTGATGGTGATGATGATTGATGAAGAACAGTGAGTTTTGCTCGTCGCACTTTAAAGTCTCTCAATTTTGAAAAGTATTAAATGACCTTTTGAAATGGCTTTAATTAGTCAACTAATATCTTTTACAAAGTATTACAAGTGTGGGAAGACAAATGCGGTCAATTTTTAAATTCACTATAGCAAATGCGGAAGAATGCTGTTCATCAGCATTTGTCTACTGTAACAAATGCGGAAGTGGAAGACTTGAGAGCATTTGTTTACTGTAGCAAATGCGGTTGAACAAAGTTACTCAGCATTTGTTCACTGTAACAAATGCGGTTGAATAATGTTTGTTCAGCATTTGTTCACTGTAACAAATGCGGTTGAATAATGTTTGTTCAGCATTTGTTCACTGTAGCAAATGCGGCTGAACAAAGTTAGTTCGCACTTGTTCATTGTAGCAAATGCAGTAGAGTAAAATTCCATCCACATTTACTTCAACAAATGCGGCTGAACAAAACGTTGTCCGTATTTCTTGACTTTTCATCATCATGACAGAAGAGATTAAGCACTTGTTTATTCATTTTTTATTCCCATAAAAAGTGTTGATGTCACACATTCATGAAATCCTGATGAGTAAAAATAAATGCGGCAGTACAAAAGTTTACTACATAGACAAATGCAGTTGCACTTTTGTCCGCATAAGTTTTTAACACCAAACTTTTTAAGTATACTTGTTTGACACAAATGCGGTAGGGTGAAGTCCTTGTCTGCATTAGTTTCACTGTTTTAAATGACATAAACAGTTACCCGCATTGGTTATAAGCATGGGTTACCTTCACCCACATTAACCAATGCACTTACCTGTATTAAATTTTGAACTTGAATCAAAACTTAATGTTTCTGAAGACATGTTGTTTTTGTTTTTCAGACTTTTCTTTCTTGTTATGAAGACTTGTCTCTGATTGACTTATGACTTATGAAGTTGTTGACTGTTGATGGGGTTGTCAATTCTTTCTTGGATTGACTTGTATATCAGAATTAATAGAAGTTTCCCATTTTCTGACTGGCCTTGGTCTTCTTATGCTTCTATTAATCTGCATAAGCTGAGATACTATAGTATAACTTCTGCACCAACACAGTCAGATCCTTTTTAGTTTGTTTTAAAGGTTTTTAAAATAGTAAATATTTATACAAACTGATCAAAATTTTAAATTACTTCCCCTAAAGTTTATATCCATAATTAGATAGAAACTTTAAAGATTTAAACTTTTGAACATGAAATATTTTTGATGTTCTTGTTTTCTGATTTACACATGAAGAGGAAGTATACCTTTTGTTAGGATCATATCAATCTTTCATTACAAATGTGCACTCTTTTTGTTAGTAACATAAACATGTTTATGAACTTATTGATTGAAGGTATGTTTGTCCTCTTAAACTCATACCTGGTTAATATTTTAATGCATGTGATATTTATCATGTTTTGGTTGTTTTGATTATTCAACATGTACCTCACACACAAAAGTATGGAATGATCAACCATTCTCATGTAATGGACGGTAGAACTTTTTCACAAATTTCTTAACCAGGTCATTTAAGGTATGAAATCTCATTTTCACTGATCCACATTGGGATTCTTTTACTTTGATCCTTTCCATGATTTGATCCTCATTGGGATTCTTTTTCACTTCACTTTGGAAGGTTGATCCATAATGGGATTCTTTTTGTTCATTGACAAGGAATGTATTCTTTTGTTAATTCATCCAATTTGGATGTGTTCCTCATTGGAAATCTTTTGGATCATTACATCAGCACTATGTGCTTGTTTCTTTAGGTCTTTGCTCAGCAAAACAGAGAAGAAACTGATGTTTGTGAAAGAGATTCATAGAATATCATTACCTGGTGTGTTTAGGTTACTACACACACATACACTTGAATAAGCCAATGCATACCTGTACTCTGAGATGAGTGTTTCACAATTGAATAAATTTTTAATTCATCATAGCATGTATCTTCTTTTCCAAGTTGAGCCTACCCACACATCAAGTAAGTCATGTCAGTCTTTCAAGATTTGAATTTAAGCACAGTGAATGATATAACGACTGTAATTATAAAATTTCCCTAAAGTATTCATCATTTTCTTCATCAAAATTGATTTCTTTTTGTGATTTTCTAAATTTTGAAACTTGAATCAATTGACTGAACTAGATATTCAAACCTACTAGGTTCAAATGCCTTGGTGAATAAATCAGCTAATTGATTTTCAGTTGGAACTTGAATCAATTTGATTAACCCTTTTTCAGCACAGTCTCTCAAAAAATGATATCTAATTTCAATATGTTTTCTTTTTGAGTGCTGAACTGGGTTATTTGTAATAAAAACAGATGTTGTGTTGTCAATGTGAATTTGAGTGTGCAAGAAGTTAAAACCATAATCAAGCATCTGGTTTTGAATCCAGAGAACTTGAGAGCAACAAGCTGATGCTGCACTGTACTCAGCTTCTGCTGTTGAAACAGATACGTTTGTCTGCTTCTTGCACTGCCACGAGACCAGTCTGGGACCAAGAAATTGACAACCGCCAGATGTGGACTTCCTATTAAAGTTGCATCCCCCATAATCACTGTCAGTGTAGGCATA
This sequence comes from Flaveria ramosissima, assembly GCA_025215565.1. Classification (NCBI taxonomy): domain Eukaryota; kingdom Viridiplantae; phylum Streptophyta; class Magnoliopsida; order Asterales; family Asteraceae; genus Flaveria; species Flaveria ramosissima. The sequence goes on along the minus strand of CM046031.1, from coordinate 9,204,605 downwards.
GAGATTGAAGTCTCCTTCGTTTATATATCATAGAGATTGAGAGCAACAAGCTGATGTTGCAATGTACTCAGCTTCTGCTGTTGAAACAGATACGTTTGTCTGCTTCTTGCACTGCCAGGAGACCAGTCTGGGACCAAGAAATTGACAACCGCCAGATGTGGACTTCCTATTGAAGTTGCATCCCCCATAATCATTGTCAGTGTAGGCATAGATATTGAAGTCTCCTTCCTTTATATATCATAATCCAAGAGCAGGCTTGCCCTTAAGATATCTGAATGTCCTCTTGAAAACATTTACATGAGATTCTTTAGGATCAGCTTGATATCTGGCACACACACAAACACCAAACATAATGTCAGGCCTACTTGCTGTTAGATACATAAGTGAACCAATCATGGATCAATAGTGAGTCTGATACCACTGATTTGCCTTCTAGATCTGGACCTATCTTCACTTTAGTATCAAAAGGCGTTTTGATAGACTGACAGTCAGCAAGGTGGAATTTCTTCAACATTGTTTCTACATATTTTGATTGATTGATGAAGATTCCATCTGCAGTCTGTTTGACTTGCACTCCTAAAAAGAATATAAGTTCCCCCATTGCACTCATTTGAAACTTTGAATGCATAAGGTCTTCAAGTTCTTTGCAGAGTAGCTTGTTTGTTGAGCCAAAAATGATATCATCCACGTAGATCTGGACCAGTAACATGTCTCTTCTTTTTCTCTTTCTGAAGAGAGTCTGATCAATCTTTCCTCTTTCATATCCATGTTCAAGAAGGATAGATGATAGAGTCTCATACCACTTTCTCGGAGCTTGGTGAAGACCATACAAGGCTTTGTCAAGCTTATACACTCTATGAGGGAAATCAGGATCTTCAAATCCGGGTGGTTGACTCACATAGACTTCTTCATCAGTCTTTCCATAAAGAAAAGCACACTTCATATCCATTTGATAAACAGTAAACTTCATGGATGTTGAATATGCAAGAAAGATTCTTATTGCTTCTAATTTGCAAAAGGTGCAAACATTTCGTCATAATCAATCCTTCTTCTTGTGTATATCCCTGTGCCACTAGTCTTGCTTTATTTCTAGTGACAATCCCTCTATCATTAGTTTTGTTTTCGTACAGCCATCTGGTACCTATAGGATATTGACCTTCGGGAAGATCTACCAGTTGCCATACTTCTTGCTTTCTGAACTGTAGCAATTCTTCCTGCATTGCTTCAATCCAACTGTTATCTTGGAGAGCCTCTTTGATATTTTTGGGTATTGTTTGACACAGGAAGCATGAAAACAGACAGATGTTTGCAATACTTGACTTGCTTCTAGTCACCCGTTCATTAAGTTCACCAATAATGCGTTCTACTGGATGATTCTTGTGTATTCTGGTGGTTGGAATTGAGTCACCAGCAATGGTTACATCAAGATTGGAGACATTCAGATCATCTTGGTGAGAGGCACCTTCATCTTGTACTGTTGGGGAGTTATGAAGATAATCAGAATCTGATTCAGTGACTGCTTCAGCATTAGCAGCACTTTCATTGCTTCCATCATTAGAGTTTCTTTTTGTTTCAACTGGAGGTGTAGCTTGATCTTGATTTCATACTTCAGTCGATGGGTCTTCTGAAGGTGATGGTAACAAGCTGGGACTAGTTTCAGTTGAAACACTTTGATCTTGAGATGATTGTCTGACAGGATCAGCTTGTAGTGGAACATCTTCATTCAGTTGCTCAGTAGAGGCAGGAGGAATCATTAGAAAGTCATCTCTTCTTTCTACACCTGAGGAAGGTTCAGCTGAATGTATATTTCCTGCATCAGACAAGTGGAATTGATCAAAAGATTTTGTAAATGAGTCAATATCAAACAACCAGTCGGGACCATTTGTAGATTTGGGAAATGAATGTTCCTTGAATTGAACATTTTTTGATTCATCAATAATGTTTAATCTAGGATTAAACACTGTGTAAGCCTTTGAAACAGAAGAATAACCTACAAAGAATCCTTCATCAGACTTAGATGAAAATTTTCCCAAATAGTCTTGGTGTTTAATATTGAGACAGGACTACCAAATAACTTGAAAAATCCAATAAATGGTTTTCTGTGAACAAGTAGTTTATATGGAGTCTTGTTGCTTTCTTTTACAATTAGAGTTCTATTTTGCATAAAGCACGATGTGTTAACTGCTTCTGCCCAAAAGGTTATTGGCAGTTTAGCATCGGCTAGCATTGTTCTTGCTGCTTCAATTAGTGTTCTATTCCTCCTTTCAACTACCCTATTTTGTTGAGCAGTTCTAGCTGCACTAAATTGATGAGCAATGCCTTTGGTTGTACAAAATGAACTCATATCTTCATTCTTAAATTCTCTCCCATTATCACTTCTGATTGTTTTGACCTTATGATCAAGTTGATTTTCAATTTTTGTGATAAAATCTTTTATTATTTGGGACGCTTCGTTTTTATGAAGTAAAAAAAACCCATGTAAATCTTGAAAAGTCATCAATGATCACCAAACAATACTGTTTCTTTCCAATACTCATAACATGAGTTGGACCAAACAGATCCATATGAAGTAGCTTCAATGGAGAATTGTTTGTGTTCACCAGCTTTGGCTTGTAGGAAGACTTATGTTGTTTCCCTTTGAGACACGCAGAACAGTGATAAATAAAATGAAATTCCTTTTGGGGTAAACCAATGACATGGTTTCCCTTGACCAGTCAGTTCATGTTTTTGAAATTTGTATGTCCCAAATGTCTGTGCCAAACTTGTGACTTATCAAAATATGCTTTTGACAGAAGACATGTTTCTTCTTTTGGAATGGCAGAATTGAGGTTGAAGACATATGTGTTATTCTTCCTCGGAGTCTTCAAGACAACCCATTCTTCAGGAATTTGAAATCCTGGTTCAGAATGTAGCAATGAGTGTCAGTGAAATGAGTTGAATATTTCTTGTCACAGATCTGAGACACGCTGAGTAGATTGAAATTCAGTTGTTCACAGTAGTTCACTCTGTCAAAGCTCAGCACCCCATTAGTCACAGATCATTCACCAATGATTCTGCCACCTTATGAATCTCCTCCGAATGCTACAGTAGTTCCTTGTATATGCTTCATAAATGAGGGAACTATCTCCAGTCATGTGTCGAGAGCATCCACTGTCCGCATACCATAAGCTGTTGGACCTGTATGAATGACCCTGCAAGCACAAATGAACTAGTTAGAATGTGAAACCCAAGCCATGATGGTCTTGGGTTTACCGTTCCTGTCCATAATGGTAACTTCTTAATACTTTCCTCTAAACTGAGACTTAGAGGAAGGAGTTCTGGGAGAATTCTGATGATATTTTGCTTGTTTCATCTCATCAATTTCCTCTAAAGAATCAGAGAATATTGAAACCTTTGGTCCCTATTTATTTGAAGAAATCTGACCTGTTTTTTTTATTAAACATCATTTTTGGTTGATTATTATAAAAAAGACTTCTGATCTTGTGTTTCACAGATGATATTAGTGAGATGGGTTTGTTTTGTGGAACTCTCAATCCTTTTTGTTTGAAGTGACAGTCAGATGTATTGTGGTTGGTCATATCACAAACTGAACAATATTTATTGAAATAGCAATTTTTGTTGGAATGATTGTTCATGTCATATATAGAGCAATATTGATTGAAATAGCACTTATTTGTACTGTGATTAGACATTTCACACACATCACAATACAATTGATTGTCTCTTGAAGCTGACCTTGAAGTTGAGGACTCAGTATGTTTACCTATTTTCAACTAAGTCTCAACCTTTGACTTTGGTGAGGAAGCAAGATCAGCTCTTTTACTAGTTTGTTTCACAACACTACTAGGTTTGTCTTTTCTGAATTGTTTTTGCTTCCTTACCCTTCTTCTTACTTTTGATTCTAATTTATTCACATGGTCTTTGTTACAAATATCAAAACCAACTCCATGTTTAAATTTGAGGATTGGGGATCTGAATTGATTTTTGTTTTTGACACCATAGAAGTCTTGTTTTGCTTGGTCAGTGAAACTTTGTCTGATTTGCTTGAATTTTTTGGAGATTTAATCTCATAATCAGAACTGCTTTCAGCAGAAGGTTTCACTGAAGCCACACTTTTCTTCTTTTCTTTTGAAATTGCAGGTATAAATTTCACAAATGGGACAATGGCTTTGATTGGGCTTGGTGGTTTGATAACTTTCACTGTCTTATCTGAACACTCCTTAATTTTGATTGGGTAACCTAGTTTAATTTTCTCCTCATTTGTTTCAATATACACATCTGGTTTATTTTGAGGATTAGTGACTTGTTTTACTATTGATTTTGGTTCAATAGTGATAGGTTCATTTTCGTGTTTGAGTGTGACAGATTCAGGCATGACAGTGTAGTTATCATTGTAAGGTGGAGGACAAGAATTATATCCAATCCCAGTCATATCCTTGGGATCCTTCTGTGAGTCTAGCATCTCTTGCAGCTTGACTGAAGATGTTTGAAACTTTTCAAGTTTCATTTCGGTAAGTGATTGTTCAGCTTTTGATTGAGCTAACTTTTCAATCAGTTGCTTATTCTCATCTGCAAGAGTGTACTTTTCACCATGCAATTTTTCAATGTCAGAGATAAGAGATTTGATTTTTATTTCAGAGCCTTTAATTTCTCTTTTCAGCGTCTCTGACTTGACCTTTTCTTCTTTTATTTTAGCAGCCAGCTTATGATTATGCTCACGATAACCTTGCAGTTCAGAAATATATTTATCACTACAAAGGTTGGATTTTACCTCAGATGGCGTAGGAGTTGGACCATCATTGATGTGAGCCATGAGTGCATGATTCTGAAACTAAGGTTTTACTTCCTCTGCATACAAACTCCAATCACACACTCCATCTTGTCTGATGAAAAGAGCATTTGTAGACGTCTGACTGCTTCCATGTGCTTGATTTGTTAGTAGTGGCTGACTCTGATAAGGTTGTTGATGTTGTGATTATTGGTGATGATACTGCTGTTGTTGATTGTTGGAGTTAAATCTTGTGCTTGGTTGTGAAGATGACTGCCCCTGAGAGTTTCTTTGGAAAGAGTTGTTGTTTCTTCTAGGAGCATTGCACTCTCTGGAGAAGTGACCAATTACACCACAGTTGAAACACTTTACCTTGGATTTGTCATATCCAAGTTTGGTGTCTTCATTTAGACTAAGCTTTCTCCCTTTTCTGAAAAACTTCTTGGCTCTCATTGTTATCATAACCATTTGTCATTGCAGATCCATTTCCTCCACATCATCTGGATCCATTTCTTCCAAATCTTCTTGAATCAAGTGAGCAGAAGTGAGTCTGCCTCCCAGGTAAGCTTCAAAATTAGCAACAAATGCATTGTAAGTTGCCTTTTGCTCTTCTGATCTTAGGTCTTCATGGGTAGTTGAGGGAGTGGCAGTAAACCCAGTTGGTTGAGATGATGTTGATGGCTTGCTTGGTGTTGATGCTGCAAAGAAACCGGTTGTTTTCACTTGATCTCTTGGGGAGAGAAAATCATCATCCTCAATGATGAATGCATTTTCCACAGAGTGAGTGTCTGATGGAAATTTGTAAGCTTCAATAACTCGAGGTCCACCAAGGTTCCTGCTCCTTTCATCCAATTCAAGAGCTTCTACTTTGGCAATCATGATATCCAAGGTGGTACTCTCTAGATCAAGAGTGTTTTTCAGCATTGTGACATTTTGTTTCCAACTTTCTGGAAGGCTGTGAAGCATCTTCTTGTTTAGTTCTTTGACTTTGTATGTCACTCCCATGATCTCTAAATCATTCACCAGTTGCACAAATCTATGCAGTTGTTTAGAGATGGATTCCCCTTTGGAGTGATGAAAAGTTTCATATTGATTAACAAGTTTGTCCTTGTTAATTTCAGCCACTTCACTGCTTCCTTCACACATTATCAGCAATGCATCCCATACAGCTTTAGCAGTTCCATACTTTTCAAGCCTTTTTAGCACATCCATTTTCAGTGCTTGAGTGAGTATAGAGTAAGCTTTTAGATCAACCTTTATCTTCTTGTAGTCATCATCATCAAGAGTGAGATCTTCAATGGGTATCCTTGTGGTTTTGTAAAGTGCAGCCTGATCAGCAGAAAGTATCACATGAGTGTGAGACCCTTTGCATATTGAAATCCAGTAGTCAGGATCTAAACCTGTAATATAGTTCATGAATCTGATTTTCCATTGTTTAAACTCATATTTGTGTTTAAGCATAGGAGGTTTTGGAGTGTGACCAAGTTTAGAGAAATTATGTGAATCCATTTTTAATAAGTTGTTTTTAACTTGTTTGAATAATGATTAGAATGATTGTTAAGTCCAATTAGTCCAAATAGTCCAGAACAAGCTTAAGAATTCAGATCTGCTGATTTTTTGTAGTTTTCTGTTGGTTTTAAGGTTTGAGTTACTGTTTACAGATTTGTTCTTGAAGATGTGTACGGATGAACAGTGACTGTCTTAGAGTTTCTGCAGTTTTTTCAACTTGTATGCTAAGTAGAGGTAGTCGAACACTCTATCAGCAACTCAATCACCAGATCAATCGAGTTCAGCTTAGATCTAGGCAGATCTTAAGAAGAACCGAGAGCCAAAGCTCTGATACCAATTGACTGGGTGTGAGATTGATATTCTCACTAGGACCGAATATGATGATTGAGTCAATGATTGTATGGCGGAATCAAACAATCAAGGAACATTGAATGCAAGAAATACTCATAAATGCTCTTTGTATTAATGAAGGTGATCGGTTACAATGAATGCTAGGGTTTGAGCATTAAACAGTAACAAAACACCTTTCGAACAGAATATTCTGATTGTCTAAGATTTCTGTCAAAAGTCACCTCACATACGAGGTTTTCTATTCTATTTATAGGCTGACAAGATGCCTTTTACAAAATGACTAAACTACCCCTGACCTATACATCAGAACTAGTCTAAGTCTTCATCAGCATTTCTTTGTTCCATCCGCATTGACTAATGCGGATGAGTTGATCTTGATCAGCATTTCTTCTTTTGTCTTCAGCATTAGTGTTTGGTCATCAGCATTGACAAATGCGGATTAGCAAACACATATGCGCATTTGTTGTTAGGCATCCGCATTAGTTAATGCGGATGTACAAGACTTGTCAGCATTTCTTCTAGGCTATACGCATTTGTTAATGCGGAAGAACAAACACTTGTCAGCATTTGTTCTATGTCTTCCGCATATACAAATGCGGTTAGCCAACACTTGTTCTTCTCAGCAGATTCTTCATCCGCATTGGTTCTTGGACTTGTGGGATTTCCTGCAGAACAACCATCAACTCACCAATTGAATTGGCATGTATGATCCTTTCAGGGTCCAACAATATGACTCGAGCCGAGATGGGTTTCGCGTAACTAGTGACCAATCGTTCCCACGCCTTCCGAGCGGTGTCAGCGATGCAATCATCGGTTGAATGGTGGGTGAATAGCTACCTAGAAGAGCCGCCAAGATGATTTGATCCTGTCGAAACCATGGAGAGTGGTCCGGGTTTAGTTTGGTGGCTTCGGCGCCTAGGAATTCTTTTGGAGTTGGAAGTAGAGGAGATCGAGACCAATTAGAGTCGAGTAGACGTGCTTGCACCATACCGGAAAATTATCGGAGGTGAGGGTGATGTTAAAGTGGGTAGAGGTCGTGAGTTGAACAACTGTGATTGGTGTCATGGGAGGTGATCGGAGAGGGTGTTTAAGAAAAAGAAGAAGAAGGTGCAATAGGATCAATTCTCGTTTGAGATGGAAGCTCGTGATACCATAAAGCAAATTGATTATTAAATGAAAAGTTTACTTTATTAGCCAATATACAAGGACTATAAATAGCCGTTTACAATATACATACAATGAATGAGAATGAGAGATTTAAGGCTAATTATATAATAAACAATAACAATCACAATATTTATCTAAATATAGCTTAAAGTGTAAATGGAAATACAATCAATGCATTGTTTCCTTAATAAGTGAAGCCGATTATAGGGTTTTGGTCAGACCTAGCAACCGGGTCAGTTGCTCCTCTCCGGGTCAACGAAAATCAAACACAGCCTAACACAAACTCATAAATGACATTTGTGATACTCAGTTATTTATTTGGTCTGCATTTGTGTAGAAGTTATTAGTTTTGTGGTTTTAAATAATGACATGTAAATTTAAACATTTTAAAGACAAAAAGACTCAATTTTATGAATTGAACCAAACCGCTAACAATAGATTATGAAATTTAGCCCCATAAACCAGAAAATATAGCATCAACCTATGGATCCATGTAAATTTGTAAATATATATTAACTGCCTTTAAAATACAAGTGTCAAACTCCTCCACTTAAGTGACATATTCTTGCACTCCTACATATAAAAACCAAAAATTGACAAGTGTGAAAGGATCAACAAAAATATATGGACCAAAACCTGAAAACAAAACCAAATTAACAGAGTAAACAATAGAAAACACTACTTTGAAAACGATAGTCTGCAACATCTTCTGGGCTTAATTCGCCTACCATCTGCAGCCTCACCCAAAACAACTTCATTAACCAAATCTTTAAAGATTAATCTTTCAACCTCCAATGTAATAACCGGCATTTCGCCATCATAATCTGTCCAACTTTCTTCACGATTCAATACTTCCTCCCACAAAACACCCCTCAACGCGTCATCTTCGTCTTCTAAACTAATATTGTCATTCTGCTTTTTCACTTGTAACTGTTCTATCTCCAAACATAAATCCCTCAGAAGCTTTTGTGCATTAAATGTTTTCTTCACAAGGTTAATAGATTTTTTAAAAGGTACTGATAAAGCTAACTTTCCTGCAAGAATCTCATTTACCGCATCGAAAATAAGCTTCCTGTGGAATTTTTCATTTTTGATGATCTTTTCGGGTGTATTGAGATCTTGTTTTGTTGAACTGCTGAATTTGGTTTGTTCCAACACTAAAAATAACTCGGGATTAATTGGGTAGCCTGAAGAGTGAAACTGGAAAGTTGTGAGGTTTGAACCGAGGTCTCTGAGTAGGAACCCTGAAGCTAATAGAATCTCTGATATATACATGTCATCAGGCTTTGTGTTATCACAAAGAGATGCAATGTAATTTGTGTGTGGTTCATCATGACCCGAATTGAGCCTTGTGAGTTTTTGAACCAAATGCTTGATGTCTTGCAGCTTTTTGTGGTTAATTTCAGAAGTAATACCCGAAGATAGTGTGTCAGGAATGACATCATCTGGTGCTTGACATCGATCTTTAATCCCTTGATTAGCATCATCTGTTGAATTCAATTCTTGTGTAAGTATTATCAAATTTTAGCATATGGCACTGATAAAAAATTTTACCCATCATGAAACACTAGAGCCATTTTGACCCATTTACATATGAACGGGGGCGCTCTAGGTTATGTTTTAACTATGAAGAGTCTAGCCGGTGATATAAATAATCCTCATAAAAAGAAACAGTTTACCAAGTCTAATGGGTAATAAATATGTTTAGCTTAAAGGAAGGGGTCAAGGGTTCTCGGGTCAAAAATCACCTAAGAAGGTTGTTATGATGCAAAAAACCTCCAAAATCATTTTACTGTAAACACAAATTAGTTCTTAGATTCAAGTTTCCCATTAAACTAGAAGCATAAAAGCATCCTGAATTTATCCTTATTCAACTCTTAGAACACATCAAGATCATAAACACTCGAACACCATTAAACACAAGGAATATATAATTAATGATATGTGTAAATCATTACATGTATGCATATAACTGAAAATTTTTGTATCAAGTGACTATTTCATGCTGTGGCAGTGTTTAAATGAGCATGTTAGAAGCGATTCTCTGATACCAATAACCAGAATCATCTAATTAGTAGTAATAGAACCGACTATAGAAAATAGTGTTAAGATGTGTTTTTATGGTATGGAGTTGTAATAGTTAGATAATTAGATGTTTGAATCCTTGACAAATTCTGACTACAGAATCAGTAGACAAAAATGACCAAAAAGGACATATTTGTGAAAAACAAGTGCTAAATATGTTATTTTAGTTTACACAATTACACTTGGATAATCGGTTTTGTTACACCTGCTATGAAATTACCCCCAAAACATCATATAATCAGAAGCAGATTTTTTTTGTCCAAACTTAAACTCACTATTGTAACTTCAATTCACAATAATCAAATAATGAGTTCCAGAATGCAAATCGAAACACCTCTTGTGCATCTTAACTGAAGGATTTAAAATTATGATGATATTTCTTTTTACCTTCCACTGTCTTCAGCATATGTTTCACAGGTGAAGGTGAATTGTCCATATAAACTCCATTATCAAGAACAGAAATTGGACTTGGATATTCAGGGCCAAGTAATTCATGCTCCCTCACAAGTAAAGCTGATTTCTAGAAAAATAAACATTAAAAATTAGACATATGAAATTTGACAACATGATTCAAGATGCCAATTTTGACCTATTTGCTTATGAATGGCTCAATTTGGGTTGTGTCTTATTTTGGATAAGAACAATTATTTAAAAGAGAAATGGATCGAACGGGTGAAAGTCACCTTAAGTATTTATGATGTATACAACATACTAACACATTATATTAGAATATTTAGATTATTACTGTAATAATATTGTTTTATATAATAGAAAATGTAAAAATGTAAAAAAATGGTATTAGCTAGTCAACCCAACGAACCACCCACCCAATACTAAAATGACTTGCATCGACCCGAGCCTGTTTTGACCCATTACCCAACCCGCCCGACCTGACAAATCAACTGAACTTACCTCTTGTATTGAGACAGGACTCTGCAAGTTATCAGTTCCTTCGGAAAACGCAGGAATGTTGACCAATTCATGAGACACTTGAGTTTCTTTGTAACTCAACTTCTTTGATTGGCCCTTGATCTCACGGCGTGGACCATCAATTGGCTGAATGTTAGAAGATTTAGATCCTCTTCCACCAGGGGAACTCAAATCTGAAACCTGTTTGACTGACTGTTTTCTCAATTTACTAGAATCCACAGGCGGAGTGGGCGGCCGAGACTGCCTCTCTAACTCAGGCCTCTTCTGTGATAATCTTGGGCTGATGGATCCCAAGCTCTTTCCTGAAGTTGTAGCATTTTCTTTTTTCAGCTGTTGTTTGCTTAAACCTGGTGTAGTCCTTGTATGTCTTCCTCCACTATTAACTTCATGAGCATTAACCGAATTCTCTCTACGTGTACTTTTAGGAATATTATTTCTGGAAATCCTTCTGTGATCAATCAGAAAGTCTTCAATTGGCAAAGTTGATCTTTCAACAAGTTTTGCAGGCTTCATGATGACAATAGGTGACTCATAAGCCCTCACATTATTTGATCCCCTAGCGTTTTGATGGTCTGAAAATCTTTCATTGTGAGTGGTAACAACTTGTCTTTTCACCATAGTTGGTGTTCCTTCTTTTCGGGTTTCTATTGACTGCATTGCCTCTAATATCTGTTTAAGAGCTCTAAGATCCTTTCCAGATTGTGTGAATTCAAGATGCTTCAGTCTTTTATCAACTTCACCATAAACAGATGAGAGCGGGCTATGTGTTCTAGTTGGTGATTTCATTGGACGAGAAACCGGCCTCTGAGGACTTCTAACACCATCCCGTTGCTTCCATGGTGCGGGCTCGAGTGGAAATCTTGGAATTCGTTTCATGTCAGAATTCCTCCATAAGGGTGATGTAGACTCCCTTGGAGATCTTGATGAGTTGTGCATATTGATTGACCCGAAAAGGTCAATTGCTTTTGCAGATTTCGACAATGAATTCACATCTTCAGCTCCAGAAGTCCTGATCAGGCCCGAACCTGATTCCTTCTGGTTGGGTGATGAAGAATCAGGCAAAGCTTCCAAGCCCATCAACTTGGCTACAACGCTAGTTGGCCGTGACTGAACCAAGCCTCGGCCAGTAGAGATTGTATCATCACTTTTTGGATTTCTTAGACTATGGTTTGAACTCTCTCTGCTGTCTAGAGAAAGCATTGGTAGTTCTTCCAGCTGCTTTGAATTCAATGCTTTTAAATTATCTCGTGATTGAAAAGAAAAACGGTTTGTTTCCCGCCCATCATATGAGAACCTAGGACAGTCTTTTGGTACTGAAAATGATGTCCCATCTCTAACATAGGAAGATTTAGATCTAGAAAGTCCTCTAGGTTCATTATGATACCAATTGGACTCTTGAAACTTAGCAAGTGCATCAAGTGACTCTCTATAGTCCACCACATGGTCTCCATCATCTTTGACTGTAGGTTTATGTCTGTACATTGAATCTTTAACGACATTTCGAAGATCAACATTTTGATGAGATTGGCGTGTAAATGAGTCCCTTGAAGGGATTTCTGGAAACATGATTTGATTGGGTTCTTGATGAGTTGCTTTATAAATATTACAATCCACAGATGAGAAGGAAGACGAGCGAGACATTGATGAGAAAGAATCTCGAGATGATTCTGTTAATGCCCTGTTCTTGTCTTGTACAATCTTGTTTGAGTACTTTTCCTGAAATAACAAGTGCCTGTTAGAATTGGGAAAACCATTTCAACTTTTGAACACGGCAATAATCTTCAATTAGACAAAGAGGGTGTGTTTTATGTGTGCTTTTATAGTGATCATGAGACTTAAGTAAGCAGAATCAGTTAATCAGTTGAATAAAACATGTATTAAAACATAGTGTTTGCACATGTCTTGTGTTGTTTAAAGTTGCAACAATCAAGTGTTTTGAAAAATTCTGATTTTTCAAGTGATTAATACATAAATCACTGAAAAAAAAAACATTTAGTGAAAAGGAGGGTTTTCTGTAATGAAATTGATTTCTTCATTGAATTGCAAACATTTGCAACCTTTTTTTCTTGAATCAAATTAACTTTGTTTCTTAATCATATTCCAGAAATTATTTATAAGAAATGATAATGTGGACCAAAAAATGTTGTCAGGCCAACCCAACCTAATCTAACCCGTTTGGACCCGTACAAAAAACAACACATTTTAACCCAATCCCATTTTGACCGCTAATCCAACCAGTCTATTTTGCTGCCACAAGAATGACCACTTAATTGTTACTGACTCTTTAAAAGCAAAAATATAGGATTAGATAATATGAGTATTCAAACTTCTTGGGAGAAGAAATAGTTTAGGCATACTTACCATAACATAAGGTCTCTGGTATGAATTACTTGACTCGTGTTCAGGCAATCCATGGTAAGGTTGCGAACTACCTACACAAGAAAGTAAAGTTTGATGTTGAGAAGCATAATATAGGCGAACGGCCACCGAGGATGGAAGACAATGACTATAATTCATATCATGAGAAACAAAACATTTTTAGAATTCAAATGAACCATAATTGCAACTATAAAGAACATATTTTGCAGATTCCAACACAAAAACAATAACTATCAATGGATTACTAGTTATGACTGTATGCTATCAAACAAATTCTTACTTTTAACATTTCAGGTATTGAAATGAATTCTAGCCTGAGGGTTACCAGAATGGAGCCTTTTGGGACTGTGGTCAGAGACCCGCCTTCCGGCAACAATCTGTTGGCGATCAAACAGTTGAAAACCACCTGTCATACATCCTATTTGCTTCTGTAGATCAGGGTTATCATCTGTCAATGAATACAAAATCTTTGCAGCCATTGATGTTCTTCAGCTGGTTATCCAACAATCCAAATGCTTAACACCCTAGCAACAAATCAAGAATCTTGAAGCTCCAATCAATCACCACAAACGAAAAGTCTACTTTTTTTCTCTGGGTCTCTCAGGCAAAACAACAAACAGTTGGAGGGCAATAGAGAATTTCAATTTTCAACCCCTAATTACCCTTCCTCTCCCTCTCAATCTCACAAACTTACAACTTACAACAGACCCATTACAAATCAGAGTCCAAAAATTAAGGTAACATGCTAATGCAAACAAAACTACAGTGACCCAAAGAGCTCTTTCTTTTGGGATTTTGTTTAAAGCCTGTGGTCTGTAATCTTGGTAACAAAAGACCATAAATCAGACACTTTTACAGCACATAAGAACAAAAACTGAAGTGGGTATTGGTGATTTCGACAGATGAATGTGAAAGGAGATTGCAGAATTGAATGGTGGGATGGTTGTAGGATTAAACAATGGGTAATTGAACAATCCAGCGTATAAGGAAATGTGTTTGTTCACACTTGCATGTGGGTTGTAGGGATGATTGTTTTGATGTGGGTCTTGTTTTGTCTGTGTGAACATGTGAAGTGTCAGAGATGTGTGTGTGTGAGAGAGAGAGAGAGATGAACCATTGATCGTCGAGACCTTCAACCTGCAAGAAGTCAAAAGCAGTATTGGTATATTCAAATTCAATTCCATTGGGTAGGATAGTCAATAGTGGATGCCTCAGAATAATAATAAAAAAGTTACACTTTTTAGATTTTGATTTGGATTAATTATCTAAAAAAATTAGAGCACTCACGTTAGTTGTATGTGTTTTTTAGTATGTTTCATCTATTACTAGCGTATATGACAGTGGGTTAATATTATAATATATTAATATATAAAATATAAATAACATACATTTAATAAATATATATATATATATATGAGTAGGGTTATTGTAAAAAACATACATTTAATAATATATATACTTCAATATTATGTCAATTGTCCTAAATATATTAAGAGGCACCAGAGAATATCAAGTGACACATATATACTTCAATATTATGTCAATTAAATATTAGTCTTTTATTATATATATAGGTTATTAGTGTTTGTAAGTAAGTAAAAATAGATGAGAGAAACAAATGTAATGACAAATGTATAAAAAATATTATATAATTGAAAAAAACAAGAAAAAATAGTGATTTTTAATGTATTTATAAAAATAAGAATAATAAACTCAATGTGAACTAGTATTAAGCCATCTGTTTTGTAGTGTGAGCGTAACATCATGCCAAGTAGCACCAATGACACACCATTGTTTGTGACCATCAATATCGAAAAAGCTCGTATTAAAAAATAAAAAAACAAAAAAATAAACCAAAAGAAAAATAGACGTAAAATGTTAAACCATACTACCAAAATGTAATGTATTTAAAACAATACGTAATTTGATCTAGGAATAGTGTCTTGTGACGAGGCCGTTAAATGAGAAAAAATGAAGTGTAAAAACATTGAATCACACACATTCGTTGTGGCATGTTAACTCGTAAATTTTTAAACGAAACATAAAACAAAAAATTTTCTAAATATGAAAGTTCAGGTGACCAAATTTAAAAGTAAAAGAAATGTTGGGGCTAAATTGTAAAAAATATGAAAGTGTTAGGTTAAAAGAAGAAAGTAAAGACTAAAAAAGACAAAATGTACATGGTACAACCCATGATACATCAAGTACAATACTCTCATGCACAAACCACTTGAAAAGCTTAAGGTACCACACTCCTGTGAACAAACCACTTGGTAATTAATATTATATATAATGCTCTTATCAAACAAGTTCCCAAAAAAAGTTAGAAGATGTTCTACCATAAGGCACCGGATAAAATACAAAAACCGTCCCAGATAAAAAGAAATATAAATTTCATCCAAACCAAACGGCCTCTTAGTATTACAGGAGGTGCCAGTATCCTATGATTGTAATGCTTATTTGTATTAGAGGCTCATCATCTGCGAACCTTGGTAATCGTAGTGCTTTTAATTTTTATTTTCCTATGTAGCAGATGTAGGTCCTAAAATATTCTCTGTTAAAGCTTAGGAAATTAATATCTAAAGTTTTTAACTATCAAAAACTTTTGGCTCTAATATCAACTTGTGAAGCCCCAGCCTCAATGAAGTTTGACATATAACAAATCTTGGCTATCAACTTAATTTGTGGTAGCATAATTATTATTAACTTTTAAATAATTATACATTGTTACTATACAGTGGAAAGGACATTTATCTATTTTAGGATGCTATTATAACTCAAATGGAAGTCTAGTTCTTCAAATAGTTTTTTATTTGTTGCTAATGCTCGCACGAATAACCTCATCAAGATCTTTATTTATGTGGTTGCTATCATCTAACATGTATAACTTGCATAATGCTCAAACATATATTTAAACATGGGCAAGTTAGCCATATAAGTTGTAATAAAGATGTCACGCAACATCAACCAGGACTATACCTATTTATTATTCATATTAGGTTAAAGAAAAATCAAATAGACCAAAGAATTGTCTAAACGTCACCTCATATTTAGAAAATTTTGCCCTTCAAATTTTGTAATTTTTTAATGAAGTACCCTAGATCGTTCTATCTCAGCGCTATGTCACTCATTTCATATTCGCATTAATTAATCGTAAAGGTAACCAGAGGTAAGGCAAAGTAAGGGGAAGCGAGTAATTTAACCGTTTAAAAAGTTAATTATCCTCAAGTTATATAGTTTTTTCATACTAAACTCCTAACCTAGTCTAGGGTTTAAGGTGGTCTATTTGATGTTCCAGTAGTGACTAATGTCGTTGGTTTACTCCTCTTAGTTGCAAGTCGGTTTCCAGTGTAGCTTCAAGCTAAAGTAAGTTCACCTAGCCACATGGTTTTTTAGTGTGATGCATCAGAAACGATCTTGAGTTTTCTGATCACGAGTTATTTTCCGTATAGTAGTGGAGGAATCACAACCATGGGAGAAGAGTTGGTCGGTCCAACTGACTTGGTATCACTCGACTAAGGTGATAACTATCCATAGTGATTCTTTGTCTCATCCTTTAGTTACATCTCACTAAGTTCCATGTCCTTACTCGCTATATCTACACTATAGCCAAGTACAAGTTAATTATGGCATAATTAAGTTTTAATTACCATATTTAAGAAAACTTATCGTAATTAGGAAAACAAAAGTATTCCACGCTAATGATCTGAATTTTGAAGATTAGTGGCAACTTCAGAACTTTTATCATCTTGATTCATGGTTCATGGTTATCAAACTCCGGTAGGTTTGAACATCGTTATACATCATAAATAAGTAGAATATTAACGGCAAGAATATGTCTAAAAGGATTGTTTATAGAACACATCACTCATATGTAGTTAGGTTCCCTTGAAACTTTTGGGTCGTTTGGCAAGACAACTAATGGTGATTGTATTAATTAGAAATTGGGTATTTAATCAAGGAATTTTATCTCATGAAGACTACGTATCCTGAATTCCAGGTTTAGTTACCACCGTGGTCGTAGATCGTAACTTGAAGTAAACTTTTCATTATCTTTAGTTCAATTTGTTCATAACACATAGAGCGAGTTAAAAGATTTAAATGTTGGGACACACTAGAATCATATGAAAAATCAAGTGACAAATTTTCTCTCATATATGAATAATGTTAACTATAATTATTTAAAGCACGATCACATCATACACATCACTAGACAGTATTACTACAAGAAAAGGAAAAGTTTTAAGGTTTTCGTCTGATCATTTAGAAGATACTTTAACATCTTTTCCATACTTAAATGCTCTTCTTGTTCTTATGGTTAAATCTTCCACTCCAAGTCTTCTTGCTTCCTTTTCGTCTTCCTCTTCATCTCCATCATCATCATCTTCTTTTTTTTCTATAGTGATATAGGTATGGATGGAAATGATTTAGAAGATTCTTTGGCTTGTTAAGGTTGATCACTTACTTCTAGTGTGCTACGATGAGGTATAGAAGTGTTGTGGCATCACAACAACAAGAAGAGCAATAGTCAAGTAGTTGCTATGAGTTTGAGATAAATTGAACGTGGCTAAGCCGATAAGAAAGGTAATGGGTACAACATTGGTGACGGGTCTATGAAGCATGTGGATGGCATATAACAAGAAGATCATAAATTGTGAAAACTTCAAGTAAAACGAACCTCTGAAGAAATCAAAGTAAACTTGTATCTTTGGCATGAGCAACCTAACCTTTTGGGTAGGGGATCATAGGCACCCTATAAAAAAGGTATTATGATAACATTTATACAATCTAATCCCGCCTCACCCCATGAAATTTTGACATTTACACAAATGAATTTTATGACTGACTCAAATAAATTTTAACCTCAACCCCAAGAAAATTTTATTTTTTTTCCTAAGAAAGTAACAAAGTTGAAACAATTAATTTGAATAACGCAAGCCAATTTTCAATAGACTAGTTTGAATAATTTAAGTCTAAATTAAACAATAAACTCTTATATTCATCTAACTATTTATTCAATAAGCCAACTAAAAAGTACTCTAAAAAATTATACTTATTCTAAGATTCTCGAATATATTGATTTGGTTAACCAATTTCTTCTTATCATCCTAATCAACAAGATATTGTATTTATATTTTGTATTTCTAATAATGATTGAAGTATTTTAATTATGTATTTTTAATATTTAACTTTTTTATATTTTTAACCGTATGTCCCGACCTGACTCAAATCGGATCGAAAAACATTAATATCTAGCTATAGCTAAGTGCCAGCGACCCTCAAAATTTTTTTACCTTATGTAAAAATTTATGTGCCTACCATTGATTTTTAGAGTGAGAGCAAATTGTATAGATCGGTCTTCATTGTATAAAATTTGGTACAAAAGCCTAAATGGTTTGTAGGAGTATGTATCCGTTTATTCTAGCATCTTGCTAGATTAGTAATGAAAATTTTGGGAAGTTAAAAACAATCTTAAAATCAATTTTGTGTGCATTAGTGCATATGTACATGTGCGTGTGTATACCGTTGATCACTTGTTTCTAGGGTACTACGTAGTATGGAAGTACGGGGTATGGAAGTGTTGTGGCATCATAACAACAAGAGGAACAACAGTAATTCTGGATACATTAAACATGGCTAAACCGATAAAAAAAAGCTAGTCGGTGTAATATTGGTGATGGGTCTATAGAGCACGTGGAAGACACGTAAGAGTAAGATTATCAAAGATAAAAACCGTAAAGTAAAATGCACCTCATAAACTCTATCCTTGGCATGGTGTAACATAATATATTACAAAACATAAATTATGTGTAGGAGTATGCATGTATTAACTTATTCTTGCAGCATGCTAGATTATCAATGGAAATCTTGGACATTAAAAAACACTCTTCAAAATAATTGTGTGCATTTGTGCATATGCACATGTGCGTGTATATACGTGTGTTTGATTGAAGGCTAGCCTTATCATTTGGGGAATGAAAGCCACGAGCAAATACGTGATAACATCAAGGAGTTGGCCTTGGAAAAGTGAGTTTGTATGGTTTTTCCAAAAAAAAAACAAAAAAAAAGAAAATGAAAAAAGAAAAGAAAAGAAAGAATGATAGCAATAAGCTTAAACAATGCCTAGATCCAAACTTTTTATACACAAACATCATTTTAGCAAATAATAAGGGTGGAGAGAACCAATTAGCTTACAACTTAATGATATCAAAGTGTTTAGTAAATATGGTATTCTTATAAGGTTAAGTGTTTAAGTTTCATAGTAAACAACTGATGTAAAAGAAAAACCATTCAAAGAATAATAATAATGGAGAGGGTGAACCAAAATAACCTAAAACTACTTAAATCATTCCCCAATTAAAAGATGCAACCTTATTTGAACACAAAGCTACTAAAAAGCAAGGGGTGGAGGCCAAAAATCCTAAATATTTTTAAAATAAAATTTATATTATCTCTTTAAATAAATAAACATTAAAATTAATAAAATAAAATAAATTAAACATAATTTTCATAAATAAAAAATAGAAAAAAACCTATAACACTAAATATAACCAATTATCGTCTGAATCAAGAATGTTCAACTTTCTTAGACGTGTGACGTGTTCCACAAGCCATATCAAAGTCTCAAACAAGACCAAACTACTTACGAGACCAAAATATTTTATTTAATTAAAATCTCTTTCATTAAAATTTTATATGGGAATGTTTAGAAACAAAAATATTAAAAACAAGACTATATATTGATGTGAGTGTGTTGGAATGGTGTTTGAAGTGTTTAATTGTTAAATATTAAGTGTGACCACTCGTTAAGCATTTGATTGTGTTGAATAAGTTAAGTACGATTTAAAGTGATTTTGTAGGTAAAATGATCAAATTGTAAGCTTACATGGTCAAGAAAGGCATTGGATGGGTCGAGAAACAAAGATTTAAAGTACAATCAAAAGCCTCCCACCATAGCCTACTGTAGCCAGCATAGGATATGGTAGCTTCGGTTTCAAAATAGCATAAAAGCCCCTAGCGTAGGCTACGTCGGGGCCAGGCCAACATAGGATACCTGAACACTTAGTTTGGTTAATTTTCAGCCACCACTTCCACCCCATTCGACCAAAGGCGATTTTTGACGAATTTTAGGTGTCCCTAGGTCATTGTTGTATCATTCCACCTCTACCCAACTACATACATGCATCTATTACGCAAATCACCAACGGTTTTGAAGATCATTCAGCAGCGATGAGCATCTAATCTTCTTGTGATCTACTTTGGGTATTAGGTTTTATGTAATTAGGTTTTTTTGTGTTTAACTTGTGTTGGAATTAAACTTCAGAACCCATTTTAAATTTTTTATAAGTTTAACTTGTGTCTTGGTTATTTAAACAACTGTTTTTGGTTAACCTTAGTTGAATGTCATATGATTTTGCGTGAATTGTATGGTTGCAAAGTTTTGGTTGCTAACTGAATTAGTATTGTATATAAGAGCCATTAAGCTTTGGTTATCTGTATCACTTAATTTTTACACACATAGAACCCCCGTGAAGGATTTTCCACCAAGTTGGACTAAACATTATCGAAAACCCAACCTGGATCCCGGAACGAATTACTCTTGCTCATAATTGTCTTCCTAATCAATTTTTATTATCTGCAACTTGTTTTGCTGGTTAATCCTTTCAAAATCCACAAATATTCATAGTCAAGAGACAATAGTTTAGTTTTAGTTAAGTAACTTAATTAAATAATCAAACGAATCGTGTAACACTAGCCACTTGCTCCCCATGGATACGATATATGACTTACCCTAGCTACCATGGTTAGTTAGGTTTTTGTATAAACCCACGACAGGTCATCATGTATTTAGTTTTTCTTTTAAAAGTTAAGGAGCACAAGCTATTTGTAAAAAATCTTAATTGGTCTTTAATTATATATTGTATTTAAAAATTAAAAAAATAACACTTGTCAATCTTTGATTTCGTTGTTTGAAAGATTAAAATTGGCCTTCGGCTTGTATTGGTAGGTGAACTCGAAAAGTGAAGCCGACATGTGAACCCGATGGAACCCATCAAAGTTGTGGTGTTTTTCCGTGAAGCCAATGGAACTTGAGCTCGAACCCATTGTTGGTGCGGTAGAATGTTCGAAGTTTTGAGGTTTTCTTATGAGAATTCAAACCAAATGATCGAAAATCAAAACGAGTTGTCGTGATAAGTTAGTTTAAAATGCAATTATCTTGTACTCGACTCCTGCAAATAATATCTTTAAATTCGTAAGTTGAAACCATTTCTCTCCTTTTTTATTAAATTTGGTCTTAAATTTCTTGTTATTTTTTAAAATTAGAGGTTATAATTGTAATAAAAGATGCATATTTCTTACATGTTCGTATAATAAACGAGGATCTCTCATCATATGCAAACGGGGGAAGGGGAAAGTGTCACCTGCATATGAAATATAACAAGGTAAAAATAAATAAAGAATGAATGCTAATTACAAAGATACTATTTGTTGTCGTTTTAGAAAAATTACTAGTACTACACCCATGTTTCGTGACGGTATCGTAATTCGTGGTTTTATATTTGAAATTTTTTTTCAACAAAAGTGTAAAAATTAAAATAAAATGCTCTTGCATACAATAACAAAACGTTAGACAATTAAAAAAACATGTACATTGATATACACTCTGCGGTTTCAAAGAAAATTATCGTCGGCAACTTAGTTTCGTAAAAAGCTCAAGTTAATATAGAGAAAAAAATAAACATAACTCAACGACATATATGAAATTCTATACAATATAATATTCTAGAAGTTATACCGAAAAAAAAAAGACCGTAAAAAAATAATATTTTAAAATAGCATTGACGATTGTACGTTTAGGCATGCTTCAAGTTTTATCATCAACGTAGAAATTAAAAAAACATTATTCAAGAAAAATAAAATACGGCGAAAATAGTTATGACACAAATAATATTTTCTTTACAATGAAATAAAGAGTAGAAACTATCATATTTTAATATTATAATAAAAATAACGTATTTGTTTGCATACTTCAAGTTTTATCATCATAGTCTCATAAGAACACCGGACAAATGAGAGACATGGTGCATATGTAAAAAAGAGAAATATCAAGTAAGTTGAAAGATTTTTCATAGCAACTTGTACTTTGGGTAGTAGAGGTTATACATGTTATGTATATGCATCGAAAAGTTGTATATGATGTACTAACGCTTTACAGTTTGGTTTTTAAAAATATAATAATGTCTGTATAATAATATTTAAAATATACTTATAGATCTTAATATTATACTAACCGTCGCATGCAGTGATTATAAATATGAACATGGTTAACTAAAATGTTTGTCTAAAAAATTGAAATCAAATACAATAATTACAAAATAATAATAAACACAAAAATAGTTA
Source organism: Flaveria ramosissima (assembly GCA_025215565.1). NCBI lineage: Eukaryota > Viridiplantae > Streptophyta > Magnoliopsida > Asterales > Asteraceae > Flaveria > Flaveria ramosissima. Next base: position 9,182,014 of record CM046031.1, on the reverse strand, counting down.
ATAATATAAATAAAGATTAAATCTTTTTATCCAAAATAGCCATTCAATGGTGCATGATTAGTTGATTACACGACCCCACTCTACTTAGAAAGCTCTTTAACTTTCATTTTCTAGCGTAACCCCACCACCCAATCATTCATAAAAACTAAAAAGTGAAACAAATCTTGTGACCACTACTTCCCAAAATTACAATTTTGCTCATAAAAGATTAATGGCTCAAACCTAAGCAATCTCTATCTAAAATATTCATTGCGCATTTGCGCGGGACAGGTCCGGTCATAAATATTGTTTGTGTTTGTAGGGTGTGAGTGGTTTTTCGTCAACTAGTTTACCCGAGTGATCGCGCACTCAGGCTTAAAGTATTCATTAGTCGTTTAAAAAAGAACTCACGACTTGCTTAAAAAGAACTTAAAACAAACTTGTTTGAAATCAACTAGTTTGTAAGAATCTAACTAGCTTCGCTTGATTTCTAAGCCAGTCAAGCATGATCCCGAAAAATGATTGAAGTATTTTAATTATGTATTTTTAATATTTAACTTTTTTATATTTTTAACCGTATGTCCCGACCTGACTCAAATCGGATCGAAAAACAGTAATATCTAGCTATAGCTAAGTGCCAGCGACCCTCAAAAATTTTTTACCTTATGTAAAAATTTATGTGCCTACCATTGATTTTTAGAGTGAGAGCAAATTGTATAGATCGGTCTTCAATGGTGGATACATAGTTTGTAGGAGTATGTATCCGTTTATTCTAGCATCTTGCTAGATTAGCAATGAAAATTTTGGGAAGTTATAAAAAAATCTTAAAATTAATTTTGTGTGCATTAGTGCATATGTACCGTGTGTGTGCGTGTGTATACCGTTGATTACTTGTTTCTAGGGTGCTACTTTGCTAAGCATGCCTAGTATGAAGTATGAAAGTGGTGTGACATCATAACAACAAGAGGACCAACAGTCATGTAGTTGCTACGAGTTTTGAATACATTAAACATGGCTAAGCCGATAAAAAAGCTAGTGGGTGTAATATTGGTGATGGGTCTATAGAGCATGTGAAAGACACGTAAGAGTAAGATTATCAAATCTAAAAACCGTAAAGTAAAATGCACCTCATAAACTCTATCCTTGGCATGGTGTAACATAATATATTACAAAACATAAATTATGTGTAGGAGTATGCATGTATTAACTTATTCTAGCAGCATGCTAGATTATCAATGGAAATCTTTGACATTAAAAAACACTCTTCAAAATGATTGTGTGCATTTGTGCATATGCACATGTGCGTGTATATACGTGTGTTTGATTGAAGGCTATCCTTATCATTTGGGGAATGAAAGCCACGAGCAATACGTGATAACATCAAGGAGTTGGCCTTGGAAAAGTGAGTTTGTATGGTTTTTCCAAAAAAAAAAAAAAGAAAAAGAAAAAGAAAAAAGAAAAGAAAGAATGATAGCAATAAGCTTAAACAATGCCTAGATCCAAACTTTTTATACACAAACATCATTTTAGCAAATAATAAGGGTGGAGGGAACCAAATAGCTTATAATTTAATGTTATCAAAGAGTTTAGTAATATGGTATTCTTATAAGATTAAAGGTTCAAGTTTTATAGTGAACAACTGATGTGAAAGAAAACCATTCAAAGAATATGGAAAGGGTGAACCAAAATAACCTAAAACTACTTAAATCATTCCCCAATTAAAAGATGCAACCTTATTTGAACACAAAGCTACTAAAAAGCGAGGGGTGGAGGCCAAAAATCCTAAATATTTTTTAAAATAAAATTTATATTATCTCTTTAAATAAATAAACATTAAAATTAATAAAAAAATTAAAAAAAGCATAATTTTCATAAAATAAAAAATAGAAAAAACCTAAAATACTAAATATAACCAATTGTCGTCTGAATCAAGAATGTTCAACTTTCTTAGACGTGTGACGTGTTCCACAAGCCATATCAAAGTCTTAAACAAGACCAAACTACTTACGAGACCAAAATATTTTATTTAATTAAAATCTCTTTCATTAAAATTTTATACGGGAATGTTTAGAAACAAAAATATTAAAAACAAGACTATGTATTGATGTGAGTGTGTTGGAATGGTGTTTTAAGTGTTTAATTGTTAAATATTAAGTGTGACCACTCGTTAAGCACTTGATTGTGTTGAATAAGTTAACTACGATTTAAAGTGATTTTGTAGGTAAAATGATCAAATTGTAAGCTTACAGGGTCAAGAAAGGCATTGGATGGGTCGAGAAACAAAGATTTAAAGTACAATCAAAAGCCTCCCACCATAGCCTACTGTAGCCAGCGTAGGATATGCTAGCTTGGGTTTCAAAATAGCATAAAAGCCCCTAGCGTAGGCTACGCCGGGGCCAGTCCAACATAGGATACCTGAACACTTAGTTCGGTTAATTTTCAGCCACCACTTCCACCCCATTCGACCAAAGGCGATTTATGACGAATTTTAGGTGTTCCTAGGTCATTGTTGTATCATTCCACCTCTACCCAACTACATACATGCATCTATTATGCCAATCACCAACGGTTTTGAAGATCATTCAGCAGCGATGAGCATCTAATCTTCTTGTGATCTACTTTGGGTATTAGGTTTTGTGTAATTAGGTTTTTTTTGTGTTTAAACTTCAGAACCCATTAAATTTTTTATAAGTTTAACTTGTGTCTTGGTTATTTAAACAACTATTTTTGGTTAACCTTAGTTGAATGTCATATGATCTTGCGTGAATTTTATGGTTGCAAAGTTCTGGTTGCTAACTGAATTGGTATTGTATATAAGAGCCATTAAGTGTTGGCTATCTGTATCACTTAATCTTTATACACATAGAACCCCCGTGAAGGATTTTCCACCAAGTTGGACTAAACAATTATCGAAAACCCAACCTGGATCCCGGAACAAATTACTCTTGCTCATAATTGTCTTCCTAATCAATTTTTATTATCTGCCACTTGTTTTGCTGGTTAATCCTTTCAAAATCCACAAATACTCATAGTCAAGAGACAATAGTTTAGTTTTAGTTAAGTAACTTAATTAAATAATCAAATGAATCATGTAACACTAGCCACTTGCTCCCCATGGATACGATATATGACTTACCCTAGCTACCATGGTTAATTAGGTTTTTGTATAAACCCACGACAGGTCATCATGTATTTAGTTTTTCTTTTAAAAGTTAAGGAGCACAAACTATTTGTAAAAAATCTTAATTGGTCTTTAATTAAATATTGTATTTAAAAATAAAAATAATAACACTTGTCAATCTTTGATTTCGTTGTTTGAAAGATTAAAATTGGCCTCGGCTTGTATTGGTAGGTGAACTCGAAAAGTGAAGCCGACATGTGAACCCGATGGAACCCATCAAAGTTGTGGTGTTTTTCCGTGAAGCCAAAGGAACTTGAGCTCGAACCCATTGTTGGTGCGGTAGAATGTTCGAAGTTTTGAGGTTTTCTTATGAGAATTCAAACAAAATGATCGAAAATCAGAACGAGTTGTCGTGATAAGTTAGTTTAATATGCAATTATCTTGTACTCGACTCCTGCAAATAATATCTTTAAATTCGTAAGTTGAAACCATTTCTCTCCTTTTTTATTAAAATTGGTCTTAAATTTCTTGTTATCCTTTAAAACTAGAGGTTATAATTGTAATAAAAGATGCATATTTCTTACATGTTCGTATAATAAACGAGGATCTCTCATCATATGCAAACGGGGGAAGGGGAAAGTGTCACCTGCATATGAAATATAACAAGGTAAAAATAAATAAAGAATGAATGCTAATTACAAAGATACTATTTGTTGTCGTTTTAGAAAAATTACTAGTACTACACCCATGTTTCGTGACGGTATTGTAATTCGTGGTTTTATATTTTGAAATGTTTTTTCAACAAAAGTGTAAAAATTAAAATAAAATGCTCTTGCATACAATAACAAAACGTTAGATAATTAAAAAAACATGTACATTGGTATACACTCTGCTGTTTCAAAGAAAATTATTGTCGGCAACTTAGTTCCGTAAAAAGATCAAGTTAATACAGAGGAAAAATAAACATAACTCAACGACATATATGAAATTCTATACAATATAATTTTGTAGAAGTTATACTGAAAAAAAAAGACCATAAAAAAATAATATTTTGAAATAGCATTGACGATTGTACGTTTAGGCATGCTTCAAATTTTATCATCATCGTAGAAATTAGAAAAACATTATTCAAGAAAAATAAAATACTGCGAAAATAGTTATGACACAAATAATATTTTCTTTACAATGAAATAAAGAGTAGAAACTATCATAGTTTAATATTATAATAAAAATAACGTATTTGTTTGCATACTTCAAGTTTTATCATCATAGTCTCATAAGAACACCGGACAAATGAGAGACATGGTGCATATGTAAAAAAGAGAAATATCAAGAAAGTTGAAAGATTTTTCATAGCAACTTGTACTTTGGGTAGTAGAGGTTATACATGTTATGTATATGCATCGAAAAGTTGTACATGATGTACTAACGCTTTACAGTTTGGTTTTTAAAAATATAATAATAATAATGTCTGTATAATAATATTTAAAATATACTTATAGATCTTAATATTATACTAACCGGCGCATGCAGTGATTATAAATATGAACATGGTTAACTAAAATGTTTGTCTAAAAAAATTGAAATCAAATACAATAATTATAAAATAATAATAAACACAAAAAAAGTTAATAATATAAATAAAGATTAAATCTTTCTATCCAAAATAGCCATTCAATGGTGCATGATTAGTTGATTACACGACCCCACTCTACTTAGAAAGCTCTTTAACTTTCTTTTTCTAGCGTAACCCCACCACCCAAATCATTCATAAAAACTAAAAAGTGAAACAAATCTTGTGACCACTACTTCCCAAAATTACAATTTTGCTCATAAAAGATTAATGGGTCAAACCTAAGCAATCTCTATCTAAAATATTCATTGCGCATTTGCGCGGGACAGGTCCGGTCATAAATATTGTTTGTGTTTGTAGGGTGTGAGTGGTTTTTCGTCAACTAGTTTACCCGAGTGATCACGCACTCAGGCTTAAAGTATTCATTAGTCGTTTAAAAAAAGAACTCACGACTTGCTTAAAAAGAACTTAAAACAAACTTGTTTGAAATCAACTAGTTTGTAAGAATCTAACTAGCTTCGCTTGATTTCTAAGCCAGTCAAGCATGATCCCGAATAAGCTTAGCTCATGACTTGCTTCTTAGCTCGTTCATTAGACTCGTTTATTTAAAGTCTAAATTATAACTTACATTAATTATTAATTGAAAATTGTAACATATTATCTAACCTTAAATTTCACTTCAACCAATGTTCAAATAAATCTAAACCTTAATTATACTATTTTGACACTTTTCTAATGGAAAAACAAATATAATTATGTATAAGATTATTATAGTCTATGGACGCCTCCTCCCTTGTAGAATATTATTTATATAATGACTTAAACACCTTAAAATTATTATTTGGTTTTATTTGTATATAGAAATATAAAGTAGAAGACGTGTAAGTCGGATTTTAAGTATATCAAATAATTTAAATAATGTTAATTATATTAAAAATAAAATACCTAAAATTCAAATCATCATTCCACATCAGCATAAAAAAGACAAAAATATATTCTGATTGAAACTAAAAAAATATGCTATAAAACATTTTAAAACTTATAAATTAAGTAAAATAGAAAATATGAGTGACCTAATTGAAACACATTTTAACCATAATTTATCTAATGGGAACATTTTTAAAAATTGGTTGCTATTTTAAAAGTTACCCCAACTTTTTTATAAAGTTTTTATACTTTTCTTCTGTATTAATTTCTTTTAACTATGTCAACCAGCTATTACTATAACGAATTATGTTTCTATACATCTTCTTATGTTTTCTTTACTTACATTCTTTTACTTTTATATATTTCTTTAAACACCAGTGTTTCTTTCTTTTATGAAAATCAAATTTATTTCATAACTTTGTTTTATTTGTTTTACTAAATTTAACAACTGCACCATTTTTTATTAAATATTTATCAAAAGACATCGTGACAGATTTTAAAAAAATCTATATGTTGTTATCATCTACCTATTTATATATACAATCATAATATGTTAGTATTAATGTTTTTACGTTTTAATGCATCGCAATGGATATATCAAATTACTAGTTACAACAACAAAAATAGTGTCAAATGAGGTCTAGGGAATTAACGGCACATGGTTCAACTTGGGATAGTTGTATTTAACTTTGTTTATAGTGATTTTTTTATGAATTAACAGATATACAATGTATAGAGAAAAAAATACTAATGAACATAAATTGTATAAGTATTATGCAAAAATTTGAAATATGTGTTCTTTAAATAGAATATATAAATACATTTTCTAATATATAATTTGATATGAAAATATGTCACTACTGATTTAACTTTTAGAAGTTTATATATTTTATTTATTGTATTAAAAGACTTTTTTGATGGGCCAAATCATGGGCTCATCCTATCTGTCAAATGGGTACCATTTTTTAAAATTAGACTTTGGTAATTGGTAGACCCAAAGTTGTTTCTTCTTTTTCTTAGAAGTTAAAACTCACATGCAAAACCATATCCTATGTTTGTTTTTGTACATTTCAATGGTCCATTATGTCATATGCCCATATTATGTATATTAATTTTTTATCACATGCACGATTACAAGTTGTGGTGGGTTTTGGCCAATAAGAATAAATTGAAGATTTTCAAGTCAACATTCAACTCAACAAGAAGATGAAGAATTGAAGCTTGAAGTCAATAAGAGTCAACATTATTAGTCTAGAGTTTATTTTGTAATTATTATAAATATTAGATTAGTATAAATAGCAATATTATTATCATATGTAGATGGATGGCTCACCACCAAGTGTGGGAATCACATTTCATCACCAACATCATATCATCATCCTTCATGGATGATGAATTGATCATCAAATCAATAAACAAAAAGCATTAAACACTTTTGTGTTTATCATTATTAAATTTTAGCATCTAATCATCAAATTTTGTTCTTATCAATTTGAATCTTGAGATCCAAGCTCAACGATCTCGTTCAAATTGGGAACACACAATTGGTATCAGAGCTGGAGTTGTTGGATTCATATTGATTTTGATCAGATTTCATGGTTAAATTGCTAAAATGGAAGAAGATTTGAAGAAAATTTGAAGAAAAAGTTAGTGCGTTCTTCATGAGAAATCTAAGGATTTGAGGTGAATCTGATGGATTCAGCGCGAATATGATGTTGTTTGATTATCATTAATGATCAAATCAACAATTGGAAGCAAGAAATCGAAGTTTGGAGCAGAATCCATGAGATTTGGGATTTTTAGATTCATGTTCGTCATTTTCACACACTAGTGTGTGTGAAGATCATGTATAGGTTGGACTCACCTTAGATTAGATTATATTTATATTCCATTCTAATAGGTTTAATGTTAGTTTACTTTTGTATGTTGGTTAATTAGTGTAGTTTTGCTACCCAGCGAAACTATTAGCGAAACTGTAGTTTCGCTCATAGTCAGCTGATAGTTTCACCCGGCGAAACTGTTAGTCTCTGCCGGGCGAAATTATATATTCGGTAGGATAGTTTCGGTGATAGCGAAACTGTCAGCGAAACTATCATTTCTATATATAGTTTTGATCTTGCTCATTGTTGGGCATCCTTGCAAAAACCCTAATCGATTATTTCTGTTGCAAGAGTCATTTGTAAGCTTGTTTTCAGTGAAATACATTGAGTTTTGTTCTATTTCATTGTATTGGTTCATTATTGCTTTATATTTGAATACATTTAGTTTCTTCTTCTTCATCATTGTGTTGATTGTTTGTTGTTGTTTCTGATATTGAACGATTCAACATATCAATTGTACTGAAATTCGATCAAATGGACCAACAGTGTGTTCTTGGTGTTTTTTCAACAAATTCTCAGATCTGGAGCATGAAATTGGATCAATAAGTGTTTTGGATTCTGATCTAAGTTGTTGCTACACCAATTCAACAATTAATTCAACAATACAAGGTGATTTCAAAACTAATCATAGTATTAGTTTTTGGGTTTTTGATGTTCAAGAGGTGATGATTATGATTCGCTGTCCAATCGGTCCTTGCTTTTTACCTAATTCCTATTACTTCAAAGCTGGCTAGCTTCGTTTTGATTCAATCTGATTGGGAATCAAAATTTGTATTAAATTGATGTACAAACAAGTTACAAATCAATTTTATACAAGTTTTTAACAATATGTAAGGATTCCTTAAGTCTGATGCAACCCAAAACATCCAAAGTGTCTCTGCAACATGCACTAAGTACTGAAGTATAGAATGCTTCGGAAGTTTTACACAATGCATTAGAAAATACTCTAAGTGTAAAATCTTCCGAAGCCAAGACCAATATCTTCCGAAGCCAAACATGAAGTCTTCCGAAGCCTCAGAGACAAAGTCTTCCGAAGCTTCAACCTATGAAGACAGATTTCTTCCGAAGACTTTTAGTACACATGCTTTATCTGATGTACTGTTCCATAAAGCACCTTTTCCGCTGCATCTCTGTAAAACCACCAACTTACATGAGTTGGTGAAAAGGTCCATGCTTTTGGTAACTGTACATTGAGGTCTTGAGTCTGTAACTTTCTACTTTATGTACTTTATCCTTTTTGTAATGTATAAGGATGTGAGCTATGGCATGTCATAGTCACAAGGTCAAAAAGCAGATATGCCTTTTGATCCTACAATTGATTTTGTTAGTGTCTAGTCAATTGTATCCAGCTGGCTTTCAAAGTATAGCCGGCTGTAGGTTGTAGTATAAGTATTTCAAGTTCTTGTATCTTTCTTTATGCTTTGTAACACTTGTAAAAGAACTTGAGAAAGCAATATACTGCCTCCTTGAAACCCAAACTCTCTTGTTCTGTCTCTTTACTTTACTTGTGTTCTTAGTATCATACTTGGTTAAACCAGTTCACTGTTTGATTAAAGTTTAGTTGCTCTCCTCATTGTGTTGTTGTGTTGTAATTGTGTTCAAGCCCTTAAACGGTCCTGCATACAACAATTGGCTCAATTCTACAATGATCTAAGGGTGTTTCTATGAGCTATTTGCTGAATTTTTGATTCAGCAAATAAACAAGTGTTTTAGCAACTAGTACAACTTCTTTATGAAGCAAAATCAACATCAAATCATCACAATTTTATATATGGATAGATTGTGTTCTGATCCGGAGGTGGGTCTAACACCGGATCCTTGAACAACTTGTGTTTAATCCGTTGAAGTGTGCACCCCTTAACCTTATTAAACAACGTCTTATTGCAGCCCCTAATCCTCATCAAAACTCACCCTTAACGTCACAAAAATAGCCCAAACTCACCCACATAACACCTTCATTAACCACGTTTGTGCAGCCCCTGCACATACTCAATTTACAGCAGTCAAATTAGCACCACAACGAGCTCCGTTTGTGCAGCGTTTCAGCAACGAAACAACTTCGTTTCAGCAGTGTTTCAACAGCAAACAATAGCGAACCGGCCTACGTTTTCAGCAGCAAAACGGGTTGTGTTTCAACAGCTAAACAACTGAAGTTTCAGCAGCAGATCAACCCAGTTTCAGCAGCAAATCAATCATGATTCAGCAGCTGTTTCAGCAGCCTAGCAACAGCAACATGAGCTGCGTTTCAGCAGCAAATGAGCTGCATTTCAGCAACTAATTCAGTAACAAAACAGCAGCGAATTAGCATCTAAATAGCAGCAGAAGAGCATAATTTCAACAACAAATTGAGCAGCTCACAACCATCAAAAACAACATAAATATAACCAAGTTTATGCAGCCATATGCGGCCCTAAACATCAAACATTCAAGCAGCTCCTACAGCTGCACAAAACAAAGTTTCAGCAGCCCTCGTCAACATCATTGTTCAGCTGCGAAACTACAGCAAATCAAGCTACAAACAGCCACGAATCAACAACTGATTCAGCAGCTACTTCAATAGCAAACAAGCTGCATTTCTACAGCAAAACAACATCAATTCAGCAGCAACACCATCAACAACAACACAAGATCATCTTCAAATTCTTCAAGTTCTCTATCAACATAATTCACCTTCATTACCTCATCATCAAAGCATCAAAATCAGAAAACCAAATCAGAAATCAGAAAACAAAAACCTCAAACCTCACCAAAATAGTTGATTCAAGAACATGCTTCTGCAACAACAACAAAAACAACAACATGGATCAACTATTCAACAAAATGACATCAACAAGGAACATCAATATCAAGTTTCAATTTTTATCATCAGAAATCTACAATTTAGGGGGAGTATTGTTGGGTTTTGACTAACAAGAATAAATTAAAAATTTCCAAGTCAACATTCAAGTCAACAAAAATATGAAGAATTGAAGCTTGAAGTCAACAAGTCAATAAGAGTCAACATTATTAGTCTAGGGTTTCTTTTGATAATTATTATAAATGTTAGATTAGTATAAATAGCAATACTTATCATTATTTGTAGATGGATGTGCAGGATCGGGTTTGTCACTTAAACACTTGATTTCTCTCAAACTCACTTATGGAAACACTCAAATCAGATTAAGTAATGTCTTTTACAAGAGTTGATAATAATATAATAAGTAGCAAAGGAACACACAGCAATAATTTTCAAGTCACTTGTATATATTACTTCTCAACTCAAGATATTACAAGACTCTTACAAGCATAATACATGAGTTACAATGAGAAACTATATATACTAGATCCTACAGCCGGATATACTTTGATACTAGCTGGAAACCTAAGACTAGAGCATATACTACAATGCTAAAGTTAAGGTATCTTAGATAAAGTATTATCTAAGATATGGTAGTCATGATATGTCCATGACTTATCTTTTGTCACCAACTAAAGATGACAACTGTACTAACATAAAAAGGTAAACAGTGGATTAAAGTATGGTCAACTACATGGCTTTTGAGAAAACGCCATGGAGTATCTCAGAGATTTGCAGCGGAGTGTCAGAGAGACCATACTTATGTGTACTGGATAATAGTAGTGTTTTCCGAAGGTAAGTTGGCTTCGGAAGAACAAGTTCTTCCGAAGCCACTTATACTTTAGAAGAGGCTTCTATACTTCCGAGGCTTGAGAACTTCTGTACGTCGGAAGTTGACTTTAGATCTTCGGAAGTAGGTTCTTTGTCTTCGGAAGTTGGAGTTTTCCTTCGGAACTAAGTTTTACACTTTGTCTTCGGAAGAGCTCCTTCTTCCTTCGGAAGTTTCACACTTAGCTTCGGAAGTCCTTTATTTGTTGTATCAAAATCTTCTAAGTGACTTGGTTTTGGTTGCACCAGCCTTTCTAGATCCAACAAACTTGTAAGGCCCCGTTCCCGGGACGCTTACAGTTGGTCATTCATCGCACATAAAACATATATTTACATTTGGCTCATAAAAACATTGCAGCGGAACATTAAAATACACTTTCATTTCTATATAAATGCTTTTGCAAGTTAATACAACATTCATTACAAATTTGCTTGTTCGCATTACAATGCAAAAACATTAATCAAAAGAATGCCATCCCAAAAAGAGCTGAGTAGCTTCACGATGCCATCCTCAGCAAACTTTACCTGCCAACTGAAAAACATATAAAAAGTCAGCGTTGCTGAGTGAGTTCTAGTTTTATTATAAAACATACTTTACTTTCATATAAAACCATTCGTTACTTTAACATGATCACACATCATACGTACGCATAGATAATATCATTATTATCTTCTTCATTCATTCATTCGTTCATTTGTTCCTTTTAACTTACTTGCGCATCGGACATCATCCATACCAATACCATATGCTACACCCCAATTAGTCTCAGCTACCGGGCCGAAGTCAATAAATGAACAGCTAAACGTATGCCACGGTACTAGGGGTAACCGATCAGTCTTAGCTACTGGACCGAGTCAATAAATGAACAGCTAAACGTATGCCACAGTACTAATGATAACTGATCAGTCATAGCCACTGGGCCGAAGTCAATAAATGAACAGCTAAACGTATGCCACAGTACTAAGGGTAAGCGGTAGAGGTTCTACATTAATGGTCAATCACAAAGAAGGACCCGGTATCCGATGCATGCAAGACGTGTCATTTCATCCCACTTTACGTTACTTCATTTCATTCATCATAATACGTAAAGCCATAGGAAAGATAATCATACATCATAATAAGGAACATATCATACATATTCATCATCATCATACAGGGCAACTTCATACATACATAACATGCAAGAACATGCAACATCATCCTCATTATCATGCCCTACATGCTCTCTAAGGCCATAACAGTCACCTTACATGCTTTTACCAGAAACTTTACGTCAAAACTTACATCTGCACTTTCCCCCGAAAGCCAAAAGTCTAACTACCCTTTCCTTCGGGTGCAACAACTCTATTTGTGCGTATGGACACCCTTCAGTCGCATGGCCTCCATGCGACTGAACATCATGCGATTGGACTCATGCGGATGAACATCTATGCGAATGAACATCCAGTCGTGCGTATGGACCTTATGCGGATGGGACTAATGCGAATGAACTCATGCGACTAAGCACTTATGCGACTGAACCCTCAGTCGTGCTATCCCCATGCGACTGAACTCCCAGTCGTGCGACTGAAGCCTTAGTCGTGCGATTGAACCTTCAATCGTGCGAATGAATCCCAATCGTGCGAATAACCTTCAATCGCCCCTCATTCGGCCGTATGGCCTCCATTCGGTCGCCTAGCCCTAACTGATGCAGAATGGAGTTCATCCCGAACCCAATCTGCCATTTTCGGCCTCCAAGCTCATCCAAACCCATTCTAAGTCTAAATTAACCCTCCTGGACCTTAGGAATGCATACCATAGCACCATACAAGCACACAACCCCGGAAACATACTCTAAACACATCACACACATCACACCCAAATGGGTCAAACACACACACATACAAAAACGGGTTTTCTATGCTTTCCAGCCCCAAAATCGGTTGAAAACAAGTAAAAGTGGGGTCCTAGAACTCACACAATCGAACACAAAGACAAGAGCTTCGATTTGGCTTGCCACTCAACGGATTTGGACACCCGAATCACCCAAAACACCTCTTTTTCTCTTTTCTCTTCTCCTTTCTCTCTTTCTCTCTCTAGATGGCTGAAATTGTGGGGGAAATGGGGAGAGTTGGCTGCCCTCTCCCCACTAATACCACCTCTTTGCCCGACTTTTCTTCGTTGGCGAGTTTGGTCCCTCGACTTTGGACTTTATTCCTTTTCTTTCTTCGCCGGCTTCAAAATAATAAATTTCCGGGTGTTACAAGTCCACCCCCCTTAAATAGGTTTCGTACCCGAAACCTGTTATTCCTCGAACAAACGTGGATAATGCTGTCTCATTTCTTCCTCAGTCTCCCACGTTGACTCGGATCCCTTCCTGTGCTTCCACTATACACGCACAAGAGGAACCACTTTATTCCTTAGCCTTTTCTCCTTTCGGTCGATGATTGCCACTGGTTGCTCCACATAATTGAGCCGTTCGTCGACCTCGATATCTTCCAATGGGACAATCATATCTTCATCTGCTAAGCACTTCCTTAGATGAGATACATGGAATGTTGGGTGAATTCCACTTAACTCATCCGGTAACTCTAGTCTATAGGCCACCTCTCCTACTCGAGCAATGATTCGGAAAGGGCCTATATACCTGGGGCTCAACTTGCCCCGCTTTCGGAAGCAAATGATACCCTTCCAAGGTGAGACCTTCAACATAACACGGTCACCCACCTGGAACTCAATCGGCCTGCGTCGTTTATCAGCATACGACTTCTGTCTATCTTTGGCTGCCTTCATGAAGGCTTTAATCTTCTCAAGCTTCTCAGTCGTAGCTTTGATTACCTCTACGCTTCCCAATTCCTTTTGACCAATATCACCCCAACAAACGGGTGTTCTGCATCTCCTACCATATAGCATCTCATATGGAGGCATGCCAATGCTGGCGTGATAACCGTTGTTATATGAGAACTCGACTAACGGTAGGTGGTCATCCCAACTTCCACCAAAATCAATCACACATGCCCGAAGCATGTCTTCCAGCGTCTGAATGGTCCTTTCTGACTGACCATCAGTCTGGGGATGATAAGCCGTGCTAATATGTAACCTCGTTCCCATAACATCGTGGAACTTTTTCCAAAATTTAGATGTAAACCGGGTGTCGCGATCCGACACAATAGACACCGGCACACCATGACGAGTCACAATCTCTTTGATGAACAGATCAGCCAACCTCTCAGATGAATATGTCTCGCGGATCGGTAGGAAGTGAGCACTCTTCGTCAAACGATCAACTATCACCCATATGGCATCGTACCCTTTCGGGGTACGCGGCAGCTTTGTAATGAAATCCATGGTGATGTGCTCCCACTTCCATTCCGGTATATCCAGAGGTTGTATCCTCCCATACGGCTTTTGATGCTCGGCCTTCACCTGTAAGCAAGTAAGGCACTTACTCACATACTCCATCACATCGCGCTTCATACCCGGCCACCAATAATCTTTCTTCATATCATGGTACATCTTCGTGGCACCAGGATGAATGGAGTACCGAGTCTTGTGAGCTTCATCCATTATCTTCACTCGTAGATCCCCAAAACGAGGAATCCACACACGATCGAACCGGGTTCTAACACCGAGTGTGTTTTCACCCAATTCCCCAGCCAGACCTCTCATCCTTTCAGAGTTAAGATGATCTTCTTTCAGTGCCTCATCTTGAAACTCTTTAACCCGCTTCATCACATCGGAGGTCATGATCAACTGATAGGCTTTCACCCGAATCGGCTCGGGCCTCTCCTTCCGGCTAAGGGCATCAGCCACCACGTTGGCCTTGCCCGGATGGTAGTGGATCTCACAATCATAATCCTTTATAAGTTCCAACCACCGCCTCTGCCTCATGTTCAAATCCTTCTGCTCAAAGAAGTACTTCAGACTCTTGTGGTCAGTGAATATAGTGCACTTCGTTCCGTAAAGATAGTGCCTCCAAATCTTTAATGCAAAGACCACAGCTGCCAGCTCCAAGTCATGAGTAGGATAATTGACCTCATGAACCTTCAACTGTCGGGATGCATAGGCTATAACCTTTCCTCTCTGCATTAACACACACCCCAACCCCGAGTAAGAAGCGTCGGAATAAACCACCAGATCTTCACTTCCATCGGGTAATGACATAACAGGAGCTTGAGTCAATCTCGCCTTCAATTCTTCAAACGCCTTCTCTTGAGCTTGACCACATACGAACTTCACCTCTTTTCGGGTCAACTTGGTTAGTGGAGAAGCAATCTTGGAGAAGTCTTGGATGAACCTTCTATAGTAACCCGCCAAACCCAAGAAGCTACGAATCTCGGATGGCGTCTTTGGTGACTTCCATTGCATAACCGCCTCCACTTTCGCCGGGTCCACCATTATCTTGTCGGGATTCACCACGTGACCCAAGAACTGAACTTCGCGCAACCAGAACGCGAAATTGGAGAATTTTGCATACAACTTCTCCCTTCTCAACGTCTCCAGAACCTCCCGAATGTGACCGGCGTGCTCTGCTTCGCTCCTCGAGTAAATCAGGATATCATCAATAAACACGATCACTGATTTATCCAACATAGGCCGACACACATGGTTCATCAAATCCATAAAAGCAGCTGGCGCGTTGGTCTAGCCAAAGGACATGACAAGAAACTCGTAGTGACCATAGCGCGTTCGGAAAGCTGTTTTAGGAATATCTTTCTCCTTCACCTTCAACTGATGATAACCGGATCGAAGATCTATTCTCGAAAACCAACTGGCACCCTGAAGCTGATCGAACAAATCATCTATCCTCGGTAAGGGGTACCGGTTCTTCACTGTCAACTTGTTCAGCTCGTGGTAGTCGATGCACATCCTCATACTACCGTCCTTCTTCTTTACAAACAGGACCGGAGCACCCCAAGGAGAGATACTCGGTCTAATGAACCCCTTATCAAGCAACTCTTGCAATTGCTCTATCAACTCTTTCATCTCGGTCGGAGCCAACCGATACGGTGCTTTGGTGACAGGTTGGGCACCCGGTATCAGATCAATTTGAAACTCGATCTCCCTGTCAGGTGGCACTCCTGATAAGTCTTCTGGAAACACATCTGGAAAGTCACACACAACCGGTACATCGGCTAGTTGTGGTGTTGACGTATCCACATCCTTTACATAGGCCAAGTAGGCACTACATCCACGCCTCATACACTTTCCCGCCACCGCCATCGAGATCACTTTCGGAATCGTAGTAACCCGATCACCATATACCGTCACTGAACTACCGTTAGGCGCCAACAACCGAATCATCTTCTTGCGACACACAATGTTCGCCTCGAAGTCTGCTAACCAATCCATCCCAAGAACCAAATCGAAACCACCTAAGGCCATCACAAACGGTCTAACAGGAAACTTTTGACCCTCAAGTTCCACATCACAGTTCTCTATCATCTCAGAAATCCTGGTACACTTACCTATGGCAGTTTCTACATCAAAGGGCGCATCAACATGTCTACTACTAACAGGCAGCTTAGCACAGAAAGCAGCAGAAATAAAACTCTTACTAGCACCAGAATCAAATAACACAGAAGCTAAAGTTTGGTTCACCAGAAACGTACCGGACACGACATCAGGGTCCGTTCTAGCTTCCTCCTGTGTCATGGTGAATGCCCTGGCGCTCGCCCTCGGTCCATCACCTCCCGTCCTCTTCGCCCCTGAACTCTCAGCCCTCGGCTTCTTACAATCCCTGCTCATATGACCAGTTTCCCCACAGTTAAAACATTTGCCCGACAGGCAATCCTTCGCCATATGCCCTGTCTTCCCACACTTGAAGCACACATTCAAACCCAGCCTGCATTCTCCCGCATGCTCCCTTCCACACTTACCACACCTCCTTGACCCCGCTCCCGGTGTGGCCACGCGGCGGTCATCCACTCGTGCCTTTTTGTTACTCGTCGAGGCATCACCCCGACCAAACCTCTTCCCGTTCCAGTTTCGGTCACCACCACCCTTCCTATTCGCTTCAACCACCACCCCTCCCCTCTCATCATAAAGTCTTCCGGCCAAATCGACCACCGACCTAAACGTACTTGGCCGGGCGGCGATCATATGCCGGCGAACATCCACCGGTAAACCCTGAATGTACCTCTTGATCTTCCAAGAAAGAGGCGTGACCTGATCCGGCACCAACCGTGCCATCTCGTTGAACTTGGTAGTGTATTGCTGGTGTGTCATGGATCCCGCCTCCAGCTACAGGAACTCCCGCTCAATCTTATCCATCTCCCTGTGAGGACAGAACTCCTCAATTACCATCTTCTTCAGTTCGGGCCACCTCATTCTCCCGATTGCCCGATTACCCTCCGCTTGGACAATGTTGTCCCACCAGCATAGTGCCGAGTCCACAAATGAATGGGTGGCAAACTTTACCTTTTGATCTTCCCGGCACTCGCTGATGTCGAGAACAGCCTCCATTTCTCTCACCCATCGGTGAGCAGCAGCAGCATTACCATTACCGTCAAAAGTAGGGGGCTTGCATCTCATAAACACCCCATAGTTACAGCCTCGTGCCACTTCTCGCACAGGCTCCTCTTCCTCTTCCTCCTCATTATCGGAGAAAATCGTTTCGGGGTCCGGTTGCTCTCCCGAGGACCTATTTCTCTCCTTCCTTTCCCCCTCCTTCACAGCTTTGATGACTTCGGTCACCACAGACGGTAAGATTGTCTGCATGACCTGATGTACTTCCTCAACAACAGCCTCCTTTACCGAGGCCCTCAAGTTTGCACTCTCATCCCCAGCTTCTGGATGAGGAGTCTCAGGTTCTGCAGGAACCTCTTTCTCAGCTCTAGGCCTTCCTCTTTTAGGGCGTGGTTCTCCATCAGGGCCACCACGGCCTCCACCCCTAGAAGCTCTCGAAGATCTACCACCAGCCATTCTCTATCACACTGAAAGATTCAAACACCAACACGGTCATTCAAGGAAACAACTCAGTTTATGTCAAGTATAGTAAGTCCCTAATTACAGTGGCCAGTTGTGATTAGCCACTTACTTTACTCTTCATACCCCAAGCATTACCTGTCCTGACTACATCAGTATTCAAATCTACATACAACACATAACATATACCATGCGCACATAAAACCGGTTAACTTTAAGAAAATACCTGATGGCACGCAGCTACTCAGTTTGGCATCCGATTCCCCATTCGTCCCATTTTCAGTTTAAGTTAAGGTTTATTTTGAAAATATTTACCCAATTCACTTAATCTTTGGCTCTGATACCAACTTGTAAGGCCCCGTTCCCGGGACGCTTACAGTTGGTCATTCATCGCACATAAAACATATATTTACATTTGGCTCATAAAAACATTGCAGCGGAACATTAAAATACACTTTCATTTCTATATAAATGCTTTTGCAAGTTAATACAACATTCATTACAAATTTGCTTGTTCGCATTACAATGCAAAAACATTAATCAAAAGAATGCCATCCCAAAAAGAGCTGAGTAGCTTCACGGTGCCATCCTTAGCAAACTTTACCTGCCAACTGGAAAACATATAAAAAGTCAGCGTTGCTGAGTGAGTTCTAGTTTTATTATAAAACATACTTTACTTTCAAATAAAACCATTCGTTACTTTAATATGATCACACATCATACGTACGCATAGATAATATCATTATTATCTTCTTCATTCATTCATTCGTTCATTCGTTCCTTTTAACTTACTTGCGCATCGGACATCATCCATACCAATACCATATGCTACACCCCAATTAGTCTCAGCTACCGGGCCGAAGTCAATAAATGAACAGCTAAACGTATGCCACGATACTAGGGGTAACCGATCAGTCTTAGCTACTGGGCCGAAGTCAATAAATGAACAGCTAAACGTATGCCACAGTACTAATGATAACTGATCAATCATAGCCACTGGGCCGAAGTCAATAAGTGAACAGCTAAACGTATGCCACAGTACTAAGGGTAAGCGGTAGAGGTTCTACATTAATGGTCAATCACAAAGAAGGACCCGATATCCGATGCATGCAAGACGTGTCATTTCATCCCACTTTACGTTACATAATACTTCATTTCATTCATCATAATACGTAAAGCCTTAGGAAAGATAATCATACATCATAATAATGAACATATCATACACATTCATCATCATCATACAGGGCAACTTCATACATACATAACATGCAAGAACATGCAACATCATCCTCATTATCATGCCCTACATGCTCTCTAAGGCCATAACAGTCACCTTACATGCTTTTACGAGAAACTTTACATCAAAACTTACATCTGCACTTTTCCCCGAAAGCCAGAAGTCTAACTACCCTTTCCTTCGGGTGCAACAGCTCTATTTGTGCGTATGGACACCCTTCAGTCGCATGGCCTCCATGCGACTGAACATCATGCGATTGGACTCATGCGGATGAACATCTATGCGAATGAACATCCAGTCATGCGTATGGACCTTATGCGGATGGGACTAATGCGAATGAACTCATGCGACTAAGCACTTATGCGACTGAACCCTCAGTCGTGCTATCCCCATGCGACTGAACTCCCAGTCGTGCGACTGAAGCCTTAGTCGTGCGATTGAACCTTCAATCGTACGAATGAATCCCAATCATGCGAATGACCTTCAATCGCCCCTCATTCTGCCGTATGGCCTCCATTCGGTCGCCTAGCCCTAACTGATGCAAAATGGAGTTCATCCCGAACCCAATCTGCCATTTTCGGCCTCCAAGCTCATCCAAACCCACTCTAAGCCTAAATTAACCCTCCTGGACCTTAGGAATGCATACCATAACACCATACAAGCACACACAAGCCCGAAAACATACTCTAAACACATCACACACATCACACCCAAATGGGTCAAACACACACACATACAAAAACGGGTTTTCTATGCTTTCCAGCCCCAAAATCGGTTGAAAACAAGTAAAAGTGGGGTCCTAGAACTCACACAATCGAACACAAAGACAAGAGCTTCGATTTGGCTTGCCACTCGACGGATTTGGACACCCGAATCACCCAAAACACCTCTTTTTCTCTTTTCTCTTCTCCTTTCTCTCTCTAGATGGCTGAAATTGTGGTGGAAATGGGGAGAGTTGGCTGCCCTCTCCCCACTAATACCACCTCTTTGCCCGACTTTTCTTCGTTGGCGAGTTTGGTCCCTCGACTTTGGACTTTATTCCTTTTCTTTCTTCGCCGGCTTCAAAATAATAAATTTCCGGGTGTTACAAAACTCCCCCTAGGCTGATGCTACCAAAACCTCACTTATTTCTACTTCTCAAAGCTTTCAGTACCAGGGATAAAAGGTATTTTTCTGTCTTTTTGTTCTTCCCTGAAGTGGTGCTGAGAAGCTTGTACAAGTCATTGGTGGATAGAAGATCCAGTTTATCACTCTGAATGACATGTACCCTTTGTTGTGTCCCCCTGAAAAGAGTTAGTTGACGGGAGTTATAGTCATACTCCCATCTAACTATGGATTCAAGTTCAGGACCTTCAAGCATTTGTAGAAAGGCTTTGCCTTTGGTTGCTATCCCTTCCTTTCTTCCTCCTCTCTCAGTTTCAACTCTTCTTCAACCTTGCTTCTAGCAGTTAGCTCGGCCATATGAAGGCTGTCTAGATGATTTCTGATATGGGCAGCTACATCAGAGTTTGAAGGGTTGGAGAATGGCTTCTCTGCTAACTCAGCAATGTCAAACCTACTCAAGTGTAGCAGAGATGAGGCACTTATTTCAACAACAAAGTTGTGAGAAGATTCTTCGAACCTCCACTGGATTATCTTCTTTCTAGGTGCAAGAGGTTGTCTTGGCACCCGGTCGCCTTTCTTGGTATCCAGTAGAGTCACCAACCTTCTCCTTAACTTCTTTTCTTTCTCATTCAATGTGTCTGAATTAAGGCAAAGGAGATTTGCAGCTTGGTCCAATGTTCCTCTAGGCAGATCAAGAAATTGATCTCTAGTGAGGAAACTTGAGGATCCGTCAACATAGGTCAAATTGACTGAATCCTCCTCACAGGAGATATCGCTCAGAGTTGTGCAGTTTACGAGCTTTGTCTTGACTTGTAAGGCCCCGTTCCCGGGACGCCTACAGTTGGTCATTCATCGCACATAAAACATACATTACATTTTTCCTTTCATAAATAGTTGCAGCGGAAACATTAAAACATAATTTCATTTCATCAAAATATTTTGCACATCAGTAATATCGTTCATTTAACAATATCATATTACATTTATTACAAAAGCATTAAACATAAAGATGCCATCCAAAATACGCTGAGTAGCCGCCCCATGCCATCCTCAGCAACATACCTGCCAACTGGAAACACATCAAAGTTAGCGTTGCTGAGTGAGTTCTAGTTTTATAATAAAACTTACTTTTCTTTCATAAAACCGTTCTATACTTTCCTTAATAAAAACATTCGTTACATACATGCGTTCACACATCATACGTACATACAGATAATATCATTATTATCTTCATCATTACGTTCATTACTTTCATCATTCATCATGCATCATTATCTTTCACTTCTTTCTAGGTCCTGTCAGACTTTACCCTCTTCATGGCACACAACCACGATTACTGAGGTCGAATGACAAGGATCCCATTTCATACATTATTAGGATATTCCATTAACGTTCATTCCATACATTCATTCTTTCATTCATCTCTTTACTCATTACCCTTCCTTACTCGAATCTTGTCTCATGCAATATCCCCGACCCATGCTCGAAAGCTGATGCTGTGCCGGGACCTGCTCACAAGCCCCCGACTCATGTCCGAAGACTGACACAACACCGGGATACGCGACAAAGATCCCATATGGGTCAATCACAGGGATTGAACTCCATCCGAGGCTGTTGCAACACAAAGTCGCTCACCTCAATAGCAATCTCAATGATTACACGCAATCCGAGTCTTTTGCACCCCTAGGGTTGCTCACCTCATTGCCCATATTAATGATAGCGAACTATCCGAGTCTTTTGCAACAACAAGGTTGCTCACCCTAAGGCAACATCACGATAGCACGTACTCGAGTCTTTTGTAACGACGGGGTTGCTCACCTCATACCTATGCATGGCTTTATGCTACACCCTCCGGAGTTATGCGTAACCCGGGTAACCATCATACATTACACCCCCAACATTATGGGTACTACACCCCCACCGAAGTAGGTACATCACCCCCATCGAAATGGGTACATCACCCCCATCGAAATGGGTACATCACCCCCACCGAAGTGGGTACATCACCCCCATCGAAATGGGTACATCACCCCCACCGAAGTGGGTACATCACCCCCACCGAAGTGGTTACATCACCCCCATCAACATGGGTACATCATCGAAGGTCAGTCACGAAGACTGGAACCCTTGCGTGCACACTATAGACTAGCTGAACCTCTCACGGTTGAGCCTAAGGCATTAGAGCCATGCATTTCACTTCGCTTCATTTACATACCTCACACGATTTCATTCATTCATTAATGCATGCATTCATTCATTACGTTCCTCTTTTCTTTATCTTCCACTTTACGTTACATAATACTTTCATTTCATTCATTAACGTTCAACGCAAAGCTAAAGAAAGATAATCATACAAACTAAGGAACATAACATAAACATAAACATACAACATCATCATACATACGCATCAATCATACATCACATCACGCACATCATACATACTATACATCACACGCACCGCCGTGCCTAACATAACACATAACATCATACATATCATTATCATCTCCATCAACATCATCCTCATAATCTCATCATCCTGCGTTACCTTATACCGTCCATGCACTTCACATCGTCAAGGAATCTCATCTCGGCTATCATCTCTGAACACTTAGGCGAATGGGCATCTATGCGAATGGACCCTATGCGAATGGACTAAGGGCGAATGGACCTCTATGCGAATGGACTCCCAGTCGCATAACTTTCATACGTATGGCCTTCAGTCGCATGACTTCAGGCGTATGGGGTTCAGTCGCATACTCCTCATGCGAATGAACCTCAGTCGCATGGCCTCCAGGCGCATGGGCTTCAGTCGCATAACCTCTGGGCGAATGAACCTCAGTCGCACCATCCCTCAATCGCATGACTCCCAAGCACATGAACTCTAATCGCATGACCATCATGCGTATGGACCTCAGTCGCATAGCAAACGTGCGTATGGACCTCAGTCGCACTTCAATCGGCCGAATGGCCTCCAGTCGCCCTCTAGTCGGTCGCCTAGCCCTAGCTGGTGCAGAGTGCAGTTAGGTCGACTGCAGCCACGGGTTTTCGAACTCCAACCCCTTCCAAACCTCTTTTAAGCTCAAATCAACCCTTCTAAAGGTTAGGGAAACATACCATGACCTCATACAAGCATAACCAAGCAAGAAATCGAGCCTCAAACGCATCATACACATACATACATACATCAAAACGGGTCTTCACCCAAAAACTCGAAAATAGGTTTTTGGACGTGTTCCAGCCCCAAAATCAGTTGAAAACATGTAAAAGAGGGGTCCTAGAGCTCACCTTAACGATCCCGTCGAGTAGAGCTTCGATTTGACTCGCTCCACGTTGATTTCCACGCTCGAATCCACCCGAACCAACTTTTCTCCTCTTTTCTCCTTCCCTTCTCTTCTCCCCTCTTGGCTGAAATATGGGAGAATATGGGTGTTTTCCCCCTTTTATACTCCCGTGCATAGAAGTTTCTCTCGTTGGCGGGTTTGGTCCCTCGACTTTGGACTTTATTTCTTTTTTCTTCTCTCGTCGGCTACAAAGGAAATTTCCGGGTGTTACATGACTGCTTTGAATTCTTCTAAGGAAAGATGTTTAGAAGGCTGAGGGGATGGTTTGATGGGTTGATGGGTAGGTTGAGGTGTTTGGGTTCTGGCTAGAGTTTTGGGTTGGAGGATGGGTAGTTTAGGTGGTTGAGGTGAAGAGGTTGGTAGGGGTGATGGTGTAGGTTCAGGGGTGTATGGTTCAGTGGTTGGTTCGGTTTTGATGGGGAATGAAAAGGGTATAGGTTCAGGTTGTGGTTGGGTTTGGAGTTTGGGTTGAGTGGTTGCTTTAAAGGTCATCCCCTGTCCCCTTCTATACATCTCCTTCCTCTTCCCCGCGCGAATATCAGCCTTACTGTCACTGACATGTCGCTGGAGAGTCTTTTCTGACATAGGACCCACCTGCCTGCCAGAGAAGCCATGTGCCTTGAGATAGCTCTTCATCCAGGCCTTCTCACCTATCTTCTTGGCAGCAGTCAGTCTTGCTTCCTCTTCCTTCTTCTTCTTCTTCTGCAATAGCTTTTCCTTTGCAGCTCTCTTTCTCTCTTTCTCCATTTGATCTTGCTCTTTTTTGAAGAGCCATAAGATCGTATCATTGTTATGTGGAGATAATTCTTCTTGAGAGAAACCTCTGGAGGTTAGGAAAGTTATCCTTTCCCTCCTGAGCTGCAGATCAGCTTCTCTTTCTTTCCTCTCCCTTTCTTGTTCTAAGGCCAACCTTGCTGCCTCTTCTTTTTGCTGTTTTAGCAGCAAGGTTGCCTTTTCTAGCTCTACTAACTCCTCTAATGGTAGCAGGAGTATATCTTCATTTGCAGCTCCTAGACTAACAAGTCTATCAATAATCTCTACTTTTTTTCTGTTGTTGACTGCCTCCTGGTTGGCTGCAGCTGCTTTGATACTTGCAGCTAGCAGTTTTCCAGTTGGAAGCCTACCTTTTCTTTTGAGTTTCTCCAACCTTTCTTCCTCCTGAAGCTCTTCCGAAGTCATCTTCCTCTTTCCTTTGATGTCTTCGGAAGTGCTAGACTTTGGGGGTTCTTGGATGGAAGATTCAGGTTGAGTAGTAGAGATGGAAGCAGGAGTTAATGCTGATGTTAGAGCTAGAGGTTGGGTGAGAAAATCCTCCCTGTTAACCTCAGATGCAAGTTCCAGGATTGCATCTGTGACTATTAGATCATCGAATAATGAGAATAGTCCTTCCGCAGCAGCAATCTCAGCTTCGGAAGTTTGAAATTGTTCTTCCGAGGCTTTGAATTGTGCTTCGGAAGTATGTGAAAATGCACTATCTATCCCAACTGTTTTAGTTGCTGGGCCATCAGTCCTTGTTTCCCCTTCGAAGTTAATCTCAGGTTTCACTTGGACCTTAGGTTGACCAACTTCCTCAATAGTGGTAGAAGGTGCATTTAACCTCTAAAGCTCTTGAGCTCCAAAGTAGATCACAGACATATCAGGACTTGGCTGTTCTATAAGAGATTCCAATAGGAACTTGTTAAAGAACCTATTAAGATCTTGGAGCATCCTTTGATCCACTTGAAAAACAAATGGAAGAGGCTCAGGGAAAATTGCAGCTTGTTACACAGGATACTTTGAGCTCAAGGAAGTGAGAGCTTGACTTTGGGTTTCCTCCTGTCTTTGACTTTGTCTCTGAACCCTCTCCCCCTTTTTGGTAGCATCATCCTGAGAGCTTGATGAGCTAGAGGAAGAGGTCAAGGAGATTTGAGTTAGTACATGCCTAACAGACCTCTCAATCTGTTTCTCAGCTAGTTTGGCCTTGAGAGTTTCAATCTCAAGTTGCTGAGTGGCAGACCTATATTCTAAAGTCCTAACCTTGTATTCAAGATTTGAGACTTTAGAAAGTAGGTCTTGAATGGTGAGTTGCATTCTTCCCTCATCTTCTTTTGAAGAATCACGGGGAGATGAGGTAACATACCTTTGTATGTTCATCCTCACCACCACATGTGGTTTCTTGGCGCCCAGGTTTCCCTTGCACAATGATGTCTCTTTCAGAGTCATCAAAGGGCATGGTTGCCGTAGATTCAGTCTCACTGATGTTACCACTGTCCTGAGGATCTATTGAGGCTCCTTCAGTAGTGGCAGCTGAATCTACATGAGTCCCCTCCACATCAGTGGGACTCACCTCAGTAAAGGTTTGCTGATGGGGGCTAGAGATAAGAGATCTCTCTAGGCTCTGTTGATCCTTGAGAGGGTGTTGTGGATCAACTTCATTGCCCTTAAGAGACATAATCTCTTCATCAACTCCAATTAAAAGGTCAGTAAAGGATATGGAAGTGAAACCTAATGACCCGGGACTTTGATCAATGTCTAAAGGCATTGAGCCTGTGATAGGGCTGTCCTTTTTTGGCTGCTCAGGGGAGTAAAGAGACTCTCCCTGAGGGCTATCAGCTTGGGTTTTGGGCTCATGGGTCTGTGACTGAGGAGACTCAAGACCCATATTGAGGTCAATTGTGAAGGATGGTTGGACCTCAGGCTGAGTGGGAGCCCTTTGTTCCACTCTAGCCTTTTTGGGTAGAACATGAGGAGCTTGTTCAATCTGAGAAGATTGAACAAGGGTTCGTTTGAGACGTCTCTGATAAGTAAAGGTAATGGGTGGAGAATGTAGATTTGGCAAAGTGAGGGTAGTTGCTGGTGTGGGTTCATCACCTGTGGGGTTAACAGGGATGTCACCAGGAGCCATTGGCTCAATCATACCTGGAAGAAGTGCAGTATCTCTTCCGGTGAAGTTGGTGGACACTCTCTTCAAAGTCTTGAAGACGGTCGGCCTCATTTGAGGAGCAGTCAGAGCAGCTGCACAGACAAGCTTGCTCTGGTCCAGCTCACAGTTGATTATGTGCTGGAGAAACCTGGGATACATGAAGAATGTGTCCCTTTGAAGATTTCCCATGAGGTTAGTCAGCACAAATCTTGAATAGTTGAAGTGGAGGCTTTTCACCAACCCATGAACTAGGCACCCAAGTTCATATGGGATTTGATCCTATCCCCCAGATTTATTAGACAAGTAGTGAATAACCACATGCAGCAGGAACTTCCATTTGTAAGAGAAGTTGAATTTGTAAACAGTTGACCTGCTAACATCTCCACCATATCCCATTTGGAGATAAGAATTGTCTAAATCTGCTTTGGGGAATTCCGTTGGAGCGCCCTCATCATGAAGCTCTAGATGCTCCCTGATGATCTGTTCAAAAATGACCAACTCCTGGTCACAGATGCTCGATCGAATGACACGAACCCCATTTAGGGTTTCAATCCACCAAATGTTGATTTCTTGTTGATGTTGCAGCCACCATAATCACTGTCAGAGTAACCATAAAGATTGAAATCACTATTTCTTGGATACCAGAGACCTATTGGAGCAAGCCTTTGAGGTATCTTTGGCAGCTAGCAATCAAATGTAAGTTGCAACATGATATCAGGTTCTACTTGCTGTGAGATACATCAGAGAACCAATAATCGCTCTATAATTGATGTTGATCAGTATCCTCCCCCTCAGAATCAGGGCAGAGATTGTGGTTTCTGGGTATAGGTGTTTTGGCTGCTTTACAATCGTTCATATCAATCGTTCTAAGATATCATTGACATCTTAGATTGATTGATAAAGAACCCTTCCTTCATTTGCTTTACCTGAATCCAAGGAAAAAGTCCATTTTTCCCATGGAACTCATCTCGAACTTCTTCTTCATAATGCTCTCAAAGTCTTTACACATTTGGTCATTTGAGGAACTAAATATGATATCATCAACATAGACTTGAACGAGCAAGATGTCTTTCCCTAGACTTTCTTATGAAAAGAGTCTTATCAATGGTACCTCTAGTGTAACCATTCTTCAGGAGAACTGAGACAATGTCTCATACCACAAGCCTAGGTGCTTGGTGCAGCCCATATAGAGCTTTATCCAATTTTGCACACATAGTTGGGATGCTGTGGATCTTCAAATCCTGGAGGTTGGCATACATAGACTTCCCTATCTATATCCCA
The DNA here is from genome assembly GCA_025215565.1 of Flaveria ramosissima. NCBI lineage: Eukaryota > Viridiplantae > Streptophyta > Magnoliopsida > Asterales > Asteraceae > Flaveria > Flaveria ramosissima. The sequence continues at coordinate 9,154,098 of CM046031.1, read as the reverse complement.
GATAGAAGGTGCACACTTGATATCAAGCTGATAGACAGTGAAATTCTTGGATGCAGCATAAGCAAGGAAGATCCTAACTGCCTCAAGTCTTGCAACAGGTGCAAAGACATCAATATAATTGATTCCCTCCTCTTGAGTGTATCCTTGAACCACCAGTCTTGCCTTGTTCTTGATAATCAAGCCTCTATCATCTCTCTGTTTCTGAAAACCCATTTAGTGCCTATAGGTACTTGACCAGATGGTAGAACGACACATAGGTTCCAAACCTTTTGTCTTTTGAATTGAAGCAACTTCTCTTGCATTGATTCAACCCAGCTACTATCTTTCAAGGCATCTTCCACCTTCTTGGGTTCCGTTTGGGATAAAAAGCATGAGTACAAACAGAACATTCCCATTGTGAGTTTGTCCTCTTGTTCTCACGCCTTCAGAGACTTCCCCTATGATGTTTTCAGCTGGATGAGTGTTGTATGAATCCTAAGTCTAGGAATCACCTCCAGTTGCAAAGATAAATCCAAATTGGACATATTTTGCTCAGGAGTTTGAATACTTGGTCGAGTTGTTGTTTCAAACTCATTCAATGAGGACTGCTTGAATGAAAGAGAAACATCATCATTTGTTTGCTGTGAAGCATCATCAACAGTTGCCTGTTCCTTCAAGAGGTTGCTTCTCATCAGCTTGGTGTTGTGCAGGGTCACCTGAAGAGATTTGAAGTCAGCAGGTGAACTCCTTGATGAATACCACTATCTCTTGAATGGTTATACTATCAGATCTTTCAATAGTGGGAACTTGATTTGCTGTAACTCTTGGAGAACTTGGAATAAGTCTGGGAAGCTCAAACAGTTGATCTTCATCAGAGTCACTTTGAGCACCTGTTCCAGCTGAAACATTCTCACAAGATGGTTTAGAATAGTTTGAAAACAATTCTAAATCAAAGATATGATCAGGACCATTCCCCCTAACACAAGGAGTGTGCTCATTGACTACAATGTTGAAAGATTCCTCAAATTGTTGATTTTTAATATTATAAACTCTATAAGCTTTAGAGTAAGAGGAATATCCAACAAAGATAGCATCATCCGACTTTTCAGCAATTTTGCCAAATTGTCTTTTGTGTTAAGTATGGTACACCTGCTGCCAAAGGACCTTAAAAGCCAATGAACGGTGGCCTCTTGTTCCATAACTCATAAGGGGTTTTTCCATGTGGCTTTACTACAAGAACTTTGTTTTGCACATAGCATGCAGTGCTGACTGCCTCTTCCCAGAATATTAGAGGCAGCTTTGAATCAGCTAACATAGTCCGAGCAGCCTCAATAAGTGTCCTATTCCTCCTCTCAGCAACACCATTTTGTTGAGGAGTTCTGGGAGCACTATATTGTCCGGCAATCCCTTTGAGTTACAAAATGAGTCAAGAACTAGGTTCTTAAACTCAGTCCCTTGATCACTTCTAATTATTTTAACCTTGTGATCAACTTGATTTTATATTTTAAGAATAAAAGATTTCAAAGTTTCAGCAGTTTCATCTTTGGTTCTTAAAAAGAATACCCATGTAAATCTAGTGAAATCATCTACAATCACAAGGCAATATGATTTCCTTCCAATGCTCATTATACTTGTGGGACCAAATAGATCCATGTGCAATAAGTGTAATGGGGTGGTGATGGAGTTAACAACTTTGGATTTATGAGATGCCTTGTGTTATTTCCTTTTTAGGCAAGAAACACAGTTATCTTTGCAGAAAAATTTCTTTTTAGGCAAACCATGTACCAAGTTATTTTTAGCCAATTTATTCATTGTCTTAAAATTTACATGACACATTCTTTTATGCCATAGTGTTGACTCATCACCATCAGCTTTGGAAAGAAAGCATGATACTTCTCCCATTGGGGAAGCATTGTTCATATCCACCTTGTACATATCCCCTTTCCTGGGAGATCTAAGAAGCACCAATTCCTAAGGAATTGTCATCTCGGGTTTGAGGATAATACACTCATGTTCTGTGAAGAGTAATTGATGCTTTTAATCACAGAATTGAGAAATACTTAACAGGTTGTGTTCAAGCTGTTTGACAAAATTAACCTTTAACTTTCCATTGGATATACTTCCTCTACCAGAAATATATCCTCCGGCTCACCTCCAAACTGGACAGGACCTCCATCATAATGTTTGAAATTGTTGAAGGAGAGATCTGTTCCCTGTCATGTGCCTGGAGCATCCACTATCTACAATCCAAATGTTGTTATTCTTGTCATATGGATGTCCCTGCACATAAGATGAGATGATTAGTTTTGATTAGAAACCCAAGCCTTATTGGTCTTGGGTTCTTCCAATGATAATGACATAATTGAACCAAAATTTATGCATGGGGGTTCAATGGATGTCTTTGAAGAAGAGGTTTGGGCTACAACATCTTCCTTGATCTTCCATTCCATCCCTTGGTTGATCATGGAGGATGAGCTTGTTGAAGCTTTTATAGCTTGGCATTCTTCCGAAGCTTGTTTTTCTTTTCGGAAGAAGTCTTCACCACCTTTTCTTCCGAAGCAGTCTTCTTCTGGGATGGTTTCAAGGGGACTCTTTGCTTTTCTGAGTCTTTACAGCTTTAGCTTCCGAAGCCTTTTTCCTTTCGGAAGAAGAATCTTCTTCCGAAAGCAGCCTTGCTTCAGAAACAAGCTTTCCCTTTTTCATCACTTGAACCATTTGATATGGTCCAAATGAGAAACCTTCCCTGACTCCTTCCTTCTTAACATTATTTGCATAATGTGTGCTAGCAGGATTGTAGTAACAATCTTTGGTCATGTGGTTTTGCAGACCACACATTATGCATGCAATGTTAATCTTTTGGGAATTTGAGGATTGTTGTTTCTTGTTCTTTTTCTCTTCATCAGCAACCTTTCCCTTTAACTTCTGATCCTTTGGTAGGACAGGAGTACTGGTACTACGCCCCTTTCCTGAATCAGAATTCCAACCACCTGGAATCCAGCTGAGATGAATACACCCTTTTGCTTTGGGTCTATCTTTAGCTTGGACTCAGCCACTTTCTTGGCAGTTTTTCTGGCTTCCTTAGCTCAGCTTCTTTTGGCTTTGGTGGTCAGGGTTTGATCATCATTGGCAGGGGAGGGCATAATTACCTGGTTCTTCCCTGTGATGGTCTCCATAGTTGCATCATTCTTTCACTCATGAGAAGGTGGGTCAGCAGATGGAACCTCTTGTTCTTCAGTACCACACCTTAGTTGTCTTATAGACTCATAAGAGTGTGGTGGAGCAATTTCATTGGTTCCCAACCCACCTTTGTTTTGGTAACAAGTTTTGAGTGAGAGGATGATGCAAGAATGGCTTGGAAGTTTTGATCGGAAATAGCATACTTCCTGGCTTGAGCCTCAGTTGTGACAAGTTGGGCTTGAGCCTCAGTCAATTTGGATATTAAATCCTTTATCTGAGTCTTATAGTTTGTGTGTTCATGTTTTAATAGGGACACAGTTTTCTCCAACTCCTCAATTTTTCTTTGGTAGTCAGATTCAGCCCTTTTAAAGTCAGATTTTAAAACATTTAAAGACTTAATATCAGATTTAATCTCCATATTGTAGTCCTAATACAGTTTAACCTTAGAAATACAGGCAGGAGTACAGAGATGTTCATATACCTTGTTTTCATCTGTTCCGGCCATGAGTGCTTGAGCAGGAGTCACATCCTGTACCATGAAGCTCCAGTCAACTTCTTGAGCCATTGCAGTTGTTTCTGTTGACTTTCCGGTGGGCTTTGGTGTAGAGGGATGTGTGGAGGCCTGTGGGGTTCTCGGGTTGGACTTGGGAGCCTTGCATTCCCTTGCAAAATGACCAAGTTGGTTACAGTTGTAACATTTGGCCTTGGTTTTGTCAAACCCAAATTTGCTTGATTGGGTTCTGGGAAATTGCCTTCCAGTTCTCTTAAAGAACTTCTTTGCTCTGTAGGTTAGAAGAGCCATTTGTTGGACTATGCCCACGTATTCCACGCCATCCGGGCTAAAACACTCTCGATCATCAAAGCAGTATTGATAGTCATTTGAGTGCCTACTTCCTGAGACAAAAGCACAGCTGTCCTGAAAAGAGCTTTTCTGAGCTTGTTGAGACCTTGGAGTCTCAGGAAATGTGATGTATGGCCCAGAAGAACAAGATGGCTGCTGGGTGTAAGTCAGGTATTTTAAAGGCTGGGAGATTCCTGAGCCTTCAGCAACCATTAAAGCGTTGCTAGCAGGAAGACTCAAGGGTCTGCTTGTCTGATGACCCCTCTTACTTTCCATTTCCAAACGGTATCCATCAAGGATCCCATAGAGTTCGGTCATGGTGAGTGTATTCAGATTCTCTGTTCTATTGATAGAGACACAGTAGAATGTCCACTCATTGGGTAATGCACTCATGAACTTTCTTGTAAGGTCTCTGAGTTCATGAGCAATTCCCACAGATTGAAGGGAAGAGATGAGATCCATGTACCTAAAATATTGCTGTCTAAGAGTCTCTCCAGCAACATAGGTGAAGTTCTCGAACTGCTGCTTCAGTGAGTCCTTCTTGGAGTCATATGAACTTGAGTACATTTGAGCTTGAGTACATTTGAGCAAGCGCATCAAACAATTCTTTGGCAGACTTGCAATGCTCAAACCCCACCATGATAGAGTTTGGAATTGAAGTCATGAGAACAGTCATAGCATTGCTGTCGATGTCAAGCTTCTTCCTGCCCTCATCAGAGTAATCTTCAACAGCTTTCTCGATCATGGCACCATTTCCACCAGCTACTTTTGGCTTATACGGACCATTGACAATGGATTGCCACATCTTGCTGTCTTGATACCTGATGAAGCCTTCCATTCTTCTGCCCCAAGACCTGAAGTTTTCAGGGGTGATGATGGGTGCTTTGGTCATCGTCCCCATCTCTACTTCAGATTTGTTGAGGGCCATTTGAGTGAGGTATAAGGAGGAATGAAAAACAGGTTGATTAGGATGGTAAGATCTCACAATCAAGAGCCTAAAAAGCTCTGATACCAATTTCAAGATCGGGTTTGTCACTTAAACACTTGGATTTCTCTCAAACTCACTTATGAAAACACTCAAATCAAATGAAGTAATGTCTTTTACAAAAGGTGATAATAATATAATAAGTAGCAAAGGAACACACAGAAATAATTTTCAAGGCACTTGTATATATTACTTCTCAACTCAAGATATTACAAGACTCTTACAAGCATAATACATGAGTTACAATGAGAAACTATATATACTAGATCCTACAGCCGGATATATTTTGATACCAGCTGGAAACCTAAGACTAAAGCATATACTACAATGCTAAAGTTAAGGTATCTTAGATAAAGTATTATCTAAGATATGGTAGTCATGACATGTCCATGACTTACCTTTTGTCACCAACTAAAGATGGCAACTGTACTAACATAAAAAATTAAACAGTGGATTAAAGTATGGTCAACTACATGGCTTTTGAGAAAATGCCATGCAGTATCTCAGAGATTTGCAGCGGAGTATCAGAGAGACCATACTTATGTCCACTGGATAATAGCAGTGTTTTCCGAAGGTAAGTTGGCTTCGAAAGAACAAGTTCTTCCGAAGCCATTTATACTTCGGAAGAGGCTTCTATACTTCCGAGGCTTGAGGACTTCTGTACTTTGGAAGTTGACTTCAGATCTTCGGAAGTAGGTTCTTTGTCTTCGGAAGTTGGAGTTTTCCTTCGGAACTAAGTTTTACACTTTGTCTTCGGAAGAGCTCCTTTCTTCCTTCGGAAGTTCCACACTTAGCTTCGGAAGTCCTTTATTTGTTGTACCAAAATCTTCTAAGTGACTTGGTTTTGGTTGCACCAGCCTTTCTAGATCCAACAGGATGGTTCACCACCAAGTGTGGGAATCACATTCCATCACCAACATCATATCATCATCCTTCATGGATGATGAATTGATCATCAAATCAATAAACAACGAGCATTAAACACTTTTTTGTTCATCATTATTAGATTTTAGCATCTAATCATCAAATTTTGTTCTTATCAATTTGAATCCTTAGATCCAAGCTCAACGATCCCGTTCAAATCAGGAACACACAAGTCGCAATAGGAGGTTATGCATAGGGGTTAGATAACGAGTTAAAACAAATGTAGAATTAAAGTGCTTAATAACCCTTACTTATACCATGTGCTATGAAGTTGTTGGAGACTACATCATAATAGACAAACTTGAAACCAGTTAATCGATATGGATAACAATCATATTGTAATCCTTTCTATACTTTGTTTCGTACGCCACAACATCTGAGAGTATGGGTAACGCGACTTTGCTTCTTTAAAGCTGGTACTCTTTCTTACACACTTATTATTAGAGAGTTGATGATTCTTGTTAAACTAGTAGGATAATTATAAGTTGAGTGTTGACTAAGTTTCTAGTTCGTATTTGATTATGAAATTGTATCTCATGTCTGGTCTTATATCTAATAGAGTAATAGGTACTTGATCGCTTTACCCATCAAATTTGGGGGGTTTTCATGGGTATTGGAGATTTCTTTTATGATTGTAGGTTGTTAATAATTACTTGTTCATATTACCATCATTCAAAACCTAATCTTAAACTCATCTCACAACAACTTGAAGTATTAAATAGTCAAACATAATTCTAACAATTCTAAGAAATTTAATAAATTCAAGATGAAAGCACCTTTAGGTAGTTTTGAAAGAAAAACAAAGAAAAAGAAAGAAAGAAGATACATATTTTGAAGTTGTGAAGCTTATGATGTGACAACTATATGGTTAGTTTTAGTTACGTGACATTGCATGTTGATAATATATATTACGTGAGTTGTAATATTATACAAAAATAAGATAAAGACATTACATGTTGATAATATATATTACGTGAGTTGTAATATACAAAAATAAGATAAATCCCCCAAAACTGTTTATGGCTCTATCAGGAAAGCAAGGATTTCAATGTGTGATTACATATATTTACATCTTGCGTGGTTTATAAGGTGAAAAGAATACATCAAATTATTTTTCATGGTTATAGAAGAGAAAACAAGGTTTTTGTTATCTATTTAGCCCTTACGATAAAAAAGAAAGTACATATGTTACTCTAAAATTCCTTCCTAAAAATTTCATCTTATATTCATAAGAAGTGAATATTGCGCAAGTAAATATGGACCTTTTACCAAGATAAGTTGATGAGCAAGTTTTGAAGTATACAGATAATCCAATTCAATAACAAACATATGAAATATAGTTTTGTATTGTTACTTTTAATGCGGGTTTGTTTTTTGCATGTTAAATGAGTATTGGGCTGGATGGATCGTTGGATTGTAGCAAGGAAGAATACGGCTTGGATGAGTGTAGCTTGTATGGATTATTGGACTTATTTGAATCAAATTAGTAGGCTGGCCTTGTCAACAATGGTTTTCTTCTTAGTTTGCTGATATCATGAATAAACAAGAGAGGGTCACGATATACAAAAGAGGAGATCAGCCTTCATTTATCATAAATACATCTCATCTAGGGTTCTAATTCTCCAATAATGGTTTTTTTGCTATAAACATCAGCTAGTCAAGATCATCTGTCTTTTTCATACCTTAACAGATTGATTCTATTGTCCCTTGCAAACTATTTATCTAGTCTTTGTCTTTCACAAGATCATCATCTCAGCTAGTTTCATCGTCGATGATACAATCTAGTCTATGAGTGTTAGATCTTATTGTTCGATCATTGTTATGTATTCTAAGGAAGTTCATGATTTGTGTTGATGCATGTATGTCCCTAGATCATGAGCTTGTAATGTAATAATCAATTTGTCTGTCTGATTATGATGTAATAATTGTATCGATTAATGAATGATATGAATGGTTGTTACTTGTGATGTTTAATATTTCATTAATAGTCGTGTTTGAATTGATTGGTTTTATGAATGTTTGAATGATTGCACATTATGTTATATTAATTAAAACATTTCAAACTTAACTTAATGAAGTTCTCATGCGAATGGCCCATGCGAATGGACCACACGCATGAATAACTCATACGATTGACTCAATCGCACGACTGAACCAGGAATGACTGGATCAGTCGTATGATTGACACATAAGATTGACTCAATCGCACGACTGAACACTCAGTCGTGCGATGAATCAACCCGCATGGTTCAATCGCACGACTGAACCATACTTATGGCCCAGTCGCACGATTGAATAATACTAAACCTATAAATAGACCCAATCGTGGAAAACGTAAGCATTCATCCCATTACGATTCCAGACGTACCCTAGCCGTCCAGAAGCCTCCCAAATCGTTCTCCAAGTTCACAGAACACATCAGATCGGTTCCTAATCGTTTTTTCCTTTTGTTTTTTTCAAATCTTGATTGATTCATCGTGTGTTCTCACTGATTGGATGCCAATCAAATAGGATTCCGCACTATTTGAGTTGGTTTAACACGCAATCACTCGGTATTTCGTTCAAATACCAGGTCCTAACAAGTGGGATCAGAGCTTTGGCTCTGATTACGTGGTGATTCAATCAAGATTGCATAAAAGTTGTGTTTGCACGAAAAACGCGATCTTTGGCATCAAAAGTGATCTTGGACGTTCCTCTGCTCATCGAAGTTCAGTTCTACGGACCTAGGCGATTAGGACTTGTGAAATTTCGAATTTTACGGCTCCTGAAACCCGTCAAACCTAGAAATTTTCGCAAAACAGCAGCTTCAGTCGCACGAGTGACCCATTCGCACGACTGGACTCCATTCGCATTGCTCATTCGCACGACTGGACCTAGTCGCACCTTCATTCGGCCGACTGAACCGTTCGTTCGCATAGCTCATACGCACCAGATTCATTCGCACGACTGAACCATTCGCCCTGTTCAGTCGCACGGTTGAACCAATCGCAGAGTTCATACGCACGATTAGACCATTCGCATCCTTCAGTCGCATCAGTTAAAGTTTATTGATTAGATACTAAGTTTATTAGCCATGGAAGATCAGATGTCAGCCTTTACTGCTGGGAAGGACTCAAGAATTCAGAACCTGCTGTTGCTTGAGAGTGAGGTGGGTAATCACAATAAACCACCAAAGCTCTTGACTTTAGATGAGTTTCCCCACTGGAACAACGTTTTGAGATCTACCTCAATGGAGTAGATCCTAATCTGTGGGAAGCTATCGAGGTTGGTTATAGTACACCGGTGGGAGCAGATGGAGTTAATTTAACGTTAAGTGGGATGACCGACGCACAGAAAGTAAAGTACAATGCAGAGAAAAGGGTTTATGCATTGATCACTCAGTCTATCCCCAAAGACATATTCCACCAGTATTCAGAGAACAAGCAGTCCAAGAAACTGTGGGATGAGCTAGAGAAGAGATATGATGGGAATGCGTCATTGAAGGCAATCAAGGCAAAGGAGTTAAAGAAGGAATTCGATAACTTCTCATCGATTGGTAATGAGAGTTTAGATGAAGTCATAGACAGATTCTACCACTTGATGAGCGAATTGCATACACATGGAGTTGAAACGACTATGGAAGAGAAAGTAAGCAACTTCGCAGACGGATTGCCTGATAAGTGGGCTTCATTCGTGTCTAACCTTAGACAGAATGGAATGCTTGTAAAGCTGGATATAAATGACTTCATTCTCAAGCTGCGTGAAGAAGCACTAAGGATGAAGTATAGAGCACAGAAGTCTTCGTATACACAAAATCCAGCTTTATACAACGCCACGCCTCAAGCTAAGACCTCTGGAGCACCTCTCCAGACAGCATTTGTGTCTAGCTCGTCAGGTCCTTCACATGCTTCTCCTTCTGGATCAGACACGTCAGGGTCGTCATGTACCCATTATATTGGATCAGAAGCAAGTGCTACCAAATTGAAGACCGAGAACCTCGGTAATGTGACCGTAGAAGTAGCTCGAGAGCATATGGATCTTTAGCAGCAGTGGTTCATTCATATGATGGACTTGTTGCTGGGAAGATTGGAAACTGCCATCTGGCAGATGAGGACTACGAGCAGGTGGATGAAATGGAGCTTGAAAGGATGGATATAATGTGGGCCTTAGCTAGCGCTGTCCGAAGGGCGAAGAATTTGTTAAGAAGACAGGACAGAATTTGATAGCTACTAAGGACACCACATTTGGCTTTGACAAGAGCAAAGTGACCTGCTTCAACTGTGGAGAGAAGGGCACTTCAAGAGAGAATGTGTCAAGCCAAAGAAGACGGGTAATGGGAACCCGTTCTCATCCTTTACTCGCCAACAAGCAAGCTTCCAGTTCTACTTCATCAAACAAGGACCCAAAAGCCTTGACTGCTCATGATGATGAAGGACAGGATTGGAGTTTTAGGTTTGTCTCACCAGAATCTAACATTGCCAGTGTTGAAGATATTGATGATGATTCTGCGAGTGAAGGTGATCTAGCAGTTGAGATAGCGATGTCACACAGTGAAGAAACAACTGCAGCTGAGGTCAGTTACAAGCCAAAGGAGACTTCCACTCACAGAGTCAGAAACAGAATCGTCAGAATCACCAGAACCAGAGACGTCTGATGCTGCGTTGATGGCTAACTCTTCTGAAACAACACAGGTAAGTACAACTGACCAATGTTTTAATAATCATGCTTGTTCTAACTGTGATATGTTTAGGAATAGCATTGATGAAAAATTTGCTAGGTTATTAGATCACAATGATAACTTAGTAAAAGATTTACAACTATGCACTGAGGCCAATAGAGTTCTAAAACAAAATGAGCATAGTTATAAAGAAAAGATAGACCTATTGACTAAACAGCTTAGGGAAACCGAAGTAGTTGCCTTTAACCAAGCAAATGACATTAGGTACTATCTAAACTCCCTAGAGGACACTAAGAAGCAAAAGCAGTTCTAGAAGTAGAAGTTAACTCCTTAAAACAGAAACTGCATAGTTGGACTAGTTCTTCACACATAGTTCAACACTTAGTGAGAGAAAGGAATAACGGGGAGGGATTAGGCTACAAAGTGGTTCCACCACCACCTGAGACCTTGATGAACACCAAGTCTAAACCAGTAAACAACACCCCATCAAGGATCATGTGGTGACCACTCCTCTTGTTACTGATCCAGACACATCATGTTCATCTACTGAATCTGGACAGAAACAAAAGGAGGCCACTTCAAAGGCAAAGGGTAAATTGCCTTGTGTTAATCTGGAAAATGAATTTGAAAAAGTTAACTTAAAGTCAGGGTCAAACAGAGTCAAATCAGAACCTAAAAGGACTTCAAACGTTAATTTTTCACATGCTACAAGTCAAAAACCAGTTAACCAAAAATGGAACACGTTAAACAGGTTAAAACAGTTAAATTTTGTTAAACCAGAGAAATCAAACATGCAAGAGTCAAAACCTAAAGTGATTGATGTTACTAAGTGTCACGCATTTCTCCACAAAGAAAGTCTACTCATAAAGTTGATAGCAGATTATGCTACAACTGTGGAGAATGTGGACACATTGCTTCCTATTGTCCTTTCTATCAGACACCTAGGAAGAAGATTGATCTTCAGGACTCTAGACCTAGGTCTTCTAAGAGGAGTTCTCTAACTCCACCTAGAAGATCTAGTGAACCTAAAGTCCAACCTGTAAGCCAGACGACTGTTTATCATAAACAGGCATTGCACAAATCTGGCTTATGGAAAGAGAAGTCATCCTGTGTGTCTGATACTGATGACAAGAAGGAATCTGAGCTACCCTCACCCTCTAAGGGTCAATGGGTAGAGTTTATGATGTGTGATGCCTCTGGGAAACCCAAGACAGTAAAGGCTTGGGTTCCTAACCTAAACTAATACATTTACTTGATATGTGCAGGGTGTTCGGTATAGCGCTGAGACTAACACGTGGATTATAGACAGCGGAGCATCCAGGCACATGACAGGAAATAGAGCCCTTTTATCAAACGTCAACACATAAAAGGAGGGCATGTTTCCTTTGCAGGAAACAAGGGAGGATACATCACAGCACAGGGAGAAGTGGGAAATCAGAAAGTTAAGTTTGATAAGGTGAACTACGTTCAACAACTTCAGAATAACTTACTTTCTGTTTCCCAAATCTGCGATAAAGGATTTAAAGTCATCTTCGACAACAAGAAGTGTTACGTGCTGAAGAAAGACTACATGATCCCAGAGGACCAAGTTCTGATGACTGCTTCAAGATATAAAGACCTTTATGTCTTGGATCTCACAGCTGCTCCAACGGATCATGAGGTTCAGTGCTTTCTATCTAAAGCTACTGAGAAGGACTCAATCTCCTGGCATAGGAGAATGGGACACATTAGTCAAAGGAAGATGAATCATTTGATTCAGAAGGATTTAGTAAGAGGAGTAAATGTCAAGAACTTCCAACTTCCTGACTTTTGTGTAGCTTGCAAGAAAGGCAAACAGACAAAGAAGTCTCATAAGGAAAAGAAAGTTCATTCAATAGAACTTCCTCTTGAACTTCTTCACATGGATCTGTTTGGTCCAGTCAGTACAAGGAGCATTGCAGGCGATTTGTACTGTTTTGTGGTCACTGATGACTACTCAAGGTTCACTTGGGTAATGTTTCTGAAATCCAAATCAGAAACATTTGAGTCATTCAAGGAATTAGTCACCACTCTGGAATCTCTCTACAAGCTAAAGGTTAGACAAGTACGCTCAGACAACGGGACAGAATTCAAGAATCAATGGATGGAGGCATACTGCAAGGAAAAGGGAATTGTTCATCAATTCACTTCAGCCTACACGCCTCAGATGAATGGTGTTGCTGAGAGAAAATAGAAGCTTGATAGAGACTGCACGGACTATGCTGGCTGACTCGAAACTGCCTATCCAATTCTGGAATGAGGCAGTAGCAAATGCATGTTATACACTGAATCGAGTCCTAATAGTCAAGCGCCACGGAAAGACATGTTATGAGCTACTACAAAGACGCAAACCGAATTTGGAGTATCTTGAACCTTTTGGCGCGCCGTGTACACTTCTGAAGAAGACACAAGAAGGAAAATTCAGCGAGAAGGCAGATGAAGGAATCTTTCTAGGATACAACATACCGAATAAGCGAGTTTACAATAACTCAACGGGTCTTGTAGAAGTGTGGTGTAATGTCGACGTTCAGAGATATACCACACCACCTACAGGCAAAGGACCTGCATACTTCTTCGATTATGATGGATTCTTCAAGTCCTTCAACATACCTCTCTCTCCCTCGGATGATGAGTTAGCTACTAGGATGATGTATGATATTCTGAATACACCATCTAGCACACAGGGAGAATCATCTACTCAGTCAGGGGGAGTAGTCGATGACAGTGACTCCTCCTCTGAAGATGAAACTGAAGCAGATGACCAGAACAGTCAGGAGGAACAGGTTCCAGTTCCTGAAAGTCCACAAGCATCTACGAGTGATGCTCCTTCGACTTCAGAACCTCAAACTCCAACTACCTCAGATGCAGAACAAATGTTCATAATCTTGGTTCTGAGGTGGCTGTTCCTACTACTCCAGGATCACGACTAAACGTCTATCATCCCCTTGACAATGTTATTGGGGATGTCAGATCAGGAGTACAAACCCGAAATCAGTTATACTCAGCTGATTACGCCTCGGTTATGGAGAAAGGATACATTCATGATGGTGCTTATCGATGTTTTGTCTCGCAGGTTGAGCCAAAATATGTCAGTGAGGCACTAAATGATGAGGCGTGGGTGAGTGCCATGCAAGAAGAACTTCTGCAGTTTAAGAAGTTAGGTGTATGGACTCTGGTTGATAGACCTAAAGGTGCTAAAGTCATTGGCACTAAATGGGTACTAAAATGCAAGAAGGATGACCAAGGGGTCATTATCAGGAACAAAGCTCGACTGGTGGTTCAAGGTTTTCGCCAAGTCGAGGGATTGACTATAATGAGGTGTTTGCACCCGTGGCAAGGATGGAAGCTATTCGTATCTTCCTGCCTATGCATCGTACATGAAGATCAAAGTCTACCAATTAGATGTAAAGAGTGCATTCCTTCATGGGGAAATCAGGGAAACAGTATATGTAAGTCAACCCGAGGGTTTTGAGATCCTTATCATCGGGATAGAGTTTACAAGCTCGACAAAGCTTTATATGGGCTTCATCAAGCTCCTCGACTTGTATGAGAAACTCTCAACTCATCTTGTGAAACACGGCTTTCGCAGGGGAGTAATTGACTGTACACTGTTTATTAAAGAAAAGGATGGCGACCTACTGCTTGTACAGATATATGTTGATGACATAATCTTCGGGTCAAAGAACGAAGAGTTATGTAAAGAGTTTGAAAGCCAATGAAGAAAGAGTTTTGAGATGAGTGCCATGGGGGAGATGAAGTTCTTTCTCGGGTTACAGGTGGATCAACACACCCTAATGGAATCTTTCTACATCAAGACCAAGTATGTAGATGACATTCTCAGTCGTTTGGACATTGCGCTTTGACATGGAGAATGCTTCTGCTGCTGGGACTCCACTTGCTACGAATCATGATATAGCACCTGATGAGAATGGAGATCTAGTAGATGCCACTATGTACCGAGGAATGATCGGATCCCTCATGTATGCCTCAAGACCTGATATTATGTATGCTACATGTCTATGTTCTAGATATCAGGCTAAACCAAAGGTCAACCATCTGATCGGGGTCAAGAGGATTTTTCGTTATCTGAAGGGTACACCCACACTTGGATTGTGGTATCCTCATGATGATGACTTTGAGCTTACCGCGTATAGTGACTCGGATTACGGGGGCTGCAAGATGAACTACAAGTCTACATCAGCAGGGTGTCAATTCTTTGGGAGAAGATTAGTTACCTGGCAGTGTAAGAAGCAGACATCGGTTGCATTGTCAACCTGTGAAGCCGAATATGTTGCTGCTGCAAGTTGCTGTTCACAAATCATCTGGATTCAACAGCAAATGCGGGATTACGGTTTAAAATTCTCATCTACTCCTATTTTGTTGATAACTCTGCTGCAATTGCAGTAACTAAAAATCCGGTCCAACATCCTAAGACCCACACATCGGTATTAAATACCATTTCATAAGAGATTGCTTTGAAAAGAACTTAATTGATGTGGTTAAAATTAATACTGATTTTCAACGCGCTGACCTCTATACTAAAGCCTTTGATAAACCACGTTTCAATATTTATTAGAGGTCAACGGCGTTAAAAAGAAAAGAGGTAATTCCTGATGATGAAAATGTGTAGTCCGATGTAGTTAGTTAAAGTTTATTTTATTTATTTTGATTTGTCTATTTATTTTATTTTATAAACTCATGTTCTTTTGCTGTTATTAAAATCCTAAAATAATTAAACCAGAAATGATTTAGTATTTTAGGGGGAGAATGTCAGCAATAACATTAAAAAAAAATGAGGGAGAAGGAGTAGCTAGCTGAAATAAGGTAGATTGTGTCTGTGATACCGATTCAATACCTTTGGAAAATGATAGTACACAGGAACAAATCAAGAGGGACTTTAAAAATTTAAGTTTTTGAAAGATGCAAAAGTTCAAAGTATAAATCTGTGTAGTCTAAGCAATACTAAAAGGAAAGATGATAGAAAACTGGCAACTCCTAAGGTGACACAAAGAAAGTAGACTTAGAGGCTGCTAGACCATATATGATATGTTGGTAGATTCAACACAATAGACAATTAGACCTGATTGGTGATCTCAAGATCAAACTAAGTGTTCAACTGACTGTGGGTTCATCTTATCACTGGTTAAACAATCAACAATATTCCAATAAGGGGTAATGAGCAATTAAACGCCACAAATGTGTGCGGATGACCATAATTAGAGCAAAGCAAGAAAAAAATGAAAGACAAATGCAATAAAGCTAATGACTTATGTTGTTGGTGCATTTGTGCAAAATAAAATAAGCTGCTCTAACAAGGAGATAGGTTGTGTGCCTCTCTGCTGTGCGATGGCACTGACCTGAGGATAAGCATAACCTAGATATTCTAGAATTCATTGTTGTTTGCCGCCTCTCTGCTGTGCGATGGCACTGACCTGAGGACAGGCTTCTCTTTGAAAGCTCTAAGAATAGTCTCTTCTTGTAATAATACCCGTAGACCGCTCAAAAGCTCCTGAGGAATGTTGATTACCATATAAGTGTGGGATCCACAAATGTTAGTTGAAATAATTAAACCTAAATAAGTCACCAGTCTGTGTCAAAAGTTGTGTATGGATTTAAGTGGACAAACATACTGACAATCATTGTGGCTACATTCTCAAAGGTTCAAATCAATGTGAAACTAAGAGTTTCAGTATGATTTCCTTATGTTGCTAACGACTCTGGATGAACACCGAGAACTTGAGCATCAAAAGGTTTAATAACTAGTCCAAATGATTTGAATTGCCTGTATGATTCCAAAAATTGAATTGGTCCAGATATGATCAATCTAAGTTGAAGCTATCTACTCCCGAACCAAATCCCGTAGATATCAATCTCTGGATTTATCTCTCACAAAAAGCCAAAAATATGTCTGTTTATGTAATTAGTTTAAAGTCTTAAATTAGTTAGTCGTTTTAATTTAATTTGAGTCAAGTGTCGGGCTACATCAGGAAAATCAGAAGGAATCAACTCACTAAAAGGGTCATGTCTGAGATGACCATATGTGCTTTGAAAAGTTAAAACAGTCACGTCTGAGGTGACAAAGTGTTTAAAAAGGGTCACGTCTGAGGTGACCAAAGGCTCATAATGTAAATTGAATTAATTTATAAGAGTTTAAATGTAAATTGGTAAAAATGGCAGAAAAATTAACCAAGTATGACCCATTCGCACGAATGGACCATACGTATGGACTAACCATACGAATGAAGTCCATTCGCACGAATGAACTATGAGTAAGGACCATCCAAACGAATGGACCATACGATTAGTCCAGTCGGAGGCTTAAGTGCGAACGAGTGAGTCAGTCGCACGACTGAACTTCAGTCGGACGACTGGAGAAGGGCGACTGACCCAATCGCACGACTGAGTCCCACTCGCACGACTGAAAGGTGCGTATGAACTCAGTCGCACGATTGGATCTAGGGTTGGTATAAATAGAGGTGGAGTCGGTCGCAGAGACTCATCACCCTCAAATCGCCCCTAAATCGCACTCCCTACCGTTACTCTGCCAAAATTTGATTTGCCCTATTTTTACCTCTGATTGTGATTCACTGACTTTCGACATTCATCATACAGGTAGTTTGAAGTCTTCTTTCATCAAAAACAGAAAGATTGGAACCCTAATTGGGTTGTTCGACTGTGAAATGTGAACCGAGACAAGAAAGCCCTAATAACCTATTAAAACCAAGCAAAATGTTAAAATTAAGTTAAATAGGTTATTAGTAACGAGAATGCGACTCTAATGAACCGGTTAATTGAGTTAAAAGACTTAGTTTGTGAAGTTTCGAACGATTGGCGACTGAACAACTGAGACAGGCGACTGGTCGTCCGGATGAACTTCAGTCGCACGACTGAAGGGAACGATTCACTTAACCGCACGACTGAACTATGCGAATGAGACTCAGTCGCACGACTGGTGTAACCGCATAAGAGTACATGCGCATGAGCCCAGTCGCACACTCAGTCGTGCGCATGAGGTCATTCGCACGTCTGAAGTTCAATCGCACGGTTCAGTCGCACGACTGTCTTCAGTCGTACAACTTCAATCGCATGACAGAGATTTTATTCAAAGTCTAAGTGTTTCATTATACTCTTAGCCAAAGGAACTAATGTTTATATTGTTATGTGTTACAGATGGCGAGTCGATGGAACATGAGCACCAAGCACAACATATGTGCTCATCTGGATTTGACATCCAGGAACGCAGCTGACTTCGCAGGCATTATTACATTTCTGCTGAGATCCAGGATCGCTCATGCTATATCTACTCCATGCACACCATACAGATCAGTGCAGCAGGCCTTCTGGGAAGGCGCGACTGTTGATAGATCCTCTGAGCCTCATTGCATCAGGAGTACGATTTTTGGTGAGGCTATCACTGTATCAGAGGAGGATCTGAGGATTGTTCTACAGCTTGGGGACGATGCTGATTGTCCTACTCGTCTACACCCCCTCACTGTCAGAGGATGTTTCATGAGAGCCAAGTACTCTGGGGACATCAATGCTGGGGTACTCAACAAGAGTAACCTTGTCCCCAGTTTAAGTATCTTGCGCACGTGCTGCTAAAGTGTATAGCTTCCAGGAAGGGAGGTTTTGATGAGCTTTCCGACCAGATCCAGAACGCGTATGTTGCGTTGGTGCTGAACCACCCGTTCAGCTTCTCCAAGATGATATTCACCTACCTGGTGGAGAACATCGAGGGGAAAGGGAAGGAGGGCTTCTGTATGTACCCCAGATTTATGCAGATGATCATTGACCAGAAGCTCCCCTCCCTGCCAAAGGAGAAGGATGATGCTGTTGCTCTTGAGGTCATGGATGACACGACGCTTGGCCGGATGAAGGTATACAGGGGGAAGCAGGTGAAGCCCCCTGTCAGGAGGCTGTTTGGGCATCTGGCCCGTGCTGATTATGTGGCGCCAGCCAAGAGAAAGTGGCGCCACGATGACAGTGATTCGGATGTTGAGCATATTGCTATACCAGATACTGACTCTGATGATGATGATAGCGGCGACGCCGGGGATGATATGCCTGCTCCATCTAGAGGCACTGATTCAGACGTTATTCCCCCAGGGTCAGCCACTGCCGGAGAGGTCGCTGAGATGGCCGGTTTCCATCAGGAGTTTGTGGCTGGTGATCTAGAGGAGGAGGAGTCAGATGAGGAGCCCCTCACCAGGACTGTGGGAAGTAAAGTTGTTCCCACAGACCACGGGCTTAGGGTGGTTGGTGAACACCCTCGGGACTCCTCAGAGAGAGAGACTGACCCGAACTATGTTCTGGGCTCAGTGAGCAGAGCTGCAGGGGGAGCATCCACTTCCACAGGACTAGGAGGAAGCGGATGGCTCAACCCCATGGATTGAAGAAGAAGAAGCGTCGCCTGACCTTCGTTACTACTACTTCCACCACCACAGCCACCACTACCACCACTACTGACATACCACCCATCACCACAACCACCACATCCACTACTCCCACTACCACATCCACCACCTTACCTACCACCACAGTATCCTTCCCATCCACCACCAGACCATTCACACCTACTTCACCAGCATCAGCCCACCGACCCATATTCACCACTGCCACTGCCACCACCACCACACATCATGCTGGACCCTCAGCCCAGCCTTCACATGCTTATGGATTTACTCTACCTCACATCGGGGTAGAGGAGCAGCTCTCAGCGCTTAACCGTATGGTGATGCGTCTGCTTGCTGCAGATGAGGAGAAGGCGGCGCAGATCCGCCAGCTGACCGACCTGACTGCTGCCCAGTCTCAGCAAATGGCAGAGCAGGCTCGGGTGATCGACCAGCAGAGAGTCGAGGTGTCCCAACTCCAGGTCTTGCAGCCCAGTCCGTCAAACGTAAGAGGAGTTGGAGACGACCAACAAGACGATTATGCTGAGGCTAAAGGGGTCGAAGGATGAGCCCCTGAAGCTAAAGGAAGGTGACGGGGATGATGGAGATGGTGATGATGAAGATGATGATGATGATGAGGAAGATGATGATGATGAGGAGACTGAGGAAGACAGGACAGAAGGTCGTGATGATGATGACGAAGCAGAAGGAGGGGATGCGGCTGCATCGGCCTCTGCTTCAGGTCAAGAGCGAAGATCTAAGCATCGACAGGACCAGTCATCCACCACTTCTGCTCCTCCGAGCGACACGCCCCAGATTCAAGACAAAAGTACTGATTAGATGTCTTATGTATTTATTTATTTTGTACTTGAATCATGTAATGAAAAACAAGTGTGTTGAATGTTTATATATTAAGTTATATAATTCTGTTTGATTACTTACTAATGGTTTACGTGTTGAATGTTTATATCAAACAGATCCAAACTTTCAAAGGGATGAGTTTGACTTTGCTCCCCTTCAAATGGTCAAGACTCAATTAACCATGATTCTTGACCTACAAGGGATAGTGAGACGGTCGGTGAGTTATACTCCTGAAGAAGGGGAAATAATTCATGACCTATCTGATGAGCAACTGGCAGAGATGTTCAGACTCAATCCCATGAAATAGTCAAGGACGCTCCAACAGTTGATTCAACCAGTGATGAGGAACTTAATGACATTGATGAAGTTGAGGTTGAAGACATTACTGCAGAAGAGTACCCTCAGTATGCTGACGCCGAGGGAAATGTGGTCCCCAATCTGGGTGAATCCCTAGTCAGTGATACGTTTGAGGTACTAGACAAGATGGAGCAGGAAACTGAAAAGACTGAAGGAACAGCCCAAGCCTCTAATGATGACGTAGATATTCGCAAGGCTGAGTGGGCTGCCTGTTTTGAAGAAGTAAGAGCCCAGCGTGCTGCACCAAAGAGAGATGCCTACACCAAGCTCTATAGAGTCAAGAAACACCATAAGGTGTCAGGCAGGATTATCTCATGGGCTTATTTTGATGACCTTAACGCGTATGCAGTTAAGAGGGAGCAGGGCATAGAGTACTTCAGGTTCCCACATGATCTGAAGACTCTACCTGGTTTTGAGCTCAACCAGCTGGCTAAGCTAAAGCTGCTGTATGCTGACCCAAGAAAGATGTCAGGCTGGTTTGAGGCTGCCCTGAAGAAGGAGTACCACACCAGATGGGTTAACTTCAGACCACAACAGCCTACGAGGTATATAAGAAGGTCTGAGGTTGATGCCATTACTGGCAAACCCAAGATTGTGCTGAAGTGGAGTCCTCCGCGCACTATGTCAAGAATCCCTCTCAGGGAAATGCCACAGGACTTCACTCCACACTTCAAATGGTGGTACTATGATTGGAGAACCGCTGAAGCTGTCATAGTGTTGAATAAAGAGGGCCAAATGGATACTATCAGGGTATTCGACCCAATGTGGCTAACCAACTTGTCTGCTAATGATGTCTATACATTATACAAGTGGCCACTGTTCTATGACACACAAGACATTGTACAAGCCCTCCAGTTCCAAAATGTTATACGACTTTGCTTTGCGTTTGAGATACACGCAGGAGTCACTAAAGAGGAGAAGTACAAGAAGTATAAGGAGGTGATGCAGAAGACAAGAGATTAGATAGATCTAGGTCCAAGGGGGAGTTTGTTGATGCATGTATGTCCCTAGATCATGAGCTGTAATGTAATAAATCTTGTCTGTCTGATTATGAAGTAATTGTATCGATTAATGAAATGATATGAATTGGTTGTTACTTGTGATGTTTAATATTTCATTAATGAGTCGTGTTTGAATTGATTGGGTTTATGAATGTTTGAATGATTGCACATTATGTTATATTAATTAAAACATTCAAACTTAACTTAATGAAGTTCTCATGCGAATGGCCCATGCGAATGGACCACACGCATGAATAACTTCATACGATTGACTCAATCGCACGACTGAACCAGGAGACTGGATCAGTCGTATGATTGACACATAAGATTGACTCAATCGCACGACTGAACACTCAGTCGTGCGGATGAATCAACCGCATGGTTCAATCGCACGACTGAACCATACTTATGGCCCAGTCGCACGATTGAATAATACTAACCTATAAATAGACCCAATTCGTGGAAAAACGTAAGCATTCATCCCATTACGATTCCAGACGTACCCTAGCCGTCCAAAAGCCTCCCAAATCGTTCTCCAAGTTCACAGAACACATCAGATCGGTTCCTAATCGATTTCTGACGTTGATTTCAATTCTTGATTGATTCATCGTGTGTTCTCACTGATTGGATCGCCAATCAAATAGGATTCCGCACTATTTGAGTTGGTTTAACACGCAATCACTCGGTATTTCGTTCAAATACCAGGTCCTAACATTTTGTATTTGGTATGTTGTTTCTCATTCAGGTTGATTAAGTTTGTATTTGGTCTTGATTTCTAGAAATTATTTGCTATATGAATACCTTTTTCTAACATCAAGACAATTATATCTACGATTTTATAATTAACTAGAGAGAACCAAAAAAGGAAAAGTCTGCGTCATTTTCTTTTTATATAGTTCAAACATTTATAAAGTTTGCATTTATCCTTTTATTCCTTACTATAATTTATGCTATATAATGAGAATGTAAAATAGATACTAAAAGTAGGAAAAGTCTCCTCTATACTTTTATTCTAACGGTTGATCATAAGTTTAGTTAATTTTTAGTAAGCTGGTACTAATATATTAAAGTTTACAAATCTCACTTAAATACAAACAAATAACATCGTCAACATCTACAACTTTCAACTTTTTTTGAGTTGGTTATTTAAATTTGGGTAGCACTGTTCATGATTGTTTGTGATTCATGCCATGTCAATGGTGATGAATGGCTATTTAATGCAAAACATGTCATCGGGTTAATGATGTTGAGAATATGCTCAAAGTGTCATGTTGTAAAGGTTGTCATCTGATGCTTTACCTTCTTCTCAGCCGAGGCATTGTTTGATCTGTAATCTGAACCTAGTTTCCTCGGGCCTTTGATCGGGTCAGTGATGATCAACCCATGCTTGATGGAGTTAAGGTTGTCATTTGGTTTTGGATAGTACAGCTCATGATCGTTTGTAATTCATTGTAGGTTGATGATGATGAACGGCTACTAATCTAATATGTGTCGTAGAGTTGATGATGTTAAGCCTATTCTCATTTGAGACGCTATAGAGGCTGTCAATTCGATTTGGTTGCTGATGGTGGCCCTATGCTCATACGATACGTTTTAAGACTGTCATTTTTATCTTAAGTAGTTTCATGCCGATTTGTTTAACACTTATTGATTATTTGTAATTTATATAAAGTTTATTAGGATCTCGACTAATCTGTTGTCTGTTTAGAATATTTGCACAGTTCTAAAATCTTGTTCAGGTGTTACTTTTCTTCTCTAGACTCAAAGGTTTACCCTTTTTTAGGCTTTCCTAATTTATGATAACAGTCCTTGCAAAGTAAAATTGTGTTTGGCGTTTCGGCATGGCAATGCTACTATTTGTAACTGCATCCAATCAACATCTACATATTAATAACTTCTGTATGAACTACAAATGATCATGCACAGTGAACTTATCTACTGATTATGTGTTGAACACAGTGTCCAACACCTCTTTTGGATATCATATACTTCAGCGAGTGTGATGATATAAAAAGTATCTCTTTTTTAACTTGGCAGCCATTGAGCCTAAAAAAGTCTGTGTTCTCTTTATCAAACCAACAATTGTAACATATGTTGTCATAATATGTTTGAATTTGTTGTGGTTAACAACATGATTGTATTATGTTTGCATCAATGTTATGTCTGTGCGTCTTAAATTTATATTCGTATTGACATTTATGATTTATTAGTTGTTATGTACACTGCTCAGGGCCGGCCCAATAGTGATTTAAGTGAAGCAATGGGCTTGGGGCCCCATTTTTCTAGGGCCCTTAAATTTTGAAAACATATATCAATGTTTTGGGCTTTTGTTTGGTGTCTGATGAGATAAGTGGTGCTGAAACTATTAGGTCAGAGAAGTAGTGATAAAACCAAAGCCAAAAGGTCACAGCCTTGATTCAGTCAATGGAAACAAAGAGACGGAGGCCTAACAAGTCGGTTTTTTGCTCCAACTTCAGTTGCTCAATTGCTTAAAGCTCAACTTGATTTCGATTTACAATTATATTCAATTGGTACAATTGCTCAACAAAAAACTCGATTTCTAATTCTGTTTTTTCGATTTTCAATCTGATGCGATAAACCCCTATTATCCATTTAATTCTGTTAGTTTAATGCAAATTGTTAACTTATATTAGTTTTATCTGTTAATCTTATTTGCTTTTGTTTGGTTACCCTGTTAAATTGTGTTAGTTTACTTGATTGCTATTGATGTTTTTTTGTGTAACTTTGCTTGATTGCTTGTGTTAGCTCACCATTGTTGAGTTAATTTTTCTTAGTTTTCACCTACAAACAAGGACCATTGATCAGTCTTATTGAGGTAATAGTAATTTTATCTCCGATTCATTTAAGGTAGATCTTGTAGGGTAATATGATGTGGGCTTGTGTTCCTTATAAAAAATTGAATGTATCAAAATTGAATTCACGATTCTAAACACATTGGTGCACACAATAAGTATATAATCATTAAAAGAATTAACTCTGTCAACTATTATGATTTTAGTGTATTATTATTGGTTTCAAGCCGGTATATCGTGAACTTTAAATGGGCCCCGTATATTTGGTTCGCTTAGGGCCTCTAAAATGATTGAGCCGGCCCTGACACTGCTTAATAGTAAACATTTGTAAGCATGAACATTGTTGACCAATTACCAAGGGGAAGCCGTCACGAAGCACGGAGGAACAACCCTGGTATGATTATTACGAATATTATTATTAATAATCTGATTATCATTAATATGATTATAATTAACTAGTTTTTTCTATCGCACTACGTGGAGGGAATTCAATCTGTTTTTCCCTTACCTTATGCGGCGTTACTTTGGTCGTTATTGATCCAGCTAATCGTAAAGCATAAAAGTGAATATTGACACGATCTCTGATAATACTGACAATGATGTTTGCTTATAATCGATTCAACTACTATAGTAATAACGCTCACTATAGATTGTAATAAAAAAATTCAATTTAAAATATAAATCTATTTTTAGAAAAGTCAAAATTGGAAAGTTGAAAAAACTAAAGAGAGTTAATGATGCATGGAAACCGGAATGATTTCACTTCTGGGTTCTCAATTTCGCATGATCAACTATTAACATGTTTCATTAAAATTTGCACAAACAATACATCCAAATCTCAACTTTTGATTAAAGTGATAACAAAGGAACAATATTTTAAGATTCCTTCGTTCACAATGTTACCAATTTACCTATATCACATTGTCTACTAGTCTTAGTGAGTTAACGATGCTAGGAAACCGGAAACTGATAATCAGGCACACAACTTTATTTATAAGAAAACCATTTAAACCAATCAAAAGTTAAGTTCATTCAATAATTTAATGTTCAACACAAAACACTAACGAACCATACCAATAGTCTTTCTTAACAAGAATGATTCCTCTGAAAGCGATTATAAAACGAACTAGCCACACATTAACATGCTTTGATCTTCACTAACTAATTTAGATGATGATTCAGAATGAATTACGGTGGATTGGAAGGCTTGAAGACACCCAAAATCAGCTTGAATTGGTCCAATTTCATATGTGAAAAGTTATTATTCGAATTTGGGTTAGATAGGTTTAAATAAACTTAAAGTTTCACAAAATACAAAGTTTGTTGGTGACTGCCAAATGTACGCCTCTCCCCGGCGTATGATACGCCCCCTTGGTTTCATACGTCCAACTCTCTGTTTTCTTTTTCAAATAAGCCACTTTGTACGTTGCTGATACACCCCCGTAGTATGATACGCCGCCTCATACGCCACCCCGACTTATGATACACCCAAAGCCGGAGTATCATACGCGGGATCTCTTTCTTGACCTCCTTTTTTCCATTTTTTAATTTTTACATTTTCAAACCTTCAACTTTCATGTTTTGATAATTTTGCCTCAAATTATGCTCCTTTAAGCTCAAACACCTATGAATCAATACATAAACAAAGTCAATTTGTTCAACAATAATCACGATGTAAATCAAGCATTTAGATCAATTAAACACTAAAATATTGACTCGTGATCACACTCCATACTTGTTCTTTGTTTGTCCTTAAGTAAAGTCTTTGGATACTTTTTAAACCTTTTGTAAAAAATACATTCTCTAGTCACTTACTAATTCTCAGTTTTGGTTCAATTTCTCAGTTTTGGTTCAATGCCATACCCAAATTCACATACTTTTTACACATATTGCATAATTTTTTTCTTCAAAATAAAATTATGTCACTTCAAATCTATATTCACCTAACTAAGCCTAATAGGCCTTCACAGTTTACCCATGCATGCAGTTACATTATTCTCACAGTCCATGTAACTCGCACACAAATCAAAAGAACTTTTTGCGGTTTTTTCATTAGGCTTAGGTTAGGGTAGGATTTTACGGATATAAATAGGTAAAAGGGGATGATATCCAAACAATTGGTAAGGCTACATATCAATGCATTTTGCATTGTGAGGGAAACATTGGCCCATCTTTAGATTTTTTTCACTTTTGTGGAGCACGCTAATATTGGCCCTCTTTTAATATCTCGCTTTTCGAACGATATGAACTTTTTCTGCCTATATTTTTATATAATTTGAAAACTTCCTTATCAGCTTATTGAAGAACGAGGCTTTTGCACTTTGGCCACTTTTGAGCACATAATTACCTATCCAATTTGGATTTCATCAAAATAAAACTAGACCAATAAAAGGCTTCATATTTCACTTCTTTTTATCATATATATCAAGGGTACCAACTTGAATATTGAGTATGATCTTAAAAATAAAAATAAAAATAAAAATAAAAAATAGGGTTTTTTAGATTCCTAAAGTTAGATCCTAATGCCTTTATTATCTTTGTACACAATTTGGATTCTTGCTTGAAACATTACATATGCATTATTCTTTTAACTTTGGAAACTTAATGTAACCTATGCATGAAAGGTGCACCTTCTAGCTTATACCCTTGGTTAGATAAATCTAAAACTTTTTCTTTGTTGAAACATCAAAACGAATATAACCATGGCCAAGGACCGAAAACCATGCTTTAATAGGTAATTAGTTAATGATTTGTACTTAAATAACCAATCTTTACACATTTTCAAGTTTGTTTTGGATTTTTTTTTCAAAAATTGTATTTTTTTTCAATTTCTCATATTTAGTACTCTTTTTTTCAACTTCTCAATGTTTTTCTTTACTTCTCCCATCCCCACACTTAGTATATATTGTCCCCAATATGTGGTTTTCAAACAAAAATAAACATTATGCGATGAGGTTCTCGGTTAAGATTCAACCACAAATCGAAAGAATGAATTCCTTCAAACTGAGTGAGAAAAATTGGTATAACAACTAGTAACTAAATAAACCAAATCAACTCAAACACCAAATAATAAATACAAACAAGATAAGGAGTACATGGGCCTGATCATAATCATTAGTGAAAGCCTTCATCAAATGATTTGTGTCTCCCCACACTTGAGTGCTTGCGTCTGGTGCATGGTTGAGCTAACAAAACAAAACAAAGAACACAGAAACTAATAACAGAAGTAAAACTCACTTTTGCAGAAATCACGGTTGTATTTAGTGTATGCAACAAGCCTTTAAACCCTTGGTAGGCCCGAGTGGATGAGTTGTAGTCTCGTGAGAGTTTCTAATGAACACACCCACAAAGTTCATTGGTTGCCTCCCATTAGCGCTAAGTTTAAAGTCTTCAGCCGGACTGTACCTGTCATGACTAAGGTGGTCTAAGTGTGCATTTGCCTATCGAGTTCCCAACAAATGCTCGACGATTGACATGCCAGTTTGATAATTGCTTCACAATGATTGGCTTGTAAAATAAGAATTGTTGGGAAGCCAATTCATGATAATGTGACCTATGTCATGCAATGTTACCTTTCTTTTCTTCATCCTTAAATCATCTTCCCAAATTTATTATCAAAGTAATAAGTACATGAGAAGGTTCAAGATAAACTTTGATTAACTTAGTCTCTGATTTTTTGATAAGTTAGATGTCTTGCTCCAAAAGATTTGTATCCAGTTCTTCCATTGTTTCCTCAGCCATGGTGGATTCAATCACTGATCTTATACAACCAAGGGAAGTAGTGTGGTATTAGTATCCACAACCTACTCTATTACCTTGTTCTCTAGTGAATCTTCAATTTGAATTTTCATCAAAAGCACATAATATTGTATGATAAGGTAGTGGAGTCGTTGTTGATCTAAACGTTGGTGTTGTGATAAACTTTCATCAATCGTGCACAACATCACTTAAAATCAAGCAATCTTTTCCTCCTCCTCAGATTGATAAATATGTTTAAATGGCTTAACATAATGGATAGTAACATTTTCTTGTTTTTGAGGAGGAAACTAACAATGATTCTGATTATAACATCGGGAAGGTTTTGATTGGTTTGAGCATCCAGAAAAATCCCATTGATTACGCCTAATAACTTGAGTATGCTTGGTGATAGTCATGATCTTCCTAATAACTTGAGCTTTGTACCGTCTCTGGTTCATAACTGTTGCAATACAAATCTTGCCCAAAGTTGTAGTTCACCTCTTACTGATAACATCCTTCATAATATGGAGAAGATGTCTTGTAGTACGGATAAGATGATGGTACATCATCATAATAGACATCCAATAAATATAAGTTTCTTCTCGTATCTTCACACTTTTAAAAGTACTCAGGGCAATGACCTCGCATATGAACTGGACTTCTGCAACATGTACATGAATAATAAACTCTATTTATGGTGAGTTTCAAGTACTTCAGAATAACCTGCAAGGCATAAAACACCTAGCGTAGCACCACACAAAACAAAACAAATGAAACTAGAAAAAGAAAATCCTTTTGGGTTTTTATAATTTTTAAGAAAAGCAAATAAACACAATTAAACACTAATGGCACTAAACACTCAGAAACGACGCCATTTTGATCTGGCTGTCGAGACTCGATAAAAAACAAGTTAATATAGCGGTCTTAGCTACCTTTATTGTGTAAGGGTAAGTAATGTCGTCTCTACAGGGAATTTGTGAAAAGTGTTTAACAAACAAAACTTGATTAAATTAAAGACAAGAACTTTGGATATAAAAATCAGAACTTTAAATGATATCTAGAATAATAATGCAAAAAGCAACAAACTCTAAAATGAAATTACTAATTAATGGAAAGAATCACTTCCAGGTTTTAAATTTCGCAAGATCAACTATTAACTTGTTTCATTAAGATTTGCACAAATAATACCTCTAAATCTTAACTTTTGTTTAAAGTGAGAATGAAGTAACATTCTTTTAAGATTCGTTCGTTCACAATATTACCAATTTACCTATATCATGTTGTCTACTAGTCTTAGTGAATTAACGATGCAAAAAAACTGGAAACTGATAATCAAGCACACAACTTTATTTATAAGAAAACCGTTTAAACCAACCAAAAGTTAAGTTCATTATATAATTCAATGTTCATCATAAAACCCTAACGAAAACATACCAATATTCTTTCTTAACAAGAATGATTCACCCGAAAGCGATTATAAAACGAACTAGTCACACCTTGACATGCTTTGATCTTCACTAACTTATTTAGATGATGATTCGGGATGAATTATGGTAGATTGGAAGGCTTGAATTCATCCAATTTCATGTGTGAAATTTTTTTCTTCAAATTAGGGTTAGATAGGTTTAAATATACTTGAAATTCCACGGTTGTTGGTGACCGGCGTATGGTACACCCCTACCCGGCGTATCATACGCCCAACTCCTTATATTTTTCTTCAAATACACCACTTTGTACATTGCTTATACGCCTCCCCGCGTATGATACACTAGAACCCGGAGTATTATACGTCAAATATCTTTCTTGAACTCCTTTTGTATTTTTTGATATTTACATCTTCAGACCTTCAAGTTTCATGTTTTGCTTCTTTTGCCTCAAACTATACTCTTTTAAGATCCAAATACCGTTGAATCAAAACATAAACAAAGTCAACTTGATTCACAATAATCAAGATAATTAAAAACTAAAGTATTGACTCGTGATCAATCGCCTCCTCTTGTCAAAAACCATAAAAGCGTCAATCGAATCGGGTTCCTATAATACCAATACCGACAATGATATTTTTCACTCATATTCAGTTAGGTCCATAACGATACCGCAATGTTAATGTGACATCTGGTATTTTTCCGTTACCAAACTCCGTTAGTTCCGTTAAGTCTTGTATACGCGTGTCGTGAGCACACAGTTGTCGTTGAACGTTGGTGACTAAATAACAATTACTTATGATATAAAAATAATAATCTAATTAATAATGTTGATTATTAGTTCATGGTTATGTGATTTGTGAATGTTAAGTATTATTTGTGAATTTTACTTGATAACGTGACAACTTGTTATATATTTTATGAGTTTGTTATTAGTTGAAAAATGTTTATGATTATTATTATTGATTAATAATACTTGTAGTTTGTAGTTAAAATTGTTAAAAAATTCTAAAGAGATTAACTTTTACAAAAGTTAATTTAAAAGAGGGTTTTTATGGAAAATCTATTTTTGTTAAGCTGAAAAACAATCCCAACCCCCCATTCAGCCGCAAACACCCCCAAACCCCTCATCCTTGCGAAATTGATCAAAGAACAAGCATACAAGTCGATTTTGATTGAGATTCAAGCTGTACAAGTTGAATACAGGTGCTAATCATTATTTAAAAACACTTAAAGGCAAGTTTTATCAAGTTTTTCATAGTTTTTGATATTGATGAACCCTAATTCGAAAATTATGCATGAAAAGTTGAAATGATGATTGTTAGATGATAATATGTTGTTAATTATGATGTATATGAATGTTGGATTATGTTGATTACGCAAGAAATCCATGAATTGATCATGTAGTTCATACATTGCCTAAAGTGGAAACTTTTTCTTCTTGGAACTCATGATTTGATGATTGTATGATGTTAGATACATTGCTTTGATGTTAGTTCACATGGATTATGCAAGAAAATTCATGGAATTGATGTGTTGTACATACCTTACTATAAGTAAAAACTTTTGTGTTTGAGATTTGATAATTATGATGAATGGATGATGTTTGTCATGTTTAGATGAATGCTATGAACTTGATTAGGTATAAAATTGATAGATTCATGAATGAATTGGATGTTAGATTGAGTTTCGGTATTACTTTCCCAAAAGGGAAACTTTATTTATGTAGGACATTGGATTTGGTGATTTGGGCATGTTTATGATGTGAGGATCATGTTAGAATGCTTACTGATGATGTTTAATATGGTTGAATGTGTTAATTGGGTTCTATGAATGCTTGATTGATCATTTAGGGAATTTAGGTTCTTGATGACTATACATGATTATGGATTATGATGAGTGATTAGGGAATCATGTTTGGGATTGTAATTGATCATTATGGTGTATGTTGATTGGAATTAATCTTGTGAGTAATATGGTTATGATCGTCATACACACGTGCGAATCTGAGGCCCCTACTTAGTAGGATTGGCAGGGTTTAGGATGTTAATTCGTGAGTGGCTTCACATGGCATGTAGAGCATGATTAGACTCCATGTATGATTTATTAGTTATGATGTGATTATAATTTTGTTGAGCATGTTGATTCTTTGAGAGTCGCATGGGTTGTATGATAGATTAAGGTAGTATGATGATCTTGGTAAAACAAGAGGTTAATGATGTGAAATACGTGAAAAACTTGTATGATAACTTTGTATGGTGAGTTGCTATGCTTGATTAAATGATATTTCAATTAACATGTCACCGACGTGTCAAACGGATCAACTAGGCCAAACGAGTCTTGGTATCCAAAACCATGGGTCAACGTGTTTATTGAGTACCTAGGGTTGTTAAGCTTTCTGTGTACACGTACTTATGTACTCGTGTGTTCTAGGTAATCTTTGAAGGGTTGTCTTTCCATCCGTCGTCAGCTCTTTATTATTGTTTGTTGCGCATCAGGTGAGTTCATGTCCCACTCTTTTCATACACTCTCTTTTGGGGGAGATAGCATACTTATTTACAAACGCTTTATTATTATAAGTTGTGTATAGTGTAAGATAATATGGTATACCTTGGAAGCCCTCACACTTTTGGATCGTTAATAATGGTAACCAGTGGGAAATTTTGGGTAGTACTATTGGGTTTGACAAGCCCCACCTGTACGAATCAAGATCAAATGGGTGCAATATTGTCCTAAACACAAACATCGTCACGACCTGGTAAGTCGTGACAGGAGGCAACAAATGCAACACAGTCAGCTTCGATCGTGAAATCACTATGGTTATTACTTATGAATATAGACTAGCTATCTATTTCAATGCACTTCTTATCTTTTATGTTTGCTATTGATTATATAAAAACACAAACTCTTGAACTCACCAGCCATGGTGTTGACACTTTTAGTATGCTATTCTCAGGTCGTTAACTCTGCTTACCGGTAGGAGCACATCACGATCCAGCATGCATAGATATTGATTATGTCTTGACATTTGGATGTTTAATCTATGTGTTTTAAATAATGGTTTGGCGCATGTTTTGCCAATGTTACACTTTACATACTTTGGGTTTGTCTTACTTACAAACGCTTCTGCATGGTTTATAAAGTTTTAAACTCTGGTTGGTTTTATTTTAAATTTTGCATATAATGTCGTTTTGAGTAACTAATGACTGTGATCCCGGTATGTCACTCGCCTCGCGGTAAAACTCCACACGTGAAACTTGAGGGTGTGATTGATTGGTATCAGAGCCATTGGTTATAGGGAACTAGGTTGCATACACACTAGTCTATAACCGCACACAGTTAGTTACTTACTCATTTCTTATCCTCTTACTGTATACTCATTGGCATACGCATCACATACACTACAACATGGCATGATCCTCATAGTCTTTGGGTAAAAGGCCTACACGTTCTGAATCCCCTCCTCCTCCTCCTCCTATACCTGATCAATTACTCGACTGGCCACGACTTCCTTACCCTCTTGGAGAGATAAACTGGGATCAACCATTTGTGTTACCTTTACACGATCCTCCACGGGATTGGAGTTACTATCCTACCTGCGTAAATCCTATGGTCCACAGGGAGCCTGTTCCAGACCCAGCCACTACTAGACCTAGGACTAGGTCGGTGGCTGCTTTTACGGCACCCACTGTTCCTTCTCTTGATGTTCCTCTCGAGCAGGTTGTTACAGCTTTGGTCACGACACTGGATACTGAGCGACATCGCATCAGAGTACTCACTTATGAAAACTCTACCTTACAGTACGAAATGCGCCAACTACGCCTGCAGGTGGAGACACTTCAGGAGCGTCTCTTGATGTCTATTACTAGGCATCATACCTTAGATGGTAATGTGTTGGAGCTTACTGATCGAATGGATGAGCAGGAGCTTCAGAATGTAGGGGCTGATAACAAGTTGACTGGATTGTAGGCGTAGCTTGCAGCACTTCAGATTGCGGATAATCCTGCACCGGAGGAAGAACCCGAAGAGGACCTCGAGGATCTGATATATTGTATTGATTTTCATATTCATATGACTTAGACTACATAGTGTTTTTGTTGGATCTGGAAAAGATAGTCTATATTATCAACACAGTGAAAGTCAACAAAAGTCAACGTCACTGTCAAAGTCAACAAAAGTCAAACCCGACACGTTCTAGACGAGGAACCGAGACAAGACGTTGAAGATTTAGATGACTAGGAGTTATATTGTAATAAATATATTTTGTGTGAACAAAATATATTTTATCTTATTTTTAGTCATTTTTATGCTTAATATGTAATTTTGTATTAATTAGCCTAAGTCTAGGGGGTTAAGTGCAATTAGTGAATATTAGTATAGACTATAAATAGGTTAATTGTCATTAGTGTTAGGGATGGTTGCATGACCAATTGATTGAGGGATTTACTTGTAAACAATATTATTAGCAATCAATAGAGATCAAAGGGTTTTCATTATGTTCATCATTATTTGATCTATAATCTTCATGATTTGATTCAAGTTTGATCATCCTGGATTTACAATTTGGTATCAGAGCCATTTTGGATCAAATTCACTGAAGATTTGAAGATTTTTAGAGAGAGAAGTTGAGGTTTTGGTTGTGTTTGTTCAATATCATGTTTTCATCAATTTCGGATCAAATTTGAGTGTTATTGACATGGAAATTGATTGAAGTTTGCTTGTTATTGGTTGGGAAAGCTCTGTTAATTATCAGGTTTCAAATCCATTAAGATTTGGGCATTTTCAGATTGATTTCGTGTTGAAAAAGCTTTTCAGCTTCGTCCAGCGAAATTACCAGTTCATACAGCGATACTGCATGTTCTTTCAGCGAAACTACAAGTGTTTTACACTTTGTAGTTAATTTCAGCATCTCAGCGAAAGTAGTGATCTTGAACGAAAGTTCAACAGTGCTTGTGTGCATATTACAAGCGAAATTGCTGTCGAAAGTATATTTGAACGAAAGTTCAAGCTTGTTTTGTGCGAAATTGTTGGCGAAACTAAGTAGTCTAAAGCACTTGGCTAGCGAAACTACTGTCGGCTCAACGAAACTAGAGTCATCAGCGAAACTAGCTCTGCGAAACTACAATTTCGGCGAAGCTATCATTTCTTCAGCGACATTCGAATGTTAAAGATTACTTTTTCCCTTTAGTTGGGATTAATTGAGTTCATCCCGATAAAGAAATTTTCATCGATTTTGCAAGATTTATAAAAAAAAAGAAATCCCGATAAACAAGCTGACCTGGCAGCTTGACCCCAGTTGCTAAGATTTTCTAGCGTGAGATTTAGAAATAATATTTTTCCCAGGGGAGAATTATTCTAAATTTTTTGGGAAAAATATTTTTGGGACGTTTAATTGTTTAAACAAAATAACAATAAAAATGGCTTTTGCAGAACTGATTAAATCCTTCGAATCTGATGATCTCACAATTGCACAATGTCGGTTTGATAATTTTGCAGCTCTAAAGAATGAAACGATGTCTGATTTTGTTGATCGTTTTCTGTTGGTGGCAAGTAATCTGAAGAAGTTTGATGCCCAATTGGGAAATCATGAACAAGTTCTACGATTGCTTGATTCCCTCCCATCAGAATGGAGTTCACACGGCAAGTCGATTAAAATAGATAGAGGTTTTCAGGATTACAAACTAATGGAGGTGATCAACAAACTGAAAGAAATGAAATTGGATATCAAACGTCGTGAGTACTATGAAGCAACATATCTAACTCCAAAGATCACTTCAAACTCCAAAGAGAAACCAGAAGAGAGATCAGATTGTGGCACCAATTCCGACGGTTTACCAAAACCTGAAACTGAAAAGGTACAAGAGGAGCTTAAGCAGACATCAATGGGTAAAGGTGGAGCTGAGTTGAATGCTGAAGTTTGTGATGCTGAGAAGGAAGAGGAATGGAAGAGGAATACCAGAGTTTGCAACTGCGAAAAGGCTCTTACTGCTGAAAGAGTCATCCTAGATCTTCCTTACGAGGCAGTTCAGGATATGTGTTCTTTTGCTTGCAAAATTCGTTTATTTGGTGTGTATAAAGCTAATAGGTTACTTTTAGATAACCAAAAGGAGTTAACCACCATAAACGCAGAACTTAAAAAGAATGAAGCCAAGTATTTCATAAAATAAAATGAAGCTTTGAAAGAAAAGGATCATTTAAAACGAATTCTTCTTGAAAGAAATGTTAAAATTAATCTTTTAAACGAAAGAGTTACATTGGCTAAATTTGAAACAAGCAAGCTTAAAACAAAGCTTGATAGATGGACCATATCCGGAATGAAACAGGAAGAGCTACTATGTAAACAGAGGGGAGCTAGGATTAAAACGGGAGTGGGTTGTGGTGAAAATCCATACGTCTATCCTCCTCCTAGCACCCATTGTTACTCTCCTATGCCTCAACCTCATCCATATAATGATTTAATTGAAGCTGCAAAAACTAATAGTTTAAATGCAGGTTTAAGCAATGTTAATCTTAAAGAGGTTAGAGATGTGCAGGATTCTCCTGTAGGTTTAGGATTTCTCAGGCAGGGGTCTGATAAGAAGATTAATCACGATTCTACCTCTGATGCTCCAAAATCAATATCAGTTGCTTCTCCAACCTTCTTCAACAAATTCAAAACAGGTAACATTCCTTCGTTTGTTCCTGTCAGGTTTGTCAAAGAAGGAACAGTTTTTGAATCGTCAGGCAATCAAAATCCTATAACCGAAGCCGACATAATAGGAGGTGTCAATCAAGATCCTTTGGAAGCAGATTTGTGTATACGAGACTGGATAAGCTCAGATGATGAATCAAACATAGAGGAGCGTGTTGGTTCCTCACAGATTAATATATCTCTTGAGATTGTCAAGTCAAAAGCTGAATTAAGACCAATACAGATCTCTTCTCCAATTGCAAAGCAACCCAGTCAATCAGTGAAGATCTCATTCCATGTTCAGCATAGCAAATGCCAAAACAAGCAAGAATCTGCTACAAGCTCAAAGCAATCCTTCTCACCACCTGCATCACACAGTTCAGTCAAGCATCAAAAGCCATTCAAGGCTTGTTTTGAGTGTGGAAAAGAAGGTCATGTGGTAAAGAAATGTCCTCAAAGGCTTGCTACGAATGGTAAAGGCAAAACAAATTGCTTCTTCGAATGTAAGTCTAAAAATGAATGTTCCAGACGATAAAGGCAACACGGGTTGCTTCTCTGGATCAAAAGGTAAACAACACACATCTTTGAATGGTTGGATGAAAAATCCTCCATCCAAACCTTTTCATGTAAAGCCGGTTTCACATGATACAAAGATGAAAATGACAAAAGCTTCAAAACCAAATTCTTTTCCTTCTGGTCTTAAATAGAAAATGATTTCCAAATTTAATTCATTCACATTCAAGTTAATTGAACCGAAACAAATTTAGCAAATTAAAAAGAAGGATACAACAATCCCCGATTATTTAAACGATTGTGTGCAAAATCTTGTTACTTTTTCTTGATGAAAAAGGAACTTCCAGGACTACGATGGCCTGGGTTCCCCTTTCAAACTAATCTGTTTATGAGTGCAGGAACAATTCAGGAGGACTGTTAGTAATCCGGTTTACTGACAGGGATTGTTCCTAATTCAAATTTGAGGCGGAACAAACATGTTAAGGTCATGGTATTATATCCACAAACTGGATTTTTATCTGCATTATCACAGTTCTCACTTCACAGTCACTGCATATTTCTTGAGAATTCATTTCTTATTTTCATACCAGTGTAGTTTGGAAGACCTTCTTTGATATATTTTTATTTTTGTACAATTTAAAAAAAATTAAAAAATAATAAAAAATAACAAAAAATTAAAAATAATAATAATAATAATAAAATATAAAAATAAAAAAATATAAAATAAAAAAAGTTTGCAAAAATAAAAATTTAGAGGGAGAGTATAAGTAAATAAAAATGAAAAGAGAACTGGTAACTTGATTCGAGATGACTGAGAAATGATTGTATATCATCTTGAAATGTTTGTTTTTGCATGACTTGCGTTTTTAAATGAGAAATGATAGTAACTGATGCTGTTATCTGATTTACATCTTATTTTTAATTGTAAATAATAGAAAAATAAACAGATTATTTAATGATATGCTTGGTAGAATCAGCCTAAAGAATAAAGTAGACAGCAGTATGATGATTTAAATTAAAATATATGCTTAAGGATGTCTGGATTTACACAATCATTTTTGCCTGCACGAAAACTGAGTCCCGACAAAAATTGGATTGAGAATTGATCTTTGACCCACCATGATACAAATCATATAAGCCATATCTTTGAGCAATGATTGGTGTATTTATGTGTCTTGTGTTTGTGCTAATCTCCTCTGCTGTACGGAAGTACTGACCTGGAGTGATGATCTCCTCTGCTGTACGATAGTACTGACCTGGAGCTCTCATCGGCACATGATTAAATGGTCATCTCCTTTGTTATACGTTAGTATAGACCTGGAGCTCTCACTATTTTGGTCTTAGTTGTGTCAAATCATCTAAACGATGAAATCAACACAGAATGCAATATTCTGTCGACAATCACTTGCATACTAATGCACAAGCCTTGCTCTGTAAAGATCGTTATAAAATTCAAGAAATCCTGAGGTTGGGTGAGGGTTTTTGCCAAATGATTGTGGGGTCCTAGCATTCTAAAGCATTTAATCGAACCTTAACGAATCATTTACTGCTTGTTGAAAAAGATAGGGCATGAGTTTAAGTGGACAAACATATCAGCAATCATTATTGATCTGTTTGAGAATTTCAAAATCATTTAAAAACTGTGATTAGATTCAGTTATCAGTGTGATCTCATTGCTTGTCGATGATTAAATTCATCTTTGTGCTAAAGTATATCTTGAGGATATGATCTCATGATCGATTCAGTTCTCGGTTTAAAAAAAACAAGTAAAAAAAACAACAAAAAAAAAAAAACAAAAAAAACAAAAAAAATATATTTATAGATAAAAAAATGTTATAATATATGTATATAATAAAAAATTATAATAAATTTTCATTTCAATATTCATTTAGGTCTTCCATATTATGCTGATTACATTTTATTATTTTTCATGCATTTCATAGAAATTGAGGACAAACGAACACGGGATCGCTTGTTTTCAAACACGGATAAACACGGGTTTATTTTGTTAAAATGAAATGATCTAATTAAAAGTGTCGAGATTGTGTTTCTGAATGTGTTTCCGGTTTTTGCTGTAAGTGATGGCCGATCATCAGTTGAGCAGTGTACCTGATCAGAGAACATGTTCCTCAAGTTTGCAGAAGATACCGAGCTAGGTATCCTCCTCCTACATCTTCTGAAGTACTCAAGATTAGAGATTGGGGAAAGCTGTTCTAATATCTTCTCAAAGGTTGTACTCAAAAAAGGGGAGCATATAAATAGGGGGAGCTTATGAGATGAATAATTTTTCTCATCAGATTCAGAAAGCTTCAATTTGAAGATCTTTCTAATGTTGACTTTTCGGTGCTGAATTCGTTTAAAAACGTTGATAATGATAGACTAATGGGGAGTATTGTTGGAGCTGGAAAAGATAATCTATATTATCAACACAGTGAAAGTCAACAAAAGTCAACGTCATGGTCAAAGTCAACAAGAGTCAAACCCGACACGTTCGAGACGAGGAACCGAGACAAGACGTTGAAGATTTAGATGACTAGGAGTTATATTGTAATAAATATATTTTGTGTGAACAAAATATATTTTATCTTATTTTTAGTCATTTTTATGCTTAATATGTAATTTTGTATTAATTAGCCTAAGTCTAGGGGGTTAAGTGCAATTAGTGAATATTAGTCTAGACTATAAATAGGTTAATTGTCATTAGTGTTGGGGATGGTTGCATGACCAATTGATTGAGGGATTTACTTGTAAACAAAATTATTAGCAATCAATAGAGATCAAAAGGTTTTCATTGTGTTCATCATTATTTGATCTATAATCTTCATGATTTGATTCAAGTTTGATCATCCTGGTTTTACAGTTTTCTTTTAAACCGATGTGGGAAGGGTTGTTTCCCACCCAACTAAAAACTTAAAATTTTGACATTGATTGGATTTTTTGTGAGTTACTTACAATTTATTTATGATAACTTATTATTTTGGTTATAAATGTTGTGGTTGTGATAATTCATTAGTTTTTATTATTTACCATACTTTAATGAGATTAGTATATTGATTGTTACTCATTATTGTATTTGTGAATGTAAAGTGAAATATGCACGGTCGTGGTAGAGGACGTGGACGTGGCGCCGGTACTGTAAACATGACCCTGACCGAATTAGACGCCTTAATAAACCAACATGTACAAGCAGCACTGAACACTCAACCTACCCAAGTCGGAGGTAAACGATGACCCTGGTTATCAATTACACAAATATTCTATTAGATGGTTAATCCTTTCGGTTTGATTAAACACGCTGAAACATTGAATACAGGACCGCCTAGATGCATGTATAAGGCGTTCATGGATTGTAAGCCCCATAGCTATAGTTGAGTTGTAGGGCTTGTAAGGTGGTTTGAGAAGACCGAGTCTGTCTTTGCCAAATGTAACTGTCCAGCGGCGGACCAAGTGAAATACGCCACGAGGACGCTTGAGGGTGCAGCACTCACGTGGTGGAATGCGCAAGTGCAAATGCTTGGCTAGGCGATGACAAACACATTACCATGGGATGAGTTTAAGACGATGATGACGGAGGAATACTGATCACGTGTCAATAATTTGGTGTTTAATTGATATAAATGCTTGATTTTACATCATGATTATTGTGGAACGAGTTCAAGTTGTTTGTATTTTGAATTATAGGTGTTTGGAGCTAAGGAGGCTTATTTTGGATGAAAAAAACTAAAACACGCTACTATATGGACTGAAGATGTAAATGTCAATATTTACAAGAAAAGACACAAATTTAGGAGTACCGGCGTATGATACGCAGGATTTGGGCGTATAATACGTCGGGCCGCGTAATGGCTGCGTATTTAGTGGGCGTATTTGATGAAAAAATAGAAAGTTGGGTGTATGAACACTACCTTGGGCGTATGATACGCCCATGCTAGCGTATCATACGCCGGTCCCCAACAAACTTGCGGATTTTATGGATCTTCAAGCTTATTTAACCTACATCAAACCAAAGTCGGAGAAGAACTTTTCCCGGCTGAAAATTGGTGATTTCAAGGAGATTTTAGGTGCTTTCAAGCTTCCTAACATCTTCCATATCATCATTGATCATCATCAAGTCAAGATTGAAGATCTAATGAAGAAGACGTGTGGCTAGATTCTCTTGATTGCTTTCGGGAGTACAATTCTTGTAAAGTGAGACAATTGGTATGTTCGACTAGGTTTTTGTATTGAACATTGATTATTGAATGAAACATTATATTTTGATTGATTTAAACAATTTGCTTATAAATAAAGTTGTGTGCTTTATTATCAGTTTTCTGTTTCCTTGCATCGTGAGCTTAATAAGAAAAGTAGAGAATTTCATATAGGTAAATTGGTAACATTGTGAATGAACGAGTCTTAAAAGATTGTTCTTTTGTTATCACTTTAATCAAAAGTTGGGATCTTTAAATATTGTTTCTTACAAACCCTAATTTAGAATTACCAGTTGTTGATCTTGCATAATTGGAAACCCAGAAGTGATTGTTTTTCTTTATTTAATCAAATTCATATAAATGTTCGTTGCTTTATGTAATTGTGTTCATTAATCCATTCCAAGTTTAAATTTGTAATTATAAAGTTTGAGTCTTTTAGTTAATCGAGTCATATTGTTAAACATTTTCCACATATTCCATGCGGAGACGACCTTACTTACCCTTACACAATAAAGGTACCTAAGACCGATATAATAAATTGTTTTTGATCGAGTCTCGAAAACCAGATCAAATACTATCCTCATAATGAAGTTTAGAAGTTGGAAGCCGAATTCTAGCAGTTATAGATGGAAGAGTCTGATATTGAGGCTTACACTACGCGGTCTCACGAGTTGGCGACACTGTGCACTGGTATGATCGACCCGCCAGGTAGACGCATTGAGATTTACATGCGTGGTTTGGTGCTAGAGATTCAAAGTATGGTGACAACTACGAACCTGTCTACTATCCAGCAAGTGATCCAACTAGCTCACAAGCTCACAGATCAAGCTGTAGAGCTAGGGAATTTACCCAAACGGGGCGCCGTGGCAAGCGTGCCCGACAACAAGCGCAAGTGGGATAACTCTGGCAACAAAGGCTCATCGTCTAGTAGCCAACTCCAGCAGCATCAGCCCAACAACAGCAGCAACAACAGAGGTTTGACAACAATCGCAACTACAATCAATCATCTTCATCATCCTAAGAACCGAGTGGTAATGTGGGGAAAAACCCCAAGTGCAGCCAATGCAACTACCACCACACTAGCAGGTGTGACAGTTTTTATGCTAGCGTTGTGGGAAGGTTGGACTCGCTTCAAAGGATTGCCGTGGGGAGTTGATGAAGAAGCCTCAGCAACCTCAATAGCCCTAGGAAACACCAAAAGGTTACTTTGAGTGTTAAAAAGATTGACATTACAAAAGGAATTGCCCCCGACTAAAGAAAAATGTAAATGACACTGGGAATGGTGATGATAACAACAATGGTGGCAACGGTGACAATAATGGTGGCAACAATGGTGGAGCAAAAGAGAGAGCCTTTGTCATGGGTTCAGGTAAGGCTCTAAACAATCCTACTACTGTTACTGGTAAATTTCCTTTTAATGGTCATTTTGCTTCTATACTGTTTGACATTAGAGCCTATAGAACTTCTATCTCTGCTAAGTTTTGTAGTCTTTTAAATGACATGCCTTCTGCGTTGGAATTTAAATATACTGTAGAATTAGCTGATGGTAAGCAAATCTTCGTTACGCACATCCTTAAGGGTATCAAGATAGAACTTGCTGGTTCATACCTTCGATATCGATCTTATGCCCATTACACTTGGAAGTTTCGATGTGGTCGTGGACATGGATTGGCTACCCGAGAAGCGGGCATAGGTAATTTGACACGAGAACGTCATTCGCATTCCTCTTATGGACGGTGAAATTCTCTCGGTTAAGGGTGAGAAGAGTGGTGCTGTGATAGGCATCATATCATTTATGAAGGTGCAAAAGTGGCTACGCAAGAGTCACTTAGCCATTTTAGCCCTTGTCACTGACTAGCAACAAGAGGAAAAGAAGATAGAGGAATTTCTGGTGGTTCGTGACTTTTCTAGAGGTGTTTCCAGAGGATCTACCTGTCACAACCTTGACCCATAAAGGAACAACTTATAAATGGGGTGTGAGTCAAGAAGCCGCTTTTCAGTTGTTGAAACAAAAACTCTATAGCACACCGATATTAGCATTACCTAAGGGAAGTGATGATTTCGTGTTTTACTATGATGCTTCTATCCAAGGACTTGGTTGCGTCCTGATGCAACATGACAAGGTAATAGCCTATGCTTCGAGACAACTGAAGGTGCAAGAAAAGAACTACATTACTCATGACTTGGAACTAGTGCAGTGGTCTTTGCCTTGAAGATCTGAGACATTACTTGTACGCTACCAAATACACTATTTATACCGATCTTAAGAGTCTTTAGCATATCTTTGAGGAGAAAGAGCTGAACATGAGGCAGCGACGCTGGGTGGAATTGCTAAACGACTATGATTGTGCTATTAAATATCACCCAGGAAATGCAAATGTAGTTGCCGATTCCTTGAGTAGAAAGGATACCGCTAAACCTTGACGAGTGCGAGCTCTGCAGCTGACAATTAGCACTCACTTGCCTGATCAAATCAAGGAAGCTCAGACGGAAGCTTTGAAAGCGGAAAACATTGGATCTGAATCCTTACGTGGGATGGACAAACAGTTGGAGGTGAAATCCGATGAAATTCAATATTTCATGGATAGACTTTGGGTACCTTTGTATGGAAATATGAGAGACTGGGTTATGAGTGAAGCACATAAGTCTAAGTATTCTGTACACCCTAGATTTGATAAAATGTATCATGCCCTAATATGAAGGCAGATGTAGCTACATATGTGAGCAAGTGTCTGACCTGTTCTAAAGTTAAAGTGAAATATCAGAAGCCATCTGGGTTACTACAACAACCTGCGATTCCTTTGTGGAAGTTGGAACACATTTCTATGGATTTCATTACTAAGTTACCCAGAACTCCTAGTGGTTGTGACACGATATGGGTGATCATTGATCAATTGACTAAATCAGCTCACTTCTTAGCAATCAAGAAACTGATAAAATGGATAGGTTAACCCAAATTTACATGAAGGAGGTAGTTTAGAGACATGGTGTGTTGATCTCGATTATTTCTAATCGTGATGCTCGTTTCACGTCTCATTTCTAGCAGTCATTACAGAAATCTTTGGGTACGCGTCTGGATATGAGCACCACCTATCATCCACAGACTGATGGGCAAAGAAGCATACTATTCATACCTTGGAGGACATGTTGTGTGCTTGTGTGATTGATTTCGGGAATAATTGGGAAGTTCATCTACCGTTGGTGGAGTTTTCATAAAACAATAGTTACCACACTAGCATCAAGGCAGCGATTTGAGGTGTTGTATGGGCAAAAGTGTAGATCACCAGCTTGTTGGTCGGAAGTTGGTGATAGTCAGCTCACTGGCCCCGAATTAGTGGACGATACTACCGAGAAGATAGTACAGTTACGGAATCGTATGGCTGCAGCGCGAGACTAACAAAAGAGTTATGCAGACAAACGACGGAAACCTTTGGAGTTTCCGGTCTGTGATAAAGTTTTGTTAAAAGTCTCACCATGGAAAAGTGTGATTCGGTTTGGCAAAAAAGGCAAGCTTAATTCAAGATACGTTGGACCATTTGAGATTCTAGAATGAATAGGTCTAGTGGCGTATCGATTTGACATGCCTGACTCACTGGGTGGCATGCATAATGTATTTCATGTCTCCAATTTGAAAAAGTGTTTATCTGACGATACCCTGGTTGTGTCACTCCAAGAAGTGCAAGTAGATGAACAGTTACGCTTTATTGAAGAGCTAGTTGAGGTAATGGATCGTGAAGTCAAAATTCTTAAGCAGAGTAAGATACCCATAGTTAAAGTTCGTTGGAACTCAAGATGTGGACCAGAATTCACGTGGGAACGAGAGGATTAGATGAAGTTTAAGTATCATCATTTGTTCGAAACGACGGCGACAGCCGGGGAAGGTACTGATTAGATTTCGGGACGAAATTTCTTTCAACATGGGGATGATGTAACAACTCACCCGATTTCGTTATGGCAATACAGTAAACCAGTGATGTAACATAACCATGTACCGCAATTTTCAGGATGAAAATTCTTTAAACATGGGGATAATGTGACATCCGGTAATTTTCCGTTACCAAACTCTGTTAGTTTCGTTAAGTCTTGCATACACGTGTTGTGAGCACACACTAGTTGTCATTTAACGTTGGTGACTTAATAACAATTACTTATGATAAACAAATAATAATATAATTAATAATGTCGATTATTAGTTTATGGTTATGTGATTTGTGAATTTTAAGTATTATTTGTGAATTTTACTTGATAACGTGACAATGCATTATATATATTTCATGAGTTTTTTTATTTGTTGAAAAATGTTATGATTATTATTGTTGATTAATAATACTTGTAGTTTGTAGTTAAAATTGTTAAAAAATGCTAAAGAGATTAACTTTT
Source organism: Flaveria ramosissima (assembly GCA_025215565.1). Classification (NCBI taxonomy): domain Eukaryota; kingdom Viridiplantae; phylum Streptophyta; class Magnoliopsida; order Asterales; family Asteraceae; genus Flaveria; species Flaveria ramosissima. The sequence goes on along the minus strand of CM046031.1, from coordinate 9,109,180 downwards.
ACAAAAGTTAATTTAAAAGAGGGTTTTTATTGAAAATCTATTTTTCTTAAGTTGAGAAACAATCCCAACCCTAGCCCAAAACCCCCCCATTCGGTCGCAAACACCCCCCAAACCCCTCATCCTTTGCGAAATTGATCAAAGAACAAGCATACAAGTCGATTTTGATTGAGATTCAAGTTGTACAAGTTGAATACAAGTGCTAATCATCATTTAAACATACTTAAAGGTAAGTTTTTATCAAGTTTTACATAGTTTTTGATGCTGATGAACCCTAACTAGAAAATTATGTATGAAAAGTTAAAATTGATGATTGTTAGATGATAATATGTTGTTAATTATGATGTATGAATGTTGGATTATGTTTATTATGCAAGAAATCCATGAATTGATCATGTAGATCATACATTGCCTAAAGTAGAAACTTTTTCTTCTTGGAACTCATGATTTGATGACTGTATGATGTTAGATACATTGCTTGATGTTAGTTCACATGGATTATGCAAGAAAATTCATGGAACTGATGTATTGTTCATACCTTACTATAAGTAGTAACTTTTGTGTTTGAGATTTGATAATTATGATGAGTGGATGATGTTTGTCATGTTTAGATGAATGCTATGAACTTGATTAGGTATAAAATTGATAGATTCATGAATGATTGGATGTTAGATTGAGTTTGGGTATTACTTTCCCAAAAGGGAAACTTAATTTATGTAGAACATTGGATATGGTGATTTGGGCATGTTTATGATGTTAGGATCATGTTAGAATGCTTATTGATGATGTTTAATATGGTGGAATGTGTTAATTGGGTTGTATGAATGCTTGATTGATCATTTAGGGAATTTAGGTTCTTGATGACTATACATGATTATGGATTATGATGAGTGATTAGGAAATCATGTTTGGGATTGTAATTGATCATTGTGGTGTATGTTGATTGGCATTAATCTTATGAATAATATGGTTATGATCGTCATACACACGTGCGAGTCTGAGGCCCCTACTTAGTAGGTTGGCAGGGTTTGGATGTGAATTTGTGAGTGGCTTCACATGGCATGTAGTGCATGATTAGACTTCATGTATGATTTATTAGTTATGATGTGATTATAATTGTGTTGAGCATGTTGATTCTTTGAGAGTCGCATGGGTTGTATGATAGATTAAGGTAGTATGATGATCTTAGTAAAACACGAGGTTGATGATGTGAAATACGTGAAAAACTTGTATGATAACTTTGTATGATGAGTTGCTATGCTTGATTAAATGAGATTTCAATTAACATGTCACCAACGTGTCAAATGGATCAACTAGGCCAAACGAGTCCTGGTTTCCAAAACCATGGGTCAACATGTTTATTGAGCACCTAGGGTTGTTAAGCTTTCTGTGTAAACGTACTTATGTACTCGTGTGTTCTAGGTAATCTTTGAAGGGTTGTCTTTCCATCTGTCGTCAGCTCTTTATTATTGTTCGTTGCGCATCAGGTGAGTTCATGCCCCACTCTTTTCATACACTCTCTTATGGGGGAGATATCATACTTATTTACAAACGCTTTATTATTATAAGTTGCGTATAGTGTAAGATAATGTGATATACCTTGGAAGCCCTCACACTTTTGGATCGTTAATAATGGTAACTAGCAGGAAACTTTGGGTAGTACTATTGGGTTTGACAAGCCCCACCTGTGCGAATCGAGGTCAAACGGGTGCAATATTGTCCTAAACACAAACATCGTCACGACCTGGTAAGTCGTGACAGGAGGCAACAAATGCAACACAGTCAGCTTCGATCGTGAAATCACTATGGATATAACTTATGAATATAGACTAGCTATCTATTTCAATGAACTTCTTATCTTTTACGACTGTTATTGATTATGTTAAAACACAAACTCTTGAACTCACCAGCCATGGTTTTGACACTTTTAGTATGCTATTCTCATGTCGTTAACTCTGCTTGCCGGTAGGAGCACATCACGATCCAGCATGCATAGCTATTTATTATGTCTTGACATTTGGATGTTTAATATATGTGTTTTAAATAATGGTTTGGCGCGTGTTTTGCCATTTTTACACTTTATATACTTTGGGTTTGTCTTACTTACAAAACGCTTTCACACGGTTATAAAGTTTTAAACTCTGGTTGGTTTTATTTTAAATATTGCATATAGTGTCGTTCTAAGTAACTAGTAACTATGATCCTGGTATGTCACACGCCTCATGGTAAAACTCTGCACGTGGAACTTGAGGGTGTGACAGTTAATTACACTTGTTAGAACCTACATATCCAGTGTTGTAAAACTCGGCCTAGGTGGTCGAGCACTCGGCACCTACTCGGACCTCAGCAAGCCAACGAAACGAGTTTTTCATACGCAAACAAATTTAAATCATAGCATAAAACATTACATGAAATATTATTAAATAAAACATTGTAATGAAAAAAACTTAAAACATTCATCCCATACATAAAGTTTATTGAAATAAACATCTATCTTAGAAGCGTATTAAACATTCATCCTCAAATCGAAACATTAAAATTTTTTATCAAGCAATTCATCGGTTTATAAACATGGATGCTAGTCTCTTGATGCCAAGTAGCCTTGTTTCCCATGTCATCCTCAGCTCCCATCATTTCTTACCAACTAATATGCATACAAAGTCAACTTTGTTACGTGAGCTCTAGTTTTATATATAATATGTATAAAAATATATTTTTGTTTTCCTTAGATGAATACACATTAGACATTCATATCTGTCATATAGACTATCATATCATCCTTTATCATGTTCAGTATCTTCATTCAATTCATTATCCTTCCTCTTTTATAAACCGGGGTTGCATAAAGCAAGGACGAACATCCGGTGACAACAAATAACACCCATCAGTACATATTTATCATGGTTTGCTAGACCCCAGGCATGGGTGATAACAAATGTCACTCTTACCACTACACATTTATTATGGTTAATTAAACCTCTAACAGTTAACACACACTACGAGACACATAGCTTGCTCATGAATAAATGTCCATCTCATTTATTTGACTTACATAAGTGAAGTTCATTCATGATGTTTGCAAGACTTTTCATTTTGTGCTTATATTTCATTTCATTTAGTTCTACTGTCTTTCCTTTCATTCATTATCATTCTATTTTGTTATATGTAATACCTTTTTAGATTGTCATTTATTACAACATATAAGAAACAACATTAAATACATTTCAACCATGCAAGACATATAGGAACTCATATTGTGAAAACAATCACTTATGCTATTAGTCGACTCTTGGTTAAAACTTGTTGGAATCCTTAATGAAATATTCTAAGTGTCTTAATGCGGGTAACAATGAGTTAATGTGGGTGACTAGACTGAATGCGGGTGGATATATCAGTGCGGACAAGCAACTCAATACAGGTGAGTAACTCAGTGCGGATGGTAGTAAATAGGGGTAATAGCCTATACGAGTGACTAACACTTAGTCAATGCAGGTGGAAGTGCTTAATGTGAATGACTGATACTCAGTAAATGCGAGTGAAGTATCCAATGCAGACGATTATTAGTCAATGCGGGTATCGACATTCAATGCGGATGACTGGTAGTTAATGCGGGTGGCGACATCCAATGCGGATGACTGCATGCGGGTGTGTAAATATTACTGTCCAAAATCGATCTTAACATTTCTAGTATATCAGTATGTAAATCATGATCCTATCAATAGATCTGGTCCTCATATAGCTGGGGTTCATCGCAAGAACATGTCATGCATGTATTTTCATCATCGAACATGCTTAAACTGTCATTTGAACACAAAAATATCACCTTTATCATGTAAAATCATTGTTTTAGAAGAATATGTCACATAGATATGCATATCAGCCCGAACGTAATTAAAACAATTAAATCAGGGAACCAAGAACTCACATTTTGAAGCTTTTGATTGGAAAACCCTAGAACCAAGAGTGAAACCCGAGATCTACATATGCACACGTAAAGATTCAAACTTTATGGATAGAAACACATCATAAACATCTTAGGAGCATAGATCTAGCTTAGATCTATGGAGGAGCATGATAAAAATCATACATTTGGCTCGTTCTTTAACTTTCTCTCTTTAAAAATCGCAATGATCTTTCTTTCTCTAACTTTAAAGTTGTTGAGTGTATGGGAAGTAAGGTGAGGGGCGGCCACTTCCTTTAATAACGACACATGGGTACATGTTTTATTTGTCCACAATTTGGCCCCTCAACTTTATTTAGGATCATCCTTTTTGTTCCGTTTATTTATTTCTTCGCAACTTTCGAGTGCTACAGCAAATAAAATCGGACCCGGCCTAGGTGGTCTTATTCAGGCGTACTCGGTCTAGCTCGGACAAGTCGGATTTTCACTCTTTTTACCTCTTTTTTTTACCGATTTTTATTGTTTTTCATTGATTTTTGTTGGATTTTATCTATTTTTCATGGAGACATCTTGAAATATGAGAATTAAATGATTATTTTGTCTATTCATAAAAGAATAAATGTAAGTTTTTAAAATTCTTTAGTATTAATATTGATATTCATGTACTTTCTTATAAATCTTAGTAAACTTGTGATATTTGACATATATAATTTTCCAAAAATTAATTTCTTTATAATTTATCATGTTAGAGTACTCGCTACCAATACCGAGTACTCGCAACTCACAGTCGACCGAGCTGACAACGCCTAATAACTTTTGCAACTATGATGATATCTTAAATATATTTTATTTTGAATACAAATCCTTTTTAAAAAAACTATAATGAAATATGTAAAAAACTAAGCCAACCCAACATTCTAGTGTTTTTGAGGTGTATGGTTTGGTTTCCATTAATCGTAGTTACCACATATGTGTTTGCCTCGGGTACGTGTCTCTTCTTCAAACTTTAGGTATTATATTTATATGACAAAATGATGAAATTTAGAATAACCATCAAATAATGCCAAGTTTAAAACCATTTACTTACGAATATATTTTAACAAGTCCTTAAAAAAACAACGTGTATATGTAATGTAGTGACAAATTGCACATTTACTTTATATATTTATAAAGATAAATTTAAAATGGGTTGTTTATAAATATAAAGTTTGTTTCGGTTCGAGATAAAGTTTGGTTATAGAACACTTTTAACCATATTAGTAACCGATTGATTGGTTAATCACAAAACCTTAATCATAACCGTTGGCTATATCAATTTATGGTAAAACTATGTTAGTGACCCGTGTGTTACACGGATGGACCAATACTTAAAATAACATATGAGTAAATAAATTACACTAGTAAGTATATATGATAAATATATATGATGTTGAAAAGATAAATTAGAATAAGAATATTTTTTTATATATAATGATATCAAAAAATTACGATGTTCCACAATAGAAATAAATGAAGGTAGAACAACTGAACATAAAAATAAAAAAAAAATATTAACTAATAAACAAATTTGATAAAATCTACAAAAGTATGTAACGATGATACGTAACTAAGCAATGAACAATTAATATTAAAAATTAATTGTTCATAAAGATGTAAATACTTATTTATGTAATAATATTTAAGTTATAAAAGATTAGTAAAAGTCACAACAAAGAAATGTTGTTAAAAAACAAACAATATAAAAAATATGAATAATGTCATGAATTTTGAAATTAATTAAGAGAAAAATATTATTTCAAAAGAAAATATGAAAGAAACTTTTATTTTAATAAAACGAAATTTGTTAACGGTAATACTAAAATTAATAACTTAATCATTATTTGTTAACATAAATAATAATTTATTATAAAAAATATCAAACAAATTAAAAGTAATAATTGACTATTAATATAGTATTTATTGTAATTGATATGAGTTAATATGTAATTGATATGAGTTAATAGTTTCCAAATTTATATTAACTCAAGATTAAGGATGTAACGACATGTGGCAATGCACATGTGACGCTTAGATGGATGTGCTAGAAAGAAGCCACGTGTACCCATAGTTAGTCTTTTATTATAAGTTATAGATGTGGTGCAACTATGGTTCAATTATCGGATAATTGTTATTATGGTTAAGACTTTCTCACCCTTATGAGGCACTAACCTCCCTACTTTTTTTTGAGATTATAATATTAATATATAGTTACAAAAATAATCATGAAAACTTGTCAACGAGTTAAACATACAAACAACAAGAAGATTTGTTTATTAAATAAATTGAACATAACAACCTAAGGGGCTTTTTGGCAATTTTATGTTGAACCATTAAAATGTCTGACTGAATAAGAGTTAGTATCTGAATTATTTAGCATGTTTTTAAAACTTACTCATTTTAAGGCTTTATAAACCATTAAAAGATGTCTTTTGACTGAATCAAACACAATCTACCTCTAACTAGTTTAAAAGAAGTCTCTTAATAGAATTCTTTATTCCCCTTCATGTTTTATGTGATGTCAAAAGTCATATGTCTAGATAGGGTTGTTCAGGAGTTAAACTATTCAGAGACTAGGTTGGCTTGAACTTGACTATCTTGTAAAATGATCCGAGCTAACTCGTTTGCAACCAAGCCAATTTCAAGCTAGATATTTACGAGTTTTTAAACGGTCTTTGAGTTTGAAGCTTTTGAACTTTCATAGATTCATACTAACATGAAAGTTCCGAGTAGTATGTTAAAATGAGCATTTAATGAAATTAGGTCACCAATCTTCAAATCAAAACACATAAGTTGAATACTAGATCGTCAAATACGTAAAATAATGAAAAAAATAGGTAATTCATCACCAAATCAGTATGTAACTATGTAAGTATTAAGTTTAGACACTTATGTTGTTAAAGTTTGGGTTCTGAGTAAAACATAGTCTTAAAAAGAATAAGAACAAACTACAATATAAAACAATTAAAGTTGAGTTTAACTTAAACGAGTCAAATAAGCAGAGCCAACTTCAATCTAAACTCAGTTTATTTATAAACCGAACCAAACCGACTCAAACTGGTACCCAACCTATTTTTGAAGCTTTCCTTGAGGGTTTCTTTCCTTAAAATTTTGTTGCCATCATAACAGTGACTTGTGAACTTCACTTTACCTTTTCTCATTTGCATTTAAAAACTCTCATTATTTATTCTGACGAATTTTGGTCTTTAAGAACCGATTCTCCCCTTCATTTTTTCTCCTCTTCAGATCTGATTTCGAAGCCACATTGCAGGTATTTCACTCTAGAAATCTCAATTTCCTCATCAGTTATTGTTGCCGATCGATATTTCTTCCTTTTGTATACTGTAATCACTGTGGCTGATCAATTTCTCATACATAATATCAATCTAAGTACTTTTTTACTTGTGATTCATGCGTAGACGTGAGATCTGGCTTTTTTAGTATGCGATTCGTGTTTTTCGGCATTTGTAAGACTTAGATTTGGAGCTAGAGTGATTGTGTTACGGCTATTGGTATCAAATTGTTTGTTATCTCGTTTTCTTAGGGTTGTGCCGCTGGTGTGTTTTGCAGTTTTCGTTTTTGAGAATAGGTGATCGATTTTGGTTGTTGGTAGGTGTATTGGTTTCAGTTTATTCAGTAGATGATGCTGTTAGCTTCTTTCTCGTACATCAGGTAGATGAATGGTTGTGATTGTAATGTGAGATTGTCACTGTTGACATTCTAGACAATCGTGATATCGAAAGTTGGAAATGAAACTGTTTGATATGCTTGATACTGAAGTCGGTCACACAAGTAGTTTAGCCGGTGATCCGTATGGAGACCTTATATCTGGTCAATGTAGGTTCTTCAGGTGAACAAACTTAGCTTGAATATTGCGATTAGGGTATCTTTGTTTGTTAAGCCATATAACATTCTTTCTTGCAACCATTCTCAAGTTTACGATGTTGAGAATTAAGATAAATCGTGTTCAAGTTGAAGGTTATCTTCAAAAGCAGAACTTTAATCTATTATTGCTAGTGTGTTATGACTTTCGTCAGAATTACAATATTTTGACTCTTGAATCTTGAGCTATCAAGTATGCATTTGACACACTGCTGGTTTGCATATCTGTTTATATACAGATTAGGGGCAATTTCAATACCTCTAAAATCTTGCATAAGATCATGTTTGTCCAATTTAAATAAGTTAATATCAAATATGTCCATTCCAAACACTTAAAAACTTTAAATTTTCCTACTCAATGTAGAAATGACTGCTATACACTCCTCTTTATCTGTTTAAACTCTCATAACCTTTATGCAAGTTTCAAAGGAAAGTCATAAACAAACAAACCAACCTAAAGTCCCACTTTTTTAAGAGAAAGGTATAAATATACGAAAATAGGTGTTTGATATTAGTTTTTTTGGCTGGGTAAACATGATATATGCATGTTTTAAAGGAGATATATGAAATTATTCCAATTATTAATTGATAAAAGTAGCATTGTTATTCTTTGATCTTCAAACTATCTGCTAAATTGCAATTACACTTGTTAATTGATGAGCTTACCATGGTTTTCTTTCATTATCATTATGGGAAGCAGGGTGAGCTTTCATAGGGTCAAAGCAGAGATCATGGGCCGTGGTGTCAGCAGTGGTGGGGGGCAGAGTTCACTAAACTACCTTTTTGGAAGTGGAGGTGAGCCAAAGCCGACCACCGTGTCTACAGGTAATGCAGAGGCTCCACCAAGCCAGGTCCAGGCTCCCACTGCTACTGAGCCACCTCCTAAACCTGCTGTGGCTGCAACACAGCCAGATATTGCAAAACAGATTCCAGCTGGTGTCCAGAGTAGCAAGCTTAACAACTATATCCGAGCTGATGGTCAAAATACTGGCAACTTCATCACGGTATGACTTTATTTTACTTCATTTTTTCTCGTTATGATCGTAATTAAGTTACTAGGTCAAACTTTTATACAAAATGTGGTCCTAGGTACAGGCTTGCAAAAACCATATAAGCATTTGTACTAGTGCGTTAAATGGAGCTATGTAAATGCATAAACACCTCTTGTTATATTTTGTCAGCATATGTACAAGTGGTTATACACTTTTAGTTTTGTATTTAACACTATATATTTTATATATATACAAGATTTAGATAAATGAAATTGTTCTTTGTTTATTGTCTAATTTGGTCTGAATACAAAACGGCAAAGAATTTAGCGTGATCTTTATGTTCTTGATCATGTACAGGATCGTCCTTCAACCAAGGTACATGCTGCTCCGGGTGGAGGATCTTCCTTGGGTTACCTGTTTGGTGATGGAAGTAAATGATATTATTGTTGTAACATAATATATAATAATGTGTATCATTTGCTGTTGGTATGGATACCAGGTGTGATTTGTTGATTTCGATATTAGGTGTGATTTGAAGAAATCGTTGTTGTTTGTGGTAACTTTTGACATTAACAAGTTGTAATGCGCTTAAACGCACCTTTTAAAAGATTTTATAGGAATGAATTTTGGTTGGTTTTGTTGTGTTGTGGGCTCCGATCCATATTGGGTTAGGCTCTGGAACAGTCCCAGGCATGCTGCAAAAAGGGGTTGAGGACATTCGGCCCTAACCCTAATATGCCTCAACTTATTTTTTTAAAGTTTTTGATTGTCTTCTATTATAAATACCCTCATATTGTACTTGTAATCTTTGTCTTGAAAGTAATAAAATGAGACCCTGGTTCGTCGCCGGGGGATGTAGATCAATTTATAAGCAAACAACGTTAAATCGATGTGTTCTTTACTGCTTCGATTTATACTCTCTGTTCGTGTGATTGTGTGTGTGTTTTTACCGAGAACAGCAACAACATTGTTGATGTCTACTACAGCCGCCAACAGCCATCTGCATGGGCTATTGTTTGTAGCATATAACCACCAGCCTCCGCCGCAAGGGTTTTGTCATGAACAGGGGTTGCTACTACCGTTCTGTTTTGGGGCTGGTGCTTTTGTCTTTGTTTCTAGTCAAAGGACAACCTTCAAACAAGTTTTGTTTAAGTTTAATTAGTTCAATTTATTGGTTGTTTTGGTTAAATTATTTTCGTTGCGTAGTTTCGTTTATTACTACTGTTATTGTTATCGCTATCTCGTCACTTGTTTTAAAAATCAATTAGAAATACCAACAAATTCTTAAGGCCTGAGCCGTAGCATTGTAATAATTTATGTGCCCTATTCGAATCCTAAGCTCCCCAATGAAACAGAGTAGCTGAGAGAATCAATTGGATGTTGAATGAACAAGCCATGAGCATGAGATTGAATGTAGGGCTTCCTAAAACCTTTTAGGCTAATACAGTTAACACTGATGCATATATGATAAACAGAGGATCTTCGGTTCCTCTTGGTTTCAAAATACCAGAAGAGGAATGGTTTGAAGAGAGGTTTGTTACAAACATTTGAAGGTGTTTGGGTGTGATGCTTATATTGGTGTGAAAGACTTTGAGAGGGATAAGCTTGATCATAAGGCAAAGAATTGTACCTTCATTGGCTATGGATCTGACTCGATGGGATATAGGTTTTGGGATTCCGAAGCAAGGAAAACTATTAAGACTCGGGATCCGGTCTTTAATAAAACTAAACTCTACAAAGACAAGGATTCAACCATACCAGAAACTCGTAAAGATCACGTGGTGTTTGAAGATGATAACCTGAGTTTAGAAAGCTATGGGTTAGAGACCAAAAGTCAGAATACTAAAGAAGACAATCATAATATAGAAGAAGAAAGTTCAGAAACTAAAGATAATGATCAGGAAGAATTTGGAAAACAAGATCTATTTAATAGTGGGAGTTTAGATCCTATGGATGAATAGTCCCCACTAACAAATGATTCAGGAAATCAAAATACTTCACATTGGGTTAGGAGGTCTACTCGAACGTTTATACCTCCTTAGAGATATACTTCATGAGTTAACTATCTTCTTCTCATTGAAATGATGAACCATAGTGCTACTCAGAGGCTATTAGTGTGAAAGATTCGTCTCAGTGGGAGGGGGTAATAAAAGATGAAATGGACTCACTTGACAAGAACTAGACGTAGGTTCTTACTAAACTTCCCATAAGGAAGAAGGCTCTTCAAAAAAGTACAAAAAATCAAGGATGAAAGCGATAGAACTAAGAGATACAAAGCACGATTAGTAGTTAAGGGGTTCTAATAAAAGCACGAGGTTGATTACAATGAAATATTTTCCCTTGTGGTTAAAATGACTACAATCAGACTGGTGCTTAGTATCGTGGTTGTAGAAAACTTACATCTAGAGCAGCTAGATGTAAAGACAACTTTTTTGCATCGTGACCTTAAGGAGGAAAACTACATGGCACAACCAGAGGGTTTTCTGACAGCTTGTAAGGAAAACATGATATGCAAACTAAAGAAGAGTCTTTATGTCTTAAAGCAAGCGCCTAGGTAGTGGTATATTAAGTTTGATGATTTTATGGGCAGAAATAGATATAAAAGATGTGAGATGGATCACTACTTCTATCTCAAGAAATTCAAGAATTCCTATATCACCCTTCTCCTTTATTTGGATGATATGTTGATAGCCGGTTCAGACATGTTAGAGATTAACAGGTTGAAACGACATATGTCTAAAGAATTTGAAATGAAAGATATTTGCCCAACTAAGCAAATACTTAGTATGAGCATCACAAGAAAAGTATATGAGGAAAATATTAAAGAAATTCAAAATGAATCATGAGAAGACAACTACCCGGAATACACCACTGGGTAGTCATATTAAGCTTTCTAAAGATAAGTCTCCAAAGATAGATGAAGACAAGGCCAACATGGCGAAGGTTCCTTATGCATCAGCTGGGGCAGTCTTATGTATGCAATGGTATGCACAAGGCCCTATATTGCTCATGCAGTGGGAGTTCTTAGCGGGTTTATGTGTAGTCTAGGGAGAGAACACTGGGAAGTAGTTAAATGGCTGCTTAGATATTTGAAGGGTACTTCAAAGATGGCTTTATGTTTTAGGCGTAGAGATGCATTCTCAAAGGTTATTCATGATGCAGATTTGGGTGGATATAAAGACCCCTACAAGTGTAAGGCCCCGTTCCCGGGACGCTTACAGTTGGTTCCTCATCGCACATAAAACATATATTTATATTTAATCATAAAGAAACATCATAGCGGAAACATTAAAACGACATTCCATTTCATCATAGAAACCTTTGCAAATTAATGCATCGTTTTCAGATTACAAAATACATGTTGCGTTACATCACAAAAGCATTATAAAAATGGATGCCATCCAAAAGAGCTGAGTAGCCGCCCTGTGCCATCCTCAGCAACCATTACCTGCCAACTAGAAACACATAAAAGTCAGCGTTGCTGAGTGAGTTCTAGTTTTATAATAAAACATACTTTTCTTTCGTTTAAAACCGTTCTTCACATTTGCATGTGATCACACATCATATGTACACATAGATAATATCATTATTATCTTCATCATTCGTTCATTAACTTTCATTCTTTCACACTTTCTTACTTTTATTTATACGTTCATCATTACTTCTTTCGTTAGCCCTTTCCTCCTTTATCACATTATTTCTCTTATCACAAACTGGATCAATGTCATCAGCTATGCCCCAAACAAATGGGGTACTGCGCCGAAGTTCATAAATGACTTCCACACTGCACATAGCCTAGTACCAGCACCGGGGTAAGCGACAAAGATCCCAACTGTATATTACACCCCTAACATTATGCATAATTCGAGTACTGGGCCAAATATCATAAATGACTTCCATACTGCACATAGCCTGGCACCAGCACCGAGGTGAGTAATCTCTATAAACCACTGTATACTACACCCCCAACATTATGCATAACTCGAGTATTGGGGGAAGATCATAAATGACTTCCACACTGCACATAGCCTGACACCAGCACCGAGGTGGGTAATCATTATACACCATGTACCACATCGTTGGTCAGTCACAAAGACTGGAACCCTTGCGTGTATCCTTAAGGGTTACCTAAACCATACACAGTTGAGCTTACGGCATTTTAGAGCCGTGCATCTCTGTACATTTTGCTTGCAAGCCTTTCATACTTTCGTTCATTCATTAATGCATGCATTCATTCATCATGTTCATCTTTTCATTATCTTCCACTTTACGTTACATAATACTTTCATTTCATTCATTAACATTCAACGTAAAGCCACGGGAAAATAACCACACATATTAAGGAACATAAACATAAACATACAACATCACCATACAGGGCATCATCATACATACATAACATACATCATACACACCATCATGCATAAGCATCAATCATACATCATCATACATCAATCATACATCACACATGACCATCATATCATCTATGACCTCCAAAGTCAACTTACATAAACCCCCGGGAAACTCACAAGTCAAAACCCACATATGCACTTTCCCTCGAAAGTCGGAAAATAAGCCATTGTACCTTCGGGCGTATGAGCCCTACTTGGGCGTATGGACACCCCCAGTCGCATGGCCTCCCAGGCGACTGAACACTTAAGCGAATGGGCATCAGGCGAATGCACCCTATGCGAATGGACCTATGGGCGAATGGACACCTATGCGTATGGACTCTCAGTCGCATAGCTTTCATGCGTATGGCCTTCAGTCGCATGACTTCAGGCGCATGGGCTTCAGTCGCATACCCTTCGTGCGTATGAACCTTAGTCGCATGGCCTCCAGGTGTATGGACCTCAGTCGCATAACCTTCGTGCGTATGAACCTCAGTCGCATGGCCTCCAGGCGCATGGACCTCAGTCGCATAACCTTCAATCGCATGCCTTACAGGCACATGAACTTCAGTCGCGTGACTTTCATGCGTATGGACCTCAGTCGCATGGCAATCGTGCGCATGGACCTCAGTCGCATGCCATTAGCAAACTGCCCTTTTCGGCCTCCAAGCTCTCCCAAACTCGTTCTTAGCCCAAATCAACCATCCTAAACCTTAGAAGCACCTACCACAACACCATTCAAGCACACACAAGCCCGAAATTAAATCCCACCCGCATCAAACACATACACATACGCATACAAACGGGTTCAACACCCAACTTTTCAAAAACGGGTTTTAGATGTGTTCTAGCCCTAAAATCATTCAAAAGTGTGTAAAGAGGGGTCCTAGAACTCATATTAATGACCTCTACGAGTAAAGCTTCACACAAACTCGCTAAACCTCGACTTTTGCACTTGATTCTTCGAAACCCTAGCCTTTGCTCTTGCTCTCTTCCTCTCTTCTCCTTGGCTGATTTTTGGTGAGTGTGGGGGAGGGTGTGGGCTGCCCTCCTCCTTTTATACTCCCACTCCTTCAACCTTCTCCCGTTTTGGCAAGTTTGGTCCCTCGAATTTGGACTTTATTTCTTTTTCTTCTTTCGTCGGCTTCAAAGAAAATTTCCGGGTGTTACAAGTCCACCCCCTTATTTAGGTTTCGTCCCCGAAACCTGTTATTCCTCGAACAAACGTGGGTAATACTGTCTCATCTCTTCTTCCGTCTCCCACGTAGACTCAGATCCCCTTCTGTGCTTCCACTGTACACGCACAAGAGGAACCACTTTATTCCTTAGCCTCTTCTCTTTTCGATCGATGATTGCCACTGGTTGCTCCACATAATTGAGCCGTTCGTCTACCTCGATATTTTCCAGTGGAACAATCATGTCTTTGTCTGCCAAACATTTCCCCAGATGAGATACGTGGAATGTCGGATGAATTCCACTTAACTTTTCTGGTGACTCCAGTCTATAGGCCACCTCTCCTACTCGAGCAACTCCTGCAGTTGTTTCATCAATTCCTTAATCTCAGTCGGAACCAACTGATACGGTGCCTTAGCTACAGGCTGAGCACCCGGTATCAAGTCAATCTGAAACTCGATCTCGCAGTCAGGTGGCACTCCTGGTAAGTCTTCGGGAAATACATCTGGAAAGTCACATACAACCGGTACATCGGACCGTTGTGGTGTTGGCATATCCATATCCTCCACGTAGGCCAAGTAGGCACTACATCCACGCCTCTTACACTTTCCCGCCACCGCCATTGAAATCACTTTCGGAATCGTAGTGACCCGATCACCATAAACCGTCACCGAACTCCCGTCAGGCGCTGTCAATCGGATCATCTTCTTGCGACACACATTGTTCGCCTCGTAGTCCGCCAATCAATCCATTCCTAGGACTACATCGAAACCGCCTAAGGTCATCACGGGCAGTCTAACAGGAAACTACTTATGACCTTCTAATTCAATATCGCAGCCTTCTATCGCCTCGGAAATCCGGGTAGACTTACCTATGGCAGTTTCTACATCGAAGGGCTCAACAACACTTCTACTCCTAATGGGCAACTTAGCACAAAAGCAGCAGAATTAAAACTCCTGCTAGCACCGGAATCAAACAACCCAAGAGTAAGAGTTTGTTTACTAGATACGTACCTGACACGACATCGGGGTCTGTCCTAGCCTCCTCCTGCGTCATCGTAAACGCTCTGGCACTCGTCCTTCTCCTCCAGCCTTCTTCACTCCTGAACCTTCAGCCCTCGGCTTCTTGCAGTCTCTACTCATGTGACCTTCCTCACCACAAGAATAACACCTCCTCACACCGCAGTTCTTCGCCACATGTCCGGTCCTTCCACAACGGAAACATACATTGGTCCCCAATCTACATTCCCCGGGGTGTTTTTGTCCACACTTGTCACACCTGCTCGACTCCGCACCGGATGTGACCACACGCCGGTCATCCACCCGTGCACCTTTGTTACTTGGAGCGGCTCCGCCACGTCCAAATCGCTTCCCGTTCCAATTCCGATCACCCTCTCCTTTCTTGCTAGCTTCTGTCACCACCACAGTTCTTTCATCGTACAATCTCCCCGCCAAATCAACCGCCGACCTAAACGTGCTCGGTCGGGCAGCGATCATGTGCCTACGGACATCTGCCGGCAAGCCCTGAATGTACCTCTTAATCTTTCGTGACAGAGGCGTCACCTGATCCGGCACCAGCCGTGCCATTTCGTTGAATTTAGTGGTGTATTGTTGATGTGTCATGGTTCCCGCCTCCAGCTGCAGGAACTCTCTTTCAACTTTGTCCATCTTATGGTGAGGACAAACTCCTCAATCACCAGCCTCTTCAACTCTGTCCACCTCATCTTCCCGATAGCCCTGCTACCCTCAGGTTGGACAATATTATCCCACCAACACAGAGCCGAGTCCACAAACGAGTGGGCAACAAACTTCACCTTCTGGTCCTCTCGGCACTCGCTGATATCAAGTACAACCTCCATCTCTCTCACCCACCGGTGAGCAGCAGCAACAGTGCCATTTCCATCGAAAGTCGGGGGCTTGCATCTCATAAAAGCCCCGTAGTTACAGCCTCGTGCCGTCTCCGACGCAGGCTCCTCTTCCTCTTCTTCATCATCGGAGAGAACCGTTTTGGTCTCCGGCCCCTCCTGTCCTCCCGTGGACCTGTTCCTCTCTTTCCTTTCTCCTTCCTTTACAGCCTTAATCACTTCGGTCACCACAGACGGTAGGATCGTCTACATGACCTGATGAACCTCCTCTACAACTGCCTCTTTCATTGAGGCCCTCAAATTCACACTCTCATTACCAGCCTCCGGATGAGGGGTCTCAGGTTCTTCATGAACCACCTCTTCAGCTCTGGGTTTTCCTCTCGTGACCCGTGGTCCAGCACCACGTCCACTACGACCTCCACCTCGTGAAGCTTTAGATGATCTACCACCAGTCATTCTCTAACACACTGAAAGATTCAAACACTAACACGGTCATTCAAGGGAACAACTTAGTATATGCCAAGTATAGTAAGTCCTTAATTACAGTGGCCAGTTGTGATTAGCCACTTACTTTACTCTTCATACCCCGAGCATTACCTATCCTGACTACATCAGTATCTGAATCTACATACAACACATAAACCACATAACATGCGCACGTAATACCGATTATCATTAAGAAAATACCTGATGGCACGCAGCTACTCAGATTGGCATCCCATTTCCTTTCCGTCCCATTTTCAGTTTAAGTTAAGGTTTATTATGAAAATTTACCCGTTTCACTTAAACTTTGGCTCTGATACCAACTTGTAAGGCCCCGTTCCCGGGACGCTTACAGTTGGTTCCTCATCGCACATAAAACATATATTTATATTTAATCATAAAGAAACATCGCAGCGGAAACATTAAAACGACATTCCATTTCATCATAGAAACCTTTGCAAATTAATACATCGTTTTCAGATTACAAAATACATGTTGCGTTACATCACAAAAGCATTATAAAAATGGATGCCATCCAAAAGAGCTGAGTAGCCGCCCCGTGCCATCCTCAGCAACCATTACCTGCCAACTGGAAACACATAAAAGTCAGCATTGCTGAGTGAGTTCTAGTTTTATAATAAAACATACTTTTCTTTCGTTGAAAACCGTTCTTCACTTTTGCATGTGATCACACATCATACGTACACATAGATTATATCATTATTATCTTCATCATTCGTTCATTAACTTTAATTTGTTCACACTTTCTTACTTTCATTCATACGTTCATCATTACTTCTTTCGTTAGCCCTTTCCTCCTTTATCACATTATTTCTCTTATCAAAATCTGGATCAGTGTCATCAGCTATGCCCCAAACAAATGGGGTACCGGGCCGAAGTTCATAAATGACTTCCACACTACACATAGCCTGGCACCAACACCGGGGTAAGCGACAAAGATCCCAACTGTATACTACACCCCCAACATTATGCATAATTCGAGTACTGGGCCGAAGATCATAATGACTTCCACACTGCACATAGCCTGGCACCAGCACCGAGGTGAGTAATCTATATAAACCACTGTATACTACACCCCCAACATTATGCATAACTCGAGTACTGGGCCGAAGATCATAAATGACTTCCACACTACACATAGTCTGGCACCAGCACCGAGGTGAGTAATCACTATACACCATGTACCAAATCGTTGGTCAGACACAAAGACTGTAACCCCTGCGTGTATCCTTAAGGGTTAGCTAAACCATACGTAGTTGAGCTTATGACATTTTAGAGCCGTGCACCTCTGTACATTTTGCTTGCAAGCCTTTCATACTTTCGTTCATTCATTAATGCATGCATTCATTCATCATGTTCATCTTTTCCTTATCTTCCACTTTACGTTACATAATACTTTCATTTCATTCATTAACATTCAACGTAAAGCCACGGGAAAATAACCACACATATTAAGGAACATAAACATAAACATACAACATCACCATACAGGGCATCATCATACATACATAACATACATCATACACACCATCATGCATAAGCATCAATCATACATCATCATACATCAATCATACATCACACATGACCATCATATCATCTATGACCTCCAAAGTCAACTTACATAAACCCCCGGGAAACTCACAAGTCAAAACCCACATATGCACTTTCCCTCGAAAGTCGGAAAATAAGCCATTGTACCTTCGGGCGTATGAGCCCTACTTGGGCGTATGGACACCCCCAGTCGCATGGCCTCCCAGGCGACTAAACACTTAGGCGAATGGGCATCAGGCGAATGGACCCTATGCAAATGGACCTATGGGCGAATGGACACCTATGCGTATGGACTCTCAGTCGCATAGCTTTCATGCGTATGGCCTTCACTCGCATGACTTCAGGCGCATGGGTTTCAGTCGCATACCCTTCGTGCGTATGAACCTTAGTCGCATGGCCTCTAGGCGTATGGACCTCAGTCGCATAACCTTCGTGCGTATGAACCTCAGTCGCATGGCCTCCAGGGGCATGGACCTCAGTCGCATAACCTTCAATCGCATGCCTTACAGGCACATGAACTTCAGTCGCGTGACTTTCATGCGTATGGACCTCAGTCGCATGGCAATCGTGCGCATGGACCTCAGTCGCATGCCATTCGGCCGTATGGCCTCCAGTCGCATGCCATTCGGTCGCCTAGCCCTAGCTGATGCAGAATGCAGTTCATCCCAAACGCAAAGTGCCCTTTTCGGCCTCCAAGCTCTCCCAAACTCGTTCTAAGCCCAAATCAACCATCCTAAACCTTAGAAACACCTACCACAACACCATTCAAGCACACGCAAGCCCGAAATCAAACCCCACCCGCGTCAAACACATACACATACGCATACAAACGGGTTCAACACCCAATTTTTCAAAAACAGTTTTTAGATGTGTTCCAGCCCTAAATTAATTCAAAAGTGTGTAAAGAGGGGTCCTAGAACTCACATTAACGACCTTTACGAGTAAAGCTTCACACAAAGTCGCTAAACCTAGACTTTTGCACTCGATTCTTCGAAACCCTAGCCTTTGCTCTTGCTCTCTTCCTCTCTTCTCCTTGGCTGATTTTTGGTGAGTGTGGGGGAGGGTGTGGGCTGCCCTCCTCCTTTTATACTCCCACTCCTTCAACCTTCTCCTGTTTTGGCAACTTTGGTCCCTCGAGTTTGGACTTTATTTCTTTTTCTTCTTTCATCGGTTTCAAAGAAAATTCCTGGGTGTTACAACAAGAGTACAAATGGGTATGTGTTTACTATGGCAGATACTTCAATATGTTGGAGGTCTAGGGCCAAAAGAGAGTGCCACTTTTACTACCAAACCTGAGTATATGGCAGCCGTTGAGGCTAGTAAAGAGCTTGTTTGGTTGAAAACTTTGCTGGGTGAATTAGATAGAAAACATGCAGAGTATCTGTTGTACTATGATATTAAAAGTGCTATGAAACTTGCAAAGAATCACTTTATCATGGAAAGACTAAGCACATTCATGAGATGGAATAATTTCATCAGGGGGCTACTCAGTAGTGGTCCTATCTAGTTGAATAACATCAAAGGGGACAAGAATGAAGTTGATATGTTCACTGAAGTTGTCACAATGGATAAACTAAAGCTCTATGTAACTTCAGTTGGCCTTCAAGGTTAATTGCAGATGAATGCGGCTATGGATCAGGTGGTATGAAAGGTTCTTTTCATAAAGGTTCAAGATTACAGAAATACGAGACAAGTGCAGGTGCAAATGTTTCACGCATCCAAGTGGAAGCAAGTTGAAGTGTTTGACACATTAATATGAAGGACTAGTAAAGATGTTTCGAAGCCCAAGTGGGAAATTGTTATGTTGTGGATCTGGTCCATCTTGGGTTGGGCCCTAGAACAGGCGCAGGCATGCTGCAGAAAAGGTTTGAGGCCAGCCAACCCTAACCCTAATCCGCCTCAACTTATTTTTGTTAAGTTTTTATTGTCTTCTATTATAAATACCCACATATTATACTTGTAATCTTTGTATTGAAAGTAATAAAAAGAAAGCCTGGTTCGTAGCCCGTGGACGTTGGTCAATCCTTGACCGAACCACGTTAATCGTTGTGTTCTTTACTGCTTTGATATATACTCTATGCTCATGTGATTGTGTGTATGTTTCTTCCGAGAACAGCAACAACACTACTGCCGTCTACTTCTGCCGCCAAGAGCCATCGGCTGGGCTACTGTTCGCAGCCAATAACCACCGGCCTCCGCCACGTACAGCCGCCGCAACGGGCCGTTCTGACGTGAACATAGGCTGCTGCTACTGTTTTGTTTTTGGGACTGCTGCTTGTCTTTGTTTCTTGTCAAAGAACAGCCTTCAAATAGGTTTTGTTTTGGGTATTTATTCATTTTGATTAGTTCAATTTATTGGTTGTTTTGGTTAAATTATTTCCGTTTCGTACTTACGTTTGTTACTATTATTATTTTTATCGTTATCACTTTACCCGTTTTAGAAATTAATTAGAAATACCGACAAGTTATTAAGGCCCGAGTCGTAGTATTGTATTGATTTCTGTGCCCTATCCGAACAGGTAATTCCGAACAGGTTTGACCCACTAATATCTTTATATTCTGAATAGTTTCAATCTAACTAAATCTGCAATGCCCTATCGAGGTGGTTATAACATACGAATAGCATTCATCTAAGCAATAACTTGTTTCAGAATTCGGAGACGAAGTACATAAATCTTTACATGCATAGAAAACCATATAACCAAACTGATATGGGACATATAAGGTATGGTTCCTGGTTTTACTCTAGATTTGGAATATTTATAAACAAACAGTTCTTGATTGTGTTCAACATTTTTTTCAAGCATTTCTTTAATATTTAGGGGGTGTTTGGTTGGAAAGAATGAAATGGAATGGAATGAAATTTAGAAACTAGTATAATTTTCAAGTAAAATTATGTTTGAGTGAGTAATGAAATGTAAAACCAAGGGAATGTTTCACCTCAAATTTCCTTGGTTGTTGGATTTCAAATTCCCTCTCTAGGTGGAAGGATTTTGAAATCCCACAACCAAGGGAATTTGAGGTGAAAAATTCCCTTGGGTTTATCTTTAATTGCTCACTTAAACACAATTTTACTTGAAAATTATACTAGTTTCTCAATTCCATTCCATTCCATTCCATTCCATTCCATTCCATCCAACCAAACGCAACCTTAGACTTTAAACAATGTTGTTTTATATGATTTAAAAGTGCATATACTATAATAGTCAATATATGATTTTCTTTTCCGACATCCACACCCATTTGCGGTCTATTTGAAGATGTGAATGCTTTGATCTTCATTGTCATCATATTGGTGCTACGAATGAGGCCAGATTCATTGTAGTTCTTACTCAATGGCAAGATTCATGCTCGTGCTAAGTTTTTTCTGCATAATACCTAGCTCACAAGTGCTTTGGTGTGCAAGAAGGAACATTAGTGACCCATCTTTGTTTAACCCTATGGCTGTGGTTCTTACAAAATAAGGTCTAACGAGGAGTAAAAACAACATATGAATGGAAGCAGGTGCGACACCGGTGGTGGTTGACAATGCCAATTTAGACTAGAGCTCTATTAAGGGTTGCTAAGAGAGGACGAAGAAGAAAAGGAGACATGGATAGGTTTATTATTATTATATATATATATATGTTGCTACACGAATATTAATCGAGGGATTAAGACTCGGGAGCAGTGCGTAAACGAGTTTGCTGTTGTGGATTAGGCAGGGGCTTTGGTTACTGAGAAAGCGGGATGCAACTGGAAGATGGGATGCGACTGGGCTTGGACTTCACTAAACTGGGCTTCAGGTGGACCTGGCTGAGACTTGACGTGAGCTTCAGCTAGCTGGAATATCTGCGAGACAACAACACCGTGAGCCTCGCCTCGGACAGAAAGGGATTTCTCCCCGAGACCACACTCCGGCGTGAGAATAAGTATTTGTATTGAGAGAGCTGAATAAGTAAATGACTTGTAATTAGTGTTGTGTGAATGTATGTGTGTATTGGTTTCAATCTGGTCCTTCTTATGGAATTTCAGAAGTATTTATAGTGTTGAAACATGGGGTTTGAACATAGCATGGTCTTATTTTTGGAAACCTGTAGTCAATGATCTGGGACTGAAATTCCCTAGCTTAGAGTTTCATACCCTTCTGGTGTAAAGGGTCTCTGACTAGCATTAATGAGATTTGTCTTGATAGTTGACCTAGGGATATGGGGGCTGTTCTGACTTCCTGGCATTGTTTTGGCACTACTCGTTTTGTCCTCTTTCTTATTCCTTTGCAACCAATGAATGGCTTCCTTGGTTGTCAAGCGTGCATAATAGTCTTCATAAGTGTCGAACATGAGGGTTCACTATGTTGCTTTGGTGATACCGTGCCTAGCCGCGGCTTCGAGCTGGTTTCGCAGCTTGGCCGCGGCTTTGGTGGAAAAGAGCCATAATGCCGCGGCTTTGGCATAATGGGGTATGCCGCGGCGTTGCATTTTGGGGATAATGGAGGGAAGGCCGCGGCTTGGGGTATGCCGCGGCTTCGGCATAATGAAGATATAACGCGGCTTTTAGCTTGTAGCTAGGCCGCGGCTTTTAGCTTTTGATTATTTAAACCGTTACGATTTTTACTTGGCTCTTTGGGGGTGTTACCCCTTCATGTCCCCCCAGTCCAATGTCATGGTATCCTCCATGTCATTGGATTAATAACTGGTTTCTTTCTTTGACGGCTGTACTTCCTTGTTTTTTCAACATGATGTGACTATTTTCTTGACATCATTTCACTTTTTCCTTGAGCCCCGTTCCGGGGATCCATCAGTCATTCGCCTTTTCTCGAGTCATGTGCGCGTCCCACGTCACCCTTCCCTCGAGCCGCGGCCCGGTAGCCGCCCCTAGCCCTCGATTTTTGGCTAGTGGGCCTCGATTGACAAGGCCTCGCAGCCGCCTCCCACTCCTCGGCCTCCGGGTCCGAGGCCTCGAGCTGCGGCCTCAGCCGCCGTGCGGCTCCTCGGTTCTTGGGTCTTCGTGTTGGGTTGCGGCCCTAGTCTCCTTTTTGTGGGCCAAACCCCTAGGGGTTTTTTCTTCTATAAATATGTCTCATTCCTTCTACAAATTCACCAATCTCTCCCTACACCTTACCTTCTTCTCTCTCTTTCTTTTCCTTCAAGCTTTCTTCAAGAGCACAAATTTTTCTGGTAAGTTACTCGAGCCTTTATCTTTCGCGTTTATAATGGAGTGTAGAAATGACGTGGTTCTTCAGCACTCGGTCATCTCTCAAGATTTTTTAAACAACTTTACGCTTCGCTATGGTATTTCTTCCGAGCTTAGCCCTACCGTCCCTCCTCCCTCGTCGACCGTGAGGGATGCCCCGGTTGGGACGGTAGCTCTTTACACTTCATTTTTTAGCTTTTGTAACTTTCGCATCCCTGTTAGTCGGTTCTTGTGTTTACTTCTTAGGCATTATGATATCCATTTATCGCAACTTGTTCTTTTAGGACTTATTAAGGTATACCATTTTGAGATATGTTGCCGTGCTCGTAACGTAGAACCCGAAGTCAACCTTTTTAGGACTTTTTACAAGTTGAATAGGATAGGTGATTGGCTCACTTTTGAGAAGAGAAAAGCTCCTAAGCCTCCTTTGATTTCCCGAACCATAACTAGCCTAAAACATTGGAAAGATCATTTCTTTTTTATCTCATCTAGCATAGTTCCATTTGAGATGTGTTGGTTCGAAAACAGTAGACCCATTCAGGATCCCTTTCCCGAGCCTGACACATTTGATCTGTCTGCTTATGACCTTTTGAGAGCCGAGCCTACTCCACTCCGTAGCTACTCTGAGCATTTCCTTGTGATGGCCGGTGTTAGTCGTAACTGGGCTGACCCGAACGCGGTTCCATTTATGACTTACCAAGGGAAACGTAAGTGGCTTCCCTATTTTGTGTCTCAATACATACGTTTATCCATCTGATTATTTGCTTGTTTGACGTGTTTGTACAGGTATGGGTCTGTTTGAGCGCATGAACTTGTCTGCGAAAGAGGATGTTTCTGAGCAGGCTGAGGCTTTGCCTGAGGGTGCAACTTCTGTCTTGGATACCAACGCTGGTTACGTTGTTCAACCCGGTGAAACCATGTCACCTCCTACTCGCAAACGAAAAGGTGTTGATGAAGCCTCCGCTCCTTCTAGTCGCCCCAAGATGAAGCGCAAACAGGGGTTGGGTGGCCCAGGGCTGCGGCCGCGGCCCTCCCCCCCTCTTTCGCCTGCCGCGGCTCCCCAAGGGGGGCCCTCAGCCGCGGCTGAGGCTGCCTCAGGTTCTGGTTCCGGCAGTTCCGGTTCTGCTTCTTCTTCTGCTGGTGAGAGCTGCTCCTCATACTTAAACATAATCCATATTCATATAATAAGTGAACTGTCTCTAACCTTGGTGGTTCAGGTAATGAAAAAACGGCTGCTTCCTCTGAGGACTCTGAGCTGCATGCGAAGGACAAGTTTATTCCCGACTGGGAGTTGACCAACGGGACAACTTTCGAGACCCCAGATGCGTGTAGGGATTTTATGTTTGCATCCCGCACACCTGCAGAATTCTTTCGTGGGGAAGCTTTGAAGAACAGGGCATTGTCGAATGCCGGCTGTCAATCTATGGTGAACAGTTTGTTTTCATTTGTGGAGATTCACAGTCGTTGGGTAGACGGTGTTAACGAGATTCGTGACCTCAAGAAGCAGGTGTCCAAACTGGAAGCTGAAAATGCTTCCCTTAAGTCCCGTTGTGACGCATCTGACCTTGTTAAGGAAAAGCTTACTGTGGATCTCAGTGGTGCTCAGGAGGAGCTATGTATTCAACGGGCTGCAGTGAAGAAACTTACCTCGGACTTGAAGGATAATCAACTTACTTCTGAGAAACGGATTGCGAATCTTGAGGACAAGGTGTCTCTTCTTGCATCGGAGAAGAAATGGATTGTTTCAGAGGGTGTTGCCTTGGCTTTCAACAAGGTTCGTGACAGTGATGAGTTCCTTGATTCGTTGGCAAAGATCAACAGTTTATCAGACAAAGTTGGTTATAACGCTGGTTTGCTGGATGGTGCCCGCCTTGCTTCCGAGGGTAAAAAACCGGAGATGGCGAAAAACTTTGATAAGAATGCATTGAAGAAACTGCGAGCTGAGTCAGATTCATTTGACAAAGCCACCTTTCCCATGACCAAGACCATCGCGGCAATGCATGATTCACCTTTTGAGGAGCTCAAGTCATTCCTGACCACCCCGGCTGAAGGCCCTGCTCCAGTTTAGTTTGTTTGTTGAAAATTTGTTTTGTGATGTTATTAGACTTGTACTCTGACTATGTTTGTTTTGTAATGATGATTATGCTTTTATGCTTCATGTCTTTGTGTCTTGACCGTTGATGCTTCAATAGGCCACGACTCGTTGTTTGCTCACGATAATATTTCTTTGGTTGCATTTTTAACTGTCACATGTCATTTATTTGGTCATGAAAAGAATCCTTGATCGCGATCGGGGTTACGGCTGCGACTCGATGCCGTGTTCCGCGATCTATCGTTGCCGCGGCTCGCCCTGGCGGCGAGTCAACATGGTTG
Organism: Flaveria ramosissima; assembly: GCA_025215565.1. Lineage (NCBI taxonomy): Eukaryota > Viridiplantae > Streptophyta > Magnoliopsida > Asterales > Asteraceae > Flaveria > Flaveria ramosissima. The sequence continues at coordinate 9,083,344 of CM046031.1, read as the reverse complement.
CAGCGTTTTTGTATCTTGTCTCGGATCGCCCTGGCCGCGACTCGCCATGGTTGCGGCGTGTTCGTATCCGGCCGCGGCTCGCTCTGGCCGCGATTCGCCATGGTTGCGGCGTGTTCCTATCCGGCCGCGGCTCGCTCTGGCCGCGACTCGCCATGGTTGCGGCGTGTTCGTATGTGGCCGCGGCTCGCTCTGGCTGCGACTCGCCATGGTTGCGGCGTGTTCCTATCCGGCCGCGGCTCGCTCTGGCCGCGACTCGCCATGGTTGCGGCGTGTTCGTATGTGGCCGCGGCTCGCTCTGGCTGCGACTCGCCATGGTTGCGGCGTGTTCGTACCCCTGCCGCGGCTTATATCGTGATTATGGTTACGTATTCAGCCGTGATTCGTGGCTTTGGTCGTAAATAGTCTACGGCGCGATTCGGGTTTTGGCCGTGACTTTTCCTTGGTTTCGACTCGCCTATTGCTGAGGCCGCGGCTTGTTCTTGGTTACAGTTTAGGCCGCGACTTTGTACAATATTGTACCGTTTGGTTATCTTTTGTCATTCAACTTATAAAAGATGCTATTTGCACTATATAGTCGACGTATTGGCGATCTTTTTGCTCGTTTGGATATCGAGTTAGCTATTTTCCTGGCTTGGTTTTTAGCCGAACGGAAATGTATATTGTGGAATGGCTCTAGCTGTTTGCCAAAGTATGATCATGCATATGGAGGAATGCATTTGTTTTCTTTAAGATCTGGTTACTAATAGCGAGTTATGTTTAATTATGGTTTCGTTTAACCTTAGCTCGACAAATATTCGCATCGCTTGGTTACTTACTACGTTTTCCACAAATATTGCTCGAGTATTGGTATCTCGTATTTCTTCCTTTGTTCTCACGCTATTGAGGCTTCAAGACTCAATAAGACACTGGTTATAAAAAGATTCAATAACTAGATGTAACTGCTGGTGCTTGTATGCACCTTTTTCTGAAAAACGAGTTACACGTTTAAAAATAAAAAATACTACATGTAGCACCGTCGGAGTTGAGCTCCGTTCCACGTTCTTGGGATAACTGCTCCATCTAGTTGGCTGAGCTTGTAAGCTCCATTGTTCCCCACTTCAATGACTTGATAAGGTCCTTCCCAACGCGGACCCAGCTTGCCCTGATCTTGAACTCGGCTTGCTTCATTACTTCTCAAGACGTAATCACCTACCTTGAATGTTTGGTGCTTCACACGAGAGTTATAGTATCGCTCAACCTCCTTCTTGTGCTTTGCCTCCCGGATTGCTGCCACCATCCTTCTTTCCTCCAACAAGTCCAAATTAAGCAGCAGGTGTCCTCATTCTCCTGCTCAGGGGCTTGTGTGACCCGAGTTGTTGGTATGCCTATCTCAACGGGTATCATGGCTTCCGACCCGTAAGTTAGACTGAATGGGGTTTCACCATGGCTGGTTTTGGGCATGGTCCGATGGGCCCACAAGACATTGGGTAACTCTCCACCCAATTCTTCCCTTCAACACCCAGTCTTGTTTTTATCCCTTCCACGATGCTGCGGTTAACTCTCTCGACCTGACCGTTACCCTGTGGATGTGCCACTGACGTGAAAATTTGCTGGATTTGCAGCTCTCTACACCATGATTTGAATGGATTGTCCGCAAACTGCTTCCGTTGTCTGTTACGATGAACAACGGAAGTCCGAAACGACAGATAATGTTTTCCCACGTGAATTTCTTTACTTGCTGCCCTGTGATTGACTTCAGAGCCTTGGCTTCTACCCACTTGGTGAAATAATCCATAGCCACTAAAAGAAATTTAACTCCTCCGGCTGTAACTGGGAAAGGGCCTACAATATCCATCCCCCACTTCTGGAAAGGCCACGCAGCATGGACTGGGATTAGATCATTTTTGGGCCTGTGGCACATTGGTGCGTGCCTCTGGCAGCTGTCACATCTTTGGATCTCTTCGGTGGCACTCTTGTGCATCCCGGGCCAGTAATACCCCGCTCCCATTGCTTTTGCTACTACCATTCTTGGTCCCGCGTGAATGCCACAGATGCCTTCATGTATCTCTCTTACGACATAACTCGCCTCGTCTGGTGTAAGGCATCGTAATAATGGCCCCATATAAACTTTCGGTACAGGATCCCTCGCCGCAGCTCGTACTGCAGTGACTTCGTTTGAATGGCTCTGGCATCTCCCTTCTCTTCAGGTAGATCGCCGCTTTCCAGGAATTTGACAATTGGATCCATCCAAGATCCCTGCGCTACTTCATTCACCGAGACTATCTCCTTTTCTTCAATTGACGGGGACTGTAGCACTTCAACCCTTACTTCCTTTGCCAGATGGCTGAAGGTGACTGAGGCAAGCTTGCTAAGAGCGTCTGCCTTTTTGTTTTGGCTTCTCGGAACGTGTGAGACATTACATTCCTCAAAGCTGCTGATAAGATCTCTTGCTTTACTGAGGTATTGCTTCATTGTTGCTTCCTTGGCGTCGTAAGACCCATTAATCTGATTTGCAACCAGCAATGAGTCTACGTGGGCGTGGAGCTTCTTGATTCCCATTTGCTTGGCTAACCTCAAACCAGCCAACAGTGCCTCATACTCCGCCTCATTGTTGGAACTCTTGAAAGCCAACCTCAAGGCGTAAGTCACTTCTTCCTTCTCCGGGCCTGTCAGTATCATACCAGCACCTGACCCCTCATCATTTGACGCTCCATCGGTATGCAAACACCATTCTCTTTGTTTCGGCCCACAGATTTTTCGTTGTCATTGCTACCTCCCTTCTCTTGTGGCATTTCTGTTAGAAAATCAGCCACAACTTGCCCCTTGATTGCTACTCTTGGCTTGTACTCGATCTCGAAGACTCCCAATTCTATTGCCCATTTCGCCAATCTTCCTGATATCTCTGGCCTTCTTAAAATTTGTTGTATGGGTTGGCTGGTCCAGACCTCAATCGCATGGGCCTGGAAATATCTTCGCAATCTCCTGGAGGCATACACTAAAGCAAGAGTTAGTTTTTCCATGGGCGAATACCTGGTTTCTGGATCTTTAAGGGCCCGACTGATGAAGTAAATCGGGGTCTGCTCTCCCCTCTGTTCGTCATCAACACAGCGCTTACAGCTTCTTCTCCTGCGGATAAGTACATTACCAGTCGCTCCTTAGGGAAGGGAGCTACCAGCCTGGGCAGGTTGCTTAAGTATACCTTCATCTGTTGAAATGCTGCTTCTGCTTCGCTCGTCCACAAAAAATCCTTCTTGCTCAAGCAGTTGCGCAAAGTGGTCATGAAAGGCAAAGCACGCTCAGCATGTTTCGAGAGGAACCTGTTCAGGGCCACCAGTCGCCCATTGAGTGTTTGTACTTCTTTAACGGACTTTGGGGATGGCATATTAAGGACAGCTGCCACCTTTTCAGGGTTGGCTTCTAACCCTCTCTTTGTCACCACCACTCCTAGGAACTTCCCTTCTTCGACTCCAAACGAACACTTCTTAGGATTCAGCTTCATGTTCATCGCTTTCAACGTTTGAAAGGTTTCAGCGATATCTGCAAGCAAATCCTCCTCGTCACGACTCTTTATCACCACGTCGTCCACGTAGATCTCGATGTTCCTTCCTGTCTGCTGAGAAAAAGCTTTATCCATTAATCTTTGGTAAGTAGCCCCCGCATTTTTCAAACCAAACGGCATCTTCGTGAAGCAAAGATGCCAACATCTGTGTAAAAAGCAGTCTTGTCTTCATCTTCGGGGGCCATTTGCACCTGGTGATATCCCTTGTAAGCATCAAGGAAACACTTCAAAGGAAAGCTTGCCAGAGAATCCACCTTCAGATCAATATCCGGGAGTGGATAGCAATCCTTAGGGCACGCGTTGTTGAGATCTTAAAGTCAATGCACATCCTCCATGTGCCATCGCTCTTTTTTACCATTACTGGATTAGCAACCCAGGTTTGGTAACGTACCTCTCGAATAATACCTGCTTCAAGTAGTTTCTTGACTTCTTCAACCACAGCTCGACTTCGTTCCTGACCCATGTGCCGACGCTTCTGAGCAACTGGTTCCTTTGATGCTCGTGTGTTCAATCTATGTTCTGCTGTGCTGCGTGGGACACCCTCCATGTCGGTGGGTTGCCACGCGAAAACGTTTAAGTTGTTTTGCAGCAGATGACGAAGTCGTTCCTTAGTTGCGTCACCCAGCTGCCCACCGATGGTAATTTTTTGTTCTGGAAAAAGGGGGTTAATTACCCATTTCTCCAACGTCGGGCACATCAGCTCATCCTCCCCCTCTGCGGCTCCTGGAGCGATAGCTTTCACATCTTTGCATTCTCTACTGGAGTATATGGTGACAACTCCGGTTGGAGTGGGGAATTTGATCGCGGCATGGACTGTGGATATGACTGCTCCAAGCATACATAGACCCGGCCTTCCAAGTAAAACATTGTGAGACGATTGGGATCTCACAACCAGAAAATTCATGGTGACCTCCCGCCACCCGGTGTGGTTTCCTATGGCAACTGGTAACTGTATCTGACCCAGGGTCTGCACTACCTCTCCTGCAAAACCAGTGAGGAGGTGTGTCTTTGTATCTAGAGTTCTCCTGATTTCCTCGTCAAGCTGCAAGAAACAGTGTTCGTACATAATTTCCGAACTACTCCCACTATCTACATATATTCTGTGTACCTGGTGTCCTGCAATGATGGCTGAAATCGTCAGGGGGCCGTTGGCAAAACTTCCACCGTGTATTGGAGGAAACGAAATTTCCTGTGCCATCCAAGGCTCCATGTGATCAGAATGACGTTTGATGCTGCATTCTGCGACCCTTATCATGAATATCTCCTTCCTTTTATCCCCCGCCTGGGGTGCTTTCTTCAACTCTCTCAACAGATGTGCGAGCTTTCCAGTCTTTATTGCCAACTCTATCTGTCGCTTTAACGAGAAACAATCATCTGTTGCATGCCCATTTTCTTTATGAAATTCACAGTACTTGCTCGTGTCTCTTTTCACTCCTGGCTTCAAAGGTGTGGGCTTGGTAAAGTTGATGTTTTCCGTGGCTAGAATTTCACTTGGGGTTTTTATCAGAGGTGGGAGGGTTACATTGGGACCCTGCGGGTTCCGAATTGGGGTTGTGAAACGAGGTTGGAAAGGCGGGCTTCGTTGTGGGTAACGCGGTTGGAAACGTGGTTTTTCCCACGACCTTGATCCTCCTGGCCTTTTTGGCGAGTCCCACATAGGGGACACAATTTTCTTCGCGTTCTATCCTTCAGCTGCTCACATGCCTTCTTGCCTCTGACGAACGCTTTGGCCCTCTCCAACATTTCGTCTACCGTCTTTGGGAGGCACTCGTGAAATCTTTCCACCAACTGATCATTCCTTACTCCGTGGATGAAAGCTGAAATTCTGATCGTCTCCCCGGCCCCTCGTACCTGCATACTTTCTTTCGAATACCTTGTGATAAAGTTTTCGATGGACTCACCGTCGCCTCTTTTGATGTTATGCAGTTTGTTGGATCTTTAGCGGATAACCTCTGCTGACTGAAATTCCTCAAGAAGTCTTCCTCCAGTTCCTCGAAACTTCCGATCCCTCCAACTGGAGGCTGTCGAACCAGACTCTAGCTGCGCCGGTCAGAGTCTGAGCGAACATGTGGCACCATACAGGGATCGACCACTGCTCCACTTCAGCAGCACCTACAAAAATTGCAAGATGGTCGTCTGGATCGCCTGTGCCGTTGTACTTTCCTACATTGGACGGCATCTTGAGTTTCGGAGGGAACGTAAACTCTGCTATTCTTGGTATGAACTTAGATCTGGCTCTTGCCGTGGACGGGCGGTATGGCTTGCTAAAGTCGTCATCGGCTCCGGCTTTCTCTCCGAACTGCAGCGGTGCCTGACTCTTCTTTGCTTTCTGATTACCTTCAGCATTATCTACCTTGTCTCTTCGACCGTCCTCTCCTTCTCCGTGATTCACTTCCTCTGGAGTTTCTTCATACTCGAGGCGTGTTCGGATGTCCTTGAGACGTCGCTCTCTTTCCTCCTGCTCCAGCATAGAGAGGATTTGTTCTCGATTTCTGTTGATGAATTCTGGGGTGATGACGCTACCACAGTTGTTACCGTCCCCTGTGGTGGCTGCTAACGGGGAGACGGTAGTGTGTGGGTTTTCGGCGTCACTGGTATTTTTATGGTGAGGGGTTCCCTGGCCTGAATCCATGACAATTGTTTGAGTAACGTCTGGGTCCCACGGATGGCGCCAAATGTTGCTACACGAATATTAATCGAGGGATTAAGACTCGGGAGCAGTGCGTAAACGAGTTTGCTGTTGTGGATTAGGCAGGGGCTTTGGTTACTGAGAAAGCGGGATGCAGCTGGAAGATGGGATGCGACTGGGCTTGGACTTCACTAAACTGGGCTTCAGGTGGACCTGGCTGAGACTTGACGTGAGCTTCAGCTAGCTGGAATATCTGCGAGACAACAACACCGTGAGCCTCGCCTCGGACAGAAAGGGATTTCTCCCCGAGACCACACTCCGGCGTGAGAATAAGTATTTGTATTGAGAGAGCTGAATAAGTAAATGACTTGTAATTAGTGTTGTGTGAATGTATGTGTGTATTGGTTTCAATCTGGTCCTTCTTATGGAATTTCAGAAGTATTTATAGTGTTGAAACATGGGGTTTGAACATAGCATGGTCTTATTTTTGGAAACCTGTAGTCAATGATCTGGGACTGAAATTCCCTAGCTTAGAGTTTCATACCCTTCTGGTGTAAAGGGTTTCTGACTAGCATTAATGAGATTTGTCTTGATAGTTGACCTAGGGATATGGGGGCTGTTCTGACTTCCTGGCATTGTTTTGGCACTACTCGTTTTGTCCTCTTTCTTATTCCTTTGCAACCAATGAATGGCTTCCTTGGTTGTCAAGTGTGCATAATAGTCTTCATAAGTGTCGAACATGAGGGTTCACTATGTTGCTTTGGTGATACCGTGCCTAGCCGCGGCTTCGAGCTGGTTTCGCAGCTTGGCCGCGGCTTTGGTGGAAAAGAGCCATAATGCCGCGGCTTTGGCATAATGGGGTATGCCGCGGCGTTGCATTTTGGGGATAATGGAGGGAAGGCCGCGGCTTGGGGTATGCCGCGGCTTCGGCATAATGAAGATATAACGCGGCTTTTAGCTTGTAGCTAGGCCGCGGCTTTTAGCTTTTGATTATTTAAACCGTTACGATTTTTACTTGGCTCTTTGGGGGTGTTACCCCTTCAATATATATTTGATAATAAAGGTATAATGCCAATTTAAATTTGACTTAAAATAATTTACACAATGGATCAAATGTGTTTTCTTAAAATGTTGAGATTTAAGCCGGATAATTAATTCACTAAAAGTTAACAAATTAATCAAACTAGTATTAAGTCCCCGCGTTGCAACAGTATGCGTAAAACCGTGCCAAGTAATATCAATTTCACATTACCGTCACCGACTGTCAACATCGAAAAGACTCGCATTAAAATATTTAAAAATTAAAAAAGAAAAACGAGCAGAAAGTAGACGTAAAAACACTAAATCATATACGTGAAACGTAAAGACAGTAAAAATCATAGTCGATCTAGGACTCACATGTTGCGACAGAGCCGTTAAACGGGAAAAAATTGGCCTTCTGACGTTGAAGCACACCCATACGTTATACCATGTAAACTCTCAAATCTGTACCGAAATGTAAAACGAAAAATTTATAAAAAAGAAAAAGTCTAGGGATCAAAGTTGAAAATAAGAAGTTATAGAGATTAAATTGTAAAATATGTAAAAGTATTGGGTTTATAATAAAAAAAATTAAACAAAAGGACAAAGAGATATGTAGAACATTTGGTGCACATAGTATATATTAAATGTGTGTTTGGTGGTCAGGTCAACCAGTAAGCCATCTATAAATTTTAAAATGCTTAATTTGTATACGTATTGTGGTTAATATCAATTGGAGATGATTTTTATCACTTGAAGAAGACTATGTTATAGTACAGGACCCATTTGATTAGAAAATATCTAAAATTTTATATTCCCATCCACTTCGTCTAGCGATAAAATGATGGCTAGATGGCGGTTAATTCAACACCAGGGATCAACCGGAGGGGAGAATAATGGAGGTTGGACCTAAGTTAGATATAGGAAGAATACTAAACAACAAGCAAATATGGAGAATAGAAGTTTTATCCTACATTCACAACTATGTTCTATGTCAATAACATACCTTAGGGGTGTTCAAACGAGTTGTTATAGAAGGAGATTCAAAAATCTCGAAAACTTGGTGGATGTGTGCATATCTAACCAAAGTGGTACAGGTGATAACATCTTTGCGTTTTGTTAGGTATAAAAATATAAGGAATGTAAAAACAATAGATGAGACTTTGAATGAAATCAAGATTGAGGGCAAATGAGAAGCAAATCTCCCAAGGTATGATTATGATGAAACTAAAAAAAGACTTACAGAAAAGGTGGGGAGGGGGGAGAGATTTGATCCAAACCTGCCATGTTGAACCACACATATTATGATATGCTTTCGTGAAATGAGAAGGATGAAGAGCAAGTCTCATAGAAGATGTTAGGTATACGATACAATCCATCTGAGGTATCGATTGGGTTAGGAGATCTATGTTGGAGCAAAGGATATCTCCTCATCAAGTCTGGTGGAAACTTTCCTTTGAGATCTTGAAGCGAAGGAAGATAGGATCAAGAACCTATGAGAATTATTGGTAATGATCATATTTCATGCTGGTGAAGATGCAAAGATAACTTTGAGGAACCAAAGAACTTACATCTAGAACACGCAAAAGAAGGATCAATGGGCACATAACATAAGAAGGATAAGGAAGAGAGGCCCAATATGAGAGGGCCTACTATTTATTTTTTGACTTCCGTACCTATGTGTGGTTTATTTGGGGATGTTAATGCTCGGATCTTCATTATCATCATATTAACGCAAAAGATGAGGTTGGATTCACTCCTACTCAATGGCTAGATTCATACAGGTACGATGTGTTTTTTTTCAGCATCATGCTTAGCTCACATGTGCTTTGGTTTACAAGAAGGAACATTAGTGACCTATCTTCATTAAACCCCGTGATTGTAGTTCTTACAAAATCAGGCCTAACTAGAAGTAGAAGCAACATACGAAAGGACACAGGGATGATACTAGTGGTGGTTCGTGATTGTAAGGCCCCGTTCCCGGGACGCTTACAGTTGGTCATTCATCGCACATAAAACATACTTTTATAATTGTATTTCATAAACATCGCAGCGGAACATTAAAATAAGCGTCCATTTCTATATAAATGCTTTTGCAAGTTAATACAACATTCATTACAAAATAGTTTGTTCGCATTACAATGCAAAAACATCAATCAAAAGAATGCCATCCCAAAAAGAGCTGAGTAGCTTCACGGTGCCATCCTCAGCAAACATTACCTGCCAACTGGAAAACATATAAAAAGTCAGCGTTGCTGAGTGAGTTCTAGTTTTATTATAAAACATACTTTACTTTCATATTAAACCATTCGTTACTTTTACATGATCACACATCATACGTACGCATAGATAATATCATTATTATCTTCTTCATTCATTCATTCGTTAATTCGTTCCATGTAACTTTACTTGCGCATCGGACATCATCCATACCAATACCATGTGCTACACCCCGATCAGTCTTAGCTACCGGGCTGAAGTCAATAAATGAACAGCTAAACGTATGCCACGGTACTAGGAGTAACCATCAGTCATAGCTACTGGGCCGAAGTCAATAAATGAACAGCTAAACGTATGCCACAGTACTAGGGGTAAGCGGTAGAGGTTCTACATTAATGGTCAATCACAAAGAAGGACCCGTTATCCGATGCATGCAAGACGTTTCATTCTTTCCACTTTACGTTACATAATACTTCATTTCATTCATCATAATACGTAAAGCCATAGGAAAGATAATATACATCATACTAAGGAACATTAACATGCATCAACATCACATCATACAGGGCAACATCATACATACATAACATGCATTATGCACAAACATGCAACATCATCATTTCTATGCCTTACATGCTTTCTAAGGCCATAACAGTTATCTTACATGCTCTTACGAGAACCTTTACGTCAAAACTTACATCTGCACTTTCCCCCGAAAGCCAGAAGTCTAACAACACTTTCCTTCGGGTGCAACAGCTCTATTCGTGCGTATGGACACCCTTCAGTCGCATGGCCTTCATGCGACTGAACATCATGCGATTGGACTCAAGCTGATGAACATCTATGCGAATGAACATCCAGTCGTGCGTATGGACCTTTTGCGGATGGAACTAATGCGAATGGGCACCTATGCGACTGATGTAATGCGAATGAACTCACGCGACTAAGCACTTATGCGACTGAACCCTCAGTCGCATGACTCCCCATGCGATTGGACTCCCAGTCGTGCGACTGAAACCTTAGTCGTGCGATTGAACCCTCAATCGTGCGAATGAATCCCAATCGTGCGAATGACCCTCAATCGCCTCTCATTCGGCCGTATGGCCTCCATCCGGTCGCCTAGCCCTAGCTGATGCAGAATGGAGTTCATCCCGAACCCAATCTGCCATTTTCGGCCTCCAAGCTCATCCAAATCCATTCTAAGCCTAAATTAACCCTCCTAGACCTTAGTAATGCATACTATAACACCATACAAGCACACACAAGCCCGGAAACATACACGAAATGCATCACACACATCACACCCAAATGGGTCAAACACACACACATACAAAAAACGGGTTTTCTATGCTTTCCAGCCCCAAAATCGGTTGAAAACAAGTAAAAGTGGGGCCCTAGAACTCACACAAACGAGCACAACGTCAAGGGCTTCGATTTGGCTTGCTACACAACGAGTTTGGTCACCCGAATCACCCGAACCACTCCTTTTTCTCTTTTTCTTCTCCTTTCTCTCTTCTCCTCTCTATGTTGGCTGAAATTTTGAGTATGGGGGAGAGGGTAAGGGCTGCCCTCTCCCTTATATACTCCACTCACCTGACATTCTTTCGTTGGCGACTTTGGTCCCTCGACTTTGGACTTTATTTCCTTTTCTTTCTTCGTCGGCTTCAAAGTAATAAATATCCGGTTGTTACAAGTCCACCCCCCTTAAATAGGTTTCATCCCCGAAAACTGTTATTCTTTGAACAAACGTGGATAATGTCGTCTCATTTCTTCCTCAGTCTCCCACGTTGACTCGGATCCCTTCCTGTGCTTCCACTGTACACGCACAAGAGGTACCACTTTATTTCTCAACCTTTTCTCTTTCCGATCGATGATTGCCACTGGTTGCTCCACATAATTGAGTCGTTCATCTACTTCGATATCTTCCAATGGAACAATCATATCTTCATCCGCCAAACTCTTCTTCAGATGAGATACATGGAATGTCGGGTGAATTCCACTTAACTCATCCGGTAACTCCAGTCTATAGGCCACCTCTCCTACTCGAGAAATGATTCGGAAAGGGCCTATATACCTTGGGCTCAACTTGCCCCGCTTTCTGAATCGGATAATACCCTTCCAAGGTGAGACCTTCAACATAACCCGGTCACCCACCAGGAACTCAATCGGCCTGCATCGTTTATCAGCATACGACTTCTGTCTGTCTTTGGCTGCCTTCGTGAAGGCTTTAATCTTCTCAAGCTTCTCGGTCGTAGCCTCGATTACCTTGACGCTCCCCAATTCCTTCAAACCAATGTCACCCCAACAAACGGGTGTTCTGCATCTCCTACCATATAGCATCTCATAGGGAGGCATGCCAATGCTGGCGTGATAGCTATTGTTGTATGAGAATTCGGCTAACGGTAGGTGGTCATCCCAACTTCCACCAAAATCAATCACACATGCCCGAAGCATGTCTTCCAGTGTCTGAATGGTCCTTTCTGACTGACCATCAGTCTAGGGATGATAAGGCGTGCTGATATGTAACCTCGTCCCCATAGCATCGTGGAACTTCTTCTAAAATTTAGATGTAAACCGGGTGTCGTGATCCGACACAACAGACACCGGCACACCATGACGAGTTACAATTTCCTTGATGAACAGATCAGCCAACCTCTCAGATGAATATGTCTCGCGGATCGGTAGAAAGTGAGCACTCTTCGTCAAGCGATCAACTATCACCCATATGGCATCATACCCTTTCGGGGTACACGGCAGCTTTGTAATGAAATCCATGGTGATGTGCTCCCACTTCCATTCCGGTATATCCAAAGGTTGGATCTTCCCATACGGCTTTTGGTGCTCGGCCTTCACCTGTAAGCAAGTAAGGCACTTACTCACATACTCCACCACATCGCGCTTCATACCCGGCCACCAATAATCTTTCTTCATATCATGGTACATTTTCGTGGCACCAGGATGAATGGAGTATCGAGTCTTTTGAGCTTCATCCATGATCTTCACCCGTAGATCCCCAAAACGAGAAATCCACACACGACCGAATCGGGTTCTAACACTGAGTGTGTTTTCACCCAATTCCCCAACCAGACCTCTCATTCCTTCAGAGTTAAGATGATCTTCTTTCAATGCCTCATCTTGGAACTCTTTAACCTGCTTCATCACATCGGAGGTCATGATCAACTGATATGCTTTCACCCGAATTGGCTCGGGCCTCTCTTTCCGGCTAAGGGCATCAGCCACCACATTGGCCTTGCCCGGATGGTAATGGATCTCACAATCATAGTCCTTTATAAGTTCCAGCCACCGTCTCTGCCTCATGTTCAGATCCTTCTGCTCGAAGAAGTACTTCAGACTCTTGTGGTCGGTGAATATGGTGCACTTCGTCCCGTAAAGATAGTGCCTCCAAATCTTCAACGCAAAGACCACAACAGCTAGCTCCAAGTCATGAGTAGGATAATTGACCTCATGAACCTTCAACTGTCGGGATGCATAGGCTATAACCTTTCCTCTTTGCATTAACACGCATCCCAACCCCGAGTAAGAAGCATCGGAATAAACCACCAGATCTTCACTTCCATCGGGTAAGGACAGAACAGGAGCTTGAGTCAATCTCGCCTTCAGTTCCTCGAATGCCTTATCTTGAGCTTGACCCCATACGAACTTCACGTCTTTTCGGGTCAACTTAGTCAGTGGAGAAGCAATCTTAGAGAAGTCTTGGATGAATCTTCTATAGTAGCCCGCCAAGCCTAAGAAACTACGAATCTCGGATGGCGTCTTTGGTGACTTCCATTGCATAACCGCCTCCACTTTCGCCGGGTCCACCATAATCCCGTCGGGATTCACCACGTGACCCAAGAACTGAACTTCGCGCAACCAGAACGCGCACTTGGAGAATTTTGCATGCAACTTCTCCCTCCTCAGCATCTCAAGAACCTCCCGAATGTGATTGGCATGCTCTGCTTCGCTCCTCGAGTAAATCAGGATATCATCAATAAACAAAATCACTGATTTATCCAACATAGGCCAACACACACGGTTCATCAAATCCATAAAAGCAGCTGGCGCATTGGTCAAACCAAAAGACATGACGAGGAACTCGTAGTGACCATAGCACGTACGGAAACCTGTTTTAGGAATATCTTGCTCCTTCACCTTCAACTGATGATAACCAGACTGGAGATCTATTCTCGAAAACCAACTGGCACCCTGAAGCTGATCGAACAAATCATCTATCCTCGATAAGGGGTATCGGTTCTTCACTGTCAACTTGTTCAGCTCGTGGTAGTCAATGCACATCCTCATACTACCGTCCTTCTTCTTTACAAACAGGACCGGAGCACCCCAAGGAGAGATACTCGGTCTAATGAACCCCTTATCAAGTAGCTCTTGCAACTGCTCCATCAATTCTTTCATCTCGGTTGGAGCCAACCGATACGGTGCTTTGGCGACAGGTTGGGCACCCGGTATCAGATCAATCTGAAACTCAATCTTTCTGTCAGGTGGCACTCCTGATAAATCTTCTGGGAACACGTCTGGAAAGTCGCACACAACCGGTACATCGGCTAGTTGTGGTGTTGGCGTATCCACATCCTTTACATAGGCCAAGTAGGCACTACATCGACGCCTCATACACTTTCCCGCCACCGCCATCGAGATCACCTTCGGAATCGTAGTAACCCGATCACCATGAACCGTTACTGAACTACCGTCAGGCGCCGACAACCGAATCATCTTCTTGCGACACACAATGTTCGCCTCGTAGTCCGCTAACAAATCCATCCCAAGAACCAAATCAAAACCACCTAAGGTCATCACGAACGGTCTAACAGGAAACTTATGACCCTCAAGCTCCACATCACAGTTCTCTATCATCTCAGAAATCCTAGTAGACTTACCTATGGTAGTTTCTACATCAAAGGGCGCATCAACACGTCTACTACTAACAGGCAGCTTAGCACAGAAAGCAGCAGAAATAAAACTCTTACTAGCACCAGAATCAAATAACACAGAAGCTAAAGTTTGGTTCACTAGAAACGTACCAGACACAACGTCAGGGTTCGTCCTAGCCTCCTCCTGTGTCATGGTGAATTCACTGGCGCTCACCCTCGGTCCATCACCTCCCGTCCTCTTCGCCCCTGAACTCTCAGCCCTCGACTTCTTACAATCCCTGCTCATATGACCAGTTTCCCCACAGTTAAAGCATTTGCCCGACAGGCAATCCTTTTCCATATGCCCTGTCTTCCCACACTTGAAGCACACATTCAAACCCAGCCTACATTCTCCCGCATGCTCCTTTCCACACTTACCACACCTCCTCGATCCCGCTCCCGGCGTGGCCATGCGGCGGTCATCCACCCGTGCCTTTTTGTTACCCGTCGAGGCATCACCCAGACCAAACCTTTTCCCGTTCCAGTTCCGATCACCACCACCCTTCTTACTCGCTTCGGCCACCACCACTTCCCTTTCATCATATAGTCTTCCGGCCAAATCGACCGCCGACCTAAACGTACTTGGCTGGGCGGCGATCATATGCCGGCGAACATCCACCGGTAAGCCCTGAATGTACCTCTTGATCTTCCGAGAAAGAGGCATCACCAAATCCGGCACCAACCGTGCCATCTCATTGAACTTGGTAGTGTATTGCAGGTGTGTCATGGATCCCGCCTGCAACTGCAGGAACTCCCTTTCAATCTTATCCATCTCCCTGTGAGGACAGAACTCCTCAATCACCATCTTTTTCAGTTCGGGCCACCTCATTCTCCCGATTGCCCGATTACCCTCCGCTTGGACAATGTTGTCCCACCAGCATAGTGCCGAGTCCACAAATGAATGGGTGGAAAACTTTACTTTTTGATCTTCCTGACACTCGCTGATGTCGAGAACAGCCTCCATTTCTCTCACCCATCGGTGAGCAGCAACAGCATTGTTATTACCGTCAAAAGTAAGGGGCTTGCATCTCATAAACACCCCGTAGTTACAGCCTCGTGCCACTTCTCGCACAGGCTCCTCTTCCTCTTCCTCGTCTTCGTTATCGGAGAAAATCGTTTCAGGCTCCGGTTGCTCTCGTTCCCCCGAAGGCTTGTTTCTATCCTTTCTTTCTCCTTCCTAAACCGCCTTAATGACTTCGGTCACCACAGACGGTAAGATTGTCTGCATGACCTGGTGTACCTCTTCAACAACAACCTCCTTTACCGAGGCCCTCAAGTTTGTACTCTCATCCCCAGCATCTGGATGAGGAGACTCTGGTTCTTCAGGAACCACCTTTTCGACCCTTGGTCTTCCTCTCTTGGGTCGTGGCTCAACATCAGGCCCGCCACGGCCTCCACCCTAGATGCTTTAGAAGATCTACCTCCCGCCATTCTCTAACTCACACTGAAAGATTCAAACACCAACACGGTCATTCAAGGAAACAACTCAGTTTATGTCAAGTATAGTAAGTCCCTAATTACAGTGGCCAGTTGTGATTAGCCACTTACTTTACTCTTCATACCCCAAGTATTACCTGTCCTGACTACATCAGTATTTAAATCTACATACAACACATAACCATATACCATGCGCACATAAAACCGGTTAACTTTAAGAAAATACATGATGGCACGCAGCTACTCAGTTTGGCATCCCATTCCATTTTCGTCCCATTTTTAGTTTAAGTTAAGGTTTATTTTGAAAATTTACCCATTTCACATAAACTTTGGCTCTGATACCAACTTGTAAGGCCCCGTTCCCGGGACGCTTATAGTTGGTCATTCATCGCACATAAAACATACTTTTATAATTGTATTTCATAAACATCGCAGCGGAACATTAAAATAAGCGTCCATTTCTATATAAATGCTTTTGCAAGTTAATACAACATTCATTACAAGATAGTTTGTTCGCATTACAATGCAAAAACATCAATCAAAAGAATGCCATCCCAAAAAGAGCTGAGTAGCTTCACGGTGCCATCCTCAGCAAACATTACCTGCTAACTGGAAAACATATAAAAAGTCAGCGTTGCTGAGTGAGTTGTAGTTTTATTATAAAACATACTTTACTTTCATATTAAACCATTCGTTACTTTTACATGATCACACATCATACGTACGCATAGATAATATCATTATTATCTTCTTCATTCATTCATTCGTTCATTCGTTCCATATAACTTTACTTGCGCATCGGACATCATCCATACCAATACCATGTGCTACACCCCGATCAGTCTTAGCTACCGGGCTGAAGTCAATAAATGAACAGCTAAACGTATGCCACGGTACTAGGAGTAACCATCAGTCATAGCTACTGGGCCGAAGTCAATAAATGAACAGCTAAACGTATGCCACAGTACTAGGGGTAAGCGGTAGAGGTTCTACATTAATGGTCAATCACAAAGAAGGACCCGTTATCCGATGCATGCAAGACGTTTCATTTCTTTCCACTTTACGTTACATAATACTTCATTTCATTCATCATAATACGTAAAGCCATAGGAAAGATAATATACATCATACTAAGGAACATTAACATGCATCAACATCACATCATACAGGGCAACATCATACATACATAACATGCATTATGCACAAACATGCAACATCATCATTTCTATGCCTTACATGCTTTCTAAGGCCATAACAGTTATCTTACATGCTCTTACGAGAACCTTTACGTCAAAACTTACATCTGCACTTTCCCCCGAAAGCCAGAAGTCTAACAACACTTTCCTTCGGGTGCAACACTTCTATTCGTGCGTATGGACACCCTTCAGTCGCATGGCCTTTATGCGACTGAACATCATGCGATTGGACTCAAGCTGATGAACATCTATGCGAATGAACATCCAGTCGTGCGTATGGACCTTATGCGGATGGAACTAATGCGAATGGGCACCTATGCGACTGATCTAATGCGAATGAACTCACGCGACTAAGCACTTATGCGACTGAACCCTCAGTCGCATGACTCCCCATGCAATTGGACTCCCAGTCATGCGACTGAAACCTTAGTCGTGCGATTGAACCCTCAATCGTGCGAATGAATCCCAATCGCGCGAATGACCCCCAATCGCCTCTCATTCGGCCGTATGGCCTTCATTCGGTCGCCTAGCCCTAGCTGATGCAGAATGGAGTTCATCCCGAACCCAATCTGCCATTTTCGGCCCCCAAGCTCATCCAAATCCATTCTAAGCCTAAATTAACCCTCCTAGACCTTAGTAATGCATACTATAACACCATACAAGCACACACAAGCCCGGAAACATACACGAAACGCATCACACACATCACACCCAAATGGGTCAAACACACACACATACAAAAACGGGTTTTCTATGCTTTCCAGCCCCAAAATCGGTTGAAAACAAGTAAAAGTGGGGCCCTAGAACTCACACAAACGAGCACAACGTCAAGGGCTTTGATTTGGCTTGCTACACAACGAGTTTGGTCACCCGAATCACCCAAACCACTCCTTTTTCTCTTTTTCTTCTCCTTTCTCTCTTCTCCTCTCTGTGTTGGCTGAAATTTTGAGTATGGGGGAGAGGGTAAGGGTTGCCCTCTCCCTTATATACTCCACTCACCCGACTTTCTTTCGTTGGCGAGTTTGGTCCCTCGACTTTGGACTTTATTTCTTTTTCTTTCTTCGTCGGCTTCAAAGTAATAAATATCCGGGTGTTACAGTGATGCCAATAGTGACTAGAGCTCTATGAAGGGGTTTTAACATGGCTAGGTTTATTATTTTACTGTTTTTTAATTAATAAACATTTAATGGTAATTTTAACATTGATTAAACATGATATGAACAACGAATCAAATGTTTTTCAACCACATGAACATGTGATTGTGGATGTAATTTTTAAAAAGTTGAGATCAAAACAGTAGTTAGACTATGTAATTAATTAGCAAAAACAAATGAACTAATCCAATGTGTTTCGGGTAGGCAGATCTAGTTTGCCATCCATCGATTTCAGTATGCTTAATTTGAACTAGTATTGCAAAATTAACATCAACGGAAGAGGATTTTCATTAGTTGAAGAAGGCTACGTACAATAGAAAGTCCATTTAACTAGAAAATTTCTTAGATTTTTTTATTTTATATTATCTCCATCCATTCAACCGACCTATCAAATGACGACTAGATGGCAACTGGTTTAACATCAGGGATCAACTAGAGGGGAGAATGACAGTGGTTAGACATAAGATAGATACAAGACGAATAATAGACAACAAGCACATGTGGGGAGTCAAAGGTTTAATGCTAGATTCACAACTAAAGCTTGGAAACCTAGTAATGTGTACATACATAACAAAAAGGGAACATGTGATAACATCTTTGCTTTTATGATGTATAAAAATCTGGGGAATGTAAAGGCAATGGAGGAGAGTTTGAATGAAATCAACATGGAATGTGCGAAACTAGGAGTGGTTATCGCTAGGTATGATCACTATGAAATAATAAAAAAGGGAGATAGGAGAAGGAATACAAAAAAGGGGATTTGATGCAAGAATTCCAACCATGATGAACCGCACATTTAAGGATAGCTAGTGAAGAACAAGAAGGATGAAAAAAAGTCCATGAGAAGATGTTATCTATACGATACAATCCATGCGAGATGGTTACAGTTTGGTTGGGAGATCTTTGCTTGGAACTACAAAGGATAACCCCTCATTGAGTCTAGTGAAAACTTTCCTTTAAGATGTTGGAGCGGGGGAGGATGGGATTAACCATATGGAAGGATTGAATGTAATGATCATATTCCATTCCAATGAAGATGTAAAGATGTTTTTAGGAACACATATGACGTTTGCAGAAAAATGTTTTATTTACTAAGTGAATGAAATAGCCAACCACCTGATATAACATAGTTGCATGCAAAATTTGGGAGAATTTTAAATCAATTTAAAGCATCAAGATTAGATGATGATCTTTCAAGGGGAAGAGTTTATGTTCTAACCATCAAAAGAAAAGGAGCAATGAAGAAGAGATCCATGTACAATGGGGTGACAAGACGTTCTAGATTTATGTGATGGAAGAATCTGGATTGTTGTCACCTGTATTCATCGAAGATGGTGAGCCGTCGTGTAGAAGGTTAGAAGGCATGAAAGATCATGGGGTATTAGAAGACAACCCAAATAATTATCATATTGCTCAATGAGAATGGAACTACATTCTGTATTCTCCACTGAATACTAACGATCAGATTCCAAAGGTTTGCGATAGTAATGATGAGCAATAATTTCATTCTTCTAATGTTCTTCCCACGAATTATGTGATTCAAGAGAGATAAGAAGGTATGATTGTTGATGTTTGATATGGGGTTCTAAGAATGGTTGGGAACTCCAACCCATGGATACTATTGATGGGATGAACCTATATGTGTAATATATTCTAGATGGTAAAATCTTTAATTTTTGTATATGGTCATCTATTCATATTCATATCATTTTCCATCATGGTTTTAAAATGTCTAGCACATTAGAGTCACACTTCACCGTGGTTTTTGAATGTATAAGAGAATGCCATAATGATTGTTTTTAAGGTTATTTTGATTTTGGTGAGTTCAATGATATAAGCATACAGATTTCATGGATATCTACACATAATTTAGCAATTCGTTATTATACCATCGTGATACTATTACCGAACATATGGTATTTCGTAAGTCGTGGATATAAGTTAAAACGAATACGTTAGAAACATTCTAAAAAAACTATTATCAAATGTAACATATCGTATTGTGATTAATGGTACGTTACTATTTGTAAAAGATAACACTTAATCACACTTATACTTTTAGTTGAATTGAATTATAACTATATCTTTAGATTAAAGTATACTATTTTTAGGTTAAGATAATATTTAATTTAAATAGCATCTAGTTATAAAAAATATAAGTAGTAACTATAAATTAAAATGTTCATTTAGTATATTATAAAAAAATATTTAATGTAGTGAATAAAATAATCTTATAACTAAAGATGTATTGGTAATGTGAATATAATAATTTATTAATTAGAAGAAGTTCATTAAATAGGGCAAAATAGTAATTATTGCATAGAACACTTGTACCTCATGCTTTATAAGTTGTGTTAGGTGTCTTAAAATTGGGTAAAATGACCATTTTGTCCCAAAACGATGCTTTATATACAATATAGATATAGATAACCATCTAGCCAAATATATTTTCAAATTTAGTAAGTTTATAAAAAAGTAATATAATATAAAACATGATCTTGGTACACATATGTAACGTAATGCATGTTTCTATATAGTCTTTAATAAGGTTACTAACACCTTAATAGTATGGAACAAATTCTTGTTTTTCCTTGGACAATTGATGAAAATATGTCTTATGCTTTAATTAATGTTTGTCATGTCATTAAATACGAGGCATATATCTTCATTTTTTTGAATTGAACCTTTCAGATATACTTTATTCTTTTATCAATGTGGTACTTGTAAGTTGTAACAACTGTTTTCTTGTACCTTGAAAGACATTTCCTTCTATAGTATCCCTATGCTCTATTGGGTTATACATTAAATTGTTTTGCATAGTCATAGGCTCTATTAGGGCCGAACCATATTTCTCTCCTCCATTTGTGTTGTGTTATTAATGCTTTCACTTTAGGAAATGAACTAGCAAAAATCAATTACCCTGTTTGGCTATACATAAGAGCTTGTTACTTAGCTCCATAACCAAACTTTGTGAAATAAGCTCTAATATTTTGTGAAAAACCTAATTCTGGTACTACCACAAAATGAGCAATTTAGAAGTGAGGCTAACATCTATTGCTAACATTGCAGGACCGTTTAAGGGATGGTCAATACATTTAGTCTCATAATGAGGAGAGTGTTAGAACACTTAACAGATCAAATAAGGAATCGGGAGTTTACTTTTGATACTATGAACACAAGTAAACAAGAGATAGAAACTAAAGAACAACAAAGATATTGGTTTTCAAGATTATAGTATATTGCTTCTCAAGTTCTTTTACAAGTGATACAAAGCATGAAAGAAAAATACAAAGACTTGAGATACTTCATACTATATCCTACAATCGGTCATACTTTGAAGGCCAACTGAAAACATTGATCTAGACAATAAAATCAATGTAGAGTCAAAAGGCAAATCTGCCTTTTGACTAGTGACTATGACATGCCTAGCTCATTTCCTAATATATATTACAAAAAGAATAAAAGTACATAAAGTAGAAAGTTACAGACTCAAGACTTCAATGTACAGTTACAAAAAGCATAAACCATTCACCAACTTGTATAAGTTGGTGAGTCTTCAGAGTTGCAGCGGAAAGTTGGTTAGCTTTAAGAAAAGTACATCAGAAAAGCATGTTCTTCAAAGTCTTCGGAAGAAATTTGTCTTCACTTCTTAGGCTTCGAAAGACTTTGTCTTTGAAGCTTCGGAAGACTTCAGTTTTGGCTTTGGAAGATATTGGTCTTGGCTTCAAAAAATTATACACTTAGAATATTTCTTATGCAGGGTGTAAAACTTCTGAAGCAATTTCTACTTTGTACCAAGTGCATGCATGCAGGAAAGACTTGGTCTGTTTTGGGTGCATCAGCCTTTCAATAAGCCTTACAAACTCCCCCTAAACTGATGCTACCAAAACAAAGAAGTGTCTTTAGATATTAACAGTCCTCATCATGATCATGACCGTTCATTTCTTCATCAATTGGTCAGGATCACTCAGACTTTCAAAATACCTTCTCATGTCAAAGAGATCATACAGAGGTAAGTTAAGCATGTCTTGCCAGAAGTAAACATCTTGACCACCTTCATCTCTGTTGACATACCATCTGTCTGTATTTGTAGCAAAAGTCTAAGACAAGATGGGTCTTCCTGATGCAAGAGGCTCTACTTGAGTTGGAGTGGGTTGAGCAGCCTCTTCTTGTACATCCTCAGAATGCTCTGACTCATCCAGAGGTCTGAAAGTGGATGCCTTTGGTTTCTCTTTGATACAGACTTGGTGACCATCCTTTTCTTCCTCTTCAACTGAGTAGACTGGCCTTCAGTGTCCGAGTGTTATGTTTTGTCTTTCTCAGTTGGTTCCTCCTTCCTTACAGGTTCAAAAGAAGAGGGAGTTGGACCATGCTGTGGATCAAAAGATGAAGCTTGCTGAGGTTCAGTAGGAGGTCCAGGTTGTGTTGTCTCAAAAAGTTTAACCTTAACCTCCATGCCGGTCCGTTCAAGGGACGGTCACTTACAACACAACACAAAATGAGGAGAGAGCTTTAGAACACTTAACAGATCAAATAGGGAACTGGTAACATATAAATTTGATAAGTAAATATGAGACAGAACAAGAAGAAACAAGACAAATATTGGTTTTCAAGAATGTTGTATATTGCTCTCAAGTTCCTTACAAATATTACAAAGCATAAAAAAAGTTACAAGGACTTGAGATACTTTATACTACATCCTACAGCCGGCCATACTTTGAAAGCCAGCTGGAAACATCTGAACTGGACAACAAAATCAAATGTAGAGTCAAAAGGCAGATGGCCTTTTGACTAGTAACTATCACATCCTAATTTATTACAAAAAGGATAAAAGTCCATAAAGTAGAAAGCATAGACTAAAGACCTCAATGTACAGTTACAAAAAGCATGTACCTTTTCACCAACTTATGTAAGTTGGTGACTGAACAGAGTTGCAGCAGAAAGATGGTCCAGCTTTATGATAAAGTACATCAAATAAAGCGTGTGTTCAAAAGTCTTCGGAAGAAATCTGTCTTCACTTCTTGGCTTCGGAAGACTTTGTCTATGAAGCTTTGGAAGACTTCACTTTTGGCTTCGGAAGATGTTGGTCTTGGCTTCGGAAGATTTTACACTTAGAATATTTCTAATGCAGAGTGTAAAACTTCCGAAGCATTTCTACTGTGTACTTCAGTGTATGCATGCAGGAAAGACTTTGAATGTTTTAGGTGCATCAGCCTTATATGAAACCTTAAAAACTCCCCGAGGGCTCTGAGTAGGATATGCTCATGAGGAATGATCACCCCGGGCGTGAGAACAATGCACTCATGCTCAATAAAGAGCATGTTATGTCTCTGATCACAAAATTGAGATACATGATGTGTATGGGTTTTTCACTATATTAAAATGTTTAATTATGTGTTTTTATGTGTTTAATATAGTGCAACACAATTACTTTAAGAGTTAATTGATTTTCAGGCTTTTGGAGCGAAAACAGACACATTTCGGGTGTTTCCGAGAGTTAGAATGGAAGCCGGAAGCTCACGAGGAATGAAACACTTAATGTATAGAAAAAATTAAGAAAAAGTGAAGTGGGGTGTAAATTACGTCCTAAGGACGTACATTACGTCCTAGGTGTGATCAAGATGCACGCAAACTAGGACGTACAACAGAGGGAAAAAGTGCTGATTTGAGGGGGAAGTAAATTACGTCCCTGAGGAAGTAATTTACGTCCCTATGGACGTAAAATACGTCCCTGAGGAAGTAAATTACGTCCCTATTCTAATTGTTACGAATTTTTAGAGTTTTCTACCCTAATTAAAGGTTAAAAAGGGGGCTACGAATGAGGGTCTTCACCAAGTCGTTTTTGGCCATCCAAGGAGAAATTTTAAGAGAAAAGAAGACCCACGGATCCAGCTTTTCATGCAATTGATTCCTACGACAATCGATTTCGATTCCACGATGACCATGAGCGGCTAAATCACCCATGATCTTCTCCAGGTGTAGGGTTTGTGTTTATGACAATTGTTTAAATTTATTTGTTCTTAGATTGTGTTGAAGTTTTGATTAGCATTTTTAAGCCATATGATTTCATTTAATGGTTGATTGCTTTAAACGATTTTTCATTGTTTTGAATCTTAATCTAATCCTCATTAGTTTTTGGTTTCTTTACATCATGAGCATTGTGAGTCTTAGGTTTTGATTAGCAAATTGAAATTGGTAATTTGTGAATAGGTCCGTTTACAACCCGTTCCATCTCTGTCACTGAAATCAATCAAACCAATACAATTATGTCTATGTAATTGTTTGCTAAAAATAACTAGGTTACAACTTTGTTTTACAAACCTGAAACCCGGAGTGGATCATTCTTATTTTTATTGTTTTCAAAACCATTCAAGTTTATAAATTTACAATCTTATTTTCTAAATCAGTTATTAATTGAATGTTAGTTTCTTTATAAAGTTAAAACCATTGAACTAGAGTTACACTTTACACATATTTCTCGTGGAGACGACCGTACTTACTCGTACTAGTATAGGTGAGACAAGTCTTAATATAAGTTGTTTTTGAGTAGACCACAACAATCTACATCAAAATGGCTCCATTGCCGAGGAATTAGTGCGCAAAGTGTTTTTAGTTCATTACTTTTGTTTTGTTCGTTAATTTTTTTCTTTATTCAATCGGTGCTACTTAGGTATGTTTGCTTGTGTAGGTGACAAACTTGTGCATGCATACCAAGTTTTCAAGAA
This sequence comes from Flaveria ramosissima, assembly GCA_025215565.1. Lineage (NCBI taxonomy): Eukaryota > Viridiplantae > Streptophyta > Magnoliopsida > Asterales > Asteraceae > Flaveria > Flaveria ramosissima. The sequence continues at coordinate 9,058,497 of CM046031.1, read as the reverse complement.
AGACTTCACCTTTGATTTTTGATCCAGAAATTGAAAGGACCGCAAGACAAAACCGTGTTATTCATCAGTCCAGAGTTAAAGATAAATCAAGTGATTCAACTGAGATGGCTGATACACCCACCTCAAAACCAACCACCAAATCCACCAAATCAACCACCACCACAACCACCACAACAGGGTGAAAACTTTCAACCTGTTAATCCACCTCCTCATAGACAAAACCTAAGACAACCGCCCCCTCATAGACAAAATCCTCACCAACCACATGTGTTTAATGATTTTGATTTTGGTGCGGGGAGTGAACATACTTGGGAAACTGGATGGGATGAGGACGAAAATAAAGAAAATCAGGATTTGGTAACGATGAGGATATGATGACGATTTGGCATATAATGATCCTCCACCATTCGGTCAAGGAAGATATGGTGGTAGGCATGGGTATCCTCAACATCAAATTACAATCAGGGCAATCAAGGAAACAGAGGTCCAAGAGTTAGGCAGGGTCCATTACCATGCAACAATCGTTACGGTGGTGCTCCGGGTTATCAACAGTTCAATGATGCAATTCCAAGAATGAATAACCAAGTTCCAGTGCAAGGAGTTGATAGCCACTTCCGACCTGCTATTGCTATTAACTCCTCACCCGTTGTTCGACCACAAGTTAGGGGAAGAGCATTTGAAGTGAGACCTCAAAGCTTAGGAATCCGTCCTAGTTTCTATGGTTTACCTAAAGAAGAACCATATATATCCATTTATCTGAATTTGAAGCTATTTGTGGTATAATAGGTGGGCAAGGTTTTTCACCGGACGAGGTTAAGTTGGTTCTTTTTCAGTTCACATTGAGAGATAAAGCAAAGCAGTGGTTTCTTGCTTTACCCTCAGCGAGTATCTACACATGGGCCGACATGCAACAACTGTTTTTGGAAGAGTATTATACTCCCCATAAGAATAGCGAGGCTCGTAATGCTATTCGTTCTTTTCAACAACAACATGGGGAACCTTTTCACGAGGCATTCAAAAGGTTCAAGGAGTTACTACGAACATGTCCTCATCATGGTATTGAGCAATGGGAGTTAATCACCTCTTTCTATGACGGGTTATCATCCGAGGATATTCGAGACATAAATTCCACAAGTGCAGGTACTTTTCTAACAAACACTGAAGATGAAGATTGGGCCATTTTAGAGAAGATGAGCACCAACTCGAAGAGACAAGCACAATCTCGTCGGAAGTCAAGAGGGATGCCTACTAAATCAGTGACTGATTATGATACCAAATCTAGGGTTGATGCTTTAGAGTACTAACTAGCAAATATGGGACGTTCTGGGGGAAAAGAGACCATTAAAGCTTCGAGTACCTTTGCGGTGTGTGAAGGTTGTGAAGAGATAGGACATGTGGCTCGTGATTGTCCAATGCAAGGTGTGGGAGTTGAAGATGTGAATTATGTACAAGGAGAAAGAAAAGCGTTTGATATGAATTCTAATACGTACCATCTAGGTTTACGTAACCATCCTAACTTTAGGTATGGTAACCCTTCAAATCAAATGAATCCCAACTTTCAAGGTAATGATCACTCGGGTAATTCTCAACCTTATCCAAATCGCCAATCAAATCAGGGTTACAATCAAGGGAATTTTAATCGGGGATATCAAAGAAACTATTCTTCACATCAAGATCAAGGTGGATCTTCAAGCAATTCAGAGCCTTCCAACAGGGAAATCATGGACTTTCTTAAGGAGCTTAAGAAGGATAACCAAGAACTGAAAAAGGAGAATGAAGTTAAAAGCAAGAGCCATGAATCTCTAGTAAAGCAAGTTGGTCAATTAGCGGAAGAAGTAGCAGCCCTTAGGAAGGATCATGGTAAGCTTCCAAGTGACACAAAAAGAAATCCAAGTCATCAAGCTTCAAGTTCACAAGGACAAAAGAATGCCTCCGTTAGTCAGGTAAGTGTTCTTCGTTCTGGCAAAATTTATAATAACATGGTTGACCCTTCATCACCGTTCATTGAAGGAGTGGTGGAGGATGTAAATGAAGATGAGGAAAGTGATGAGGAGGTTGTCATTGAAACAAGTAAATCATCTAAAAAGGTCACTTTTCAAGATAAAACTGATTCGATTTCAACAAACGAAGTTTGTAAAGTTAAGGAGAAGGGTATGGAGGGCAATACCATTCCTTATCCGAAAGCTTTAGAAAATCCAATTCAAAAATCAATGGGGAACAAAAGAGGACCTCAACACGAGGAAATTTGGGAGATTTTCAAACAAGTAAAAATAAACATCCCATTAATTGATGCTATTAAACAAATTCCTTCGTATGCTAAGTATTTGAAAGAGTTGTGTACTCAAAAATGAACTCATAAAATGCCAAAAACAATTGATTTATCAAATAATGTGAGTTCTGTTTTGACGGGTACTCTTCCACCAAAACTTCAAGATCCAGGAACACCCGTGATACCCATCCAAGTGGGTGATTTCAAGATATCACGAGCCTTGTTGGATCTAGGAGCAAGTGTGAGCATTCTCCCGGGAAGTTTATATGACCAATACGACTTTGGTCCTCTTCAACGAGCTAACACAACTGTGGTTTTAGCTGATTTGACTCCCAAGCTTCCCAGGGGAATTGTTTCTGATATGATAGTTATGGTGGAAGATTTTTTTATCCAGTCGACTTTTTGGTTCTAGATTATGCATCGGATGATTTTTCAAAGCAACCGACGGTTATTCTTGGAACACCATTTTTAGCCACATCCAATGCATTAGTCAACTGTAGAACCGGAATGGTAGATATGACTTTTGGTAACCGGAGATTGACTTTAAATGCTTTTTCCCATACATCTAACCCTCTGATCAACAATGAATGCTTTATGGTGGACATTGTTGATAGGAGTCTACCTCATGAAAATAAGGAGGATGCCACAGAGGAGTGTGTTACTTGTGGCAGGTCAGATTTGAAATACAAGATAAAACTAGAGGCACAAGAGCAAGAACTGGAGGTAATGGCAGTGAGAGATGGGAAACCTATGTGGACTCACCAAGTGGAAAGTTTACCCGAACATATTGACACACATTTAAAGCCATCTTTAATTTCACCCCCAAAGGTGGAATTGAAAGAGTTACCTAAGCACTTGAAATATGCTTTTGTGGGTGACAATGATACCCTTCCGGTGATTATTGCATCAATTTGACAGAAGCACATGAAAAGGCATTGATGGAGGTGTTAGTTGCTCATAAAGCAGCTATTGGATGGACCATAGCCGATTTAAAGGGGATTAGTCCAAGTATAGTGATGCACAAAATCATCACTGACGAGGGAGCCAAGCCATCTAGGGATGCTCAAAGAAGACTGAATCCAAACATGAGGGAGGTGGTTAAGAAAGAAGTGTTGAAATGGTTAGATGCAGGAATTATCTACCCCATCTCTGATAGCACATGGGTGAGCCCGACTCAAACAGTACCTAAGAAATCAGGCATTCAGATAATTAAAGGAGAAGACGGTAAGGAAATTGCCACCCGACCGGTAACCGGGTGGCGTATATGCATTGATTATAGGAAGTTGAATGCTGCAACTTCTAAGGATCACTTCCCTTTACCATTTGTTGATCAGATTGTAGAAAAACTTGCATGTCAGAAGTTTTATTGTTTTTTAGATGGGTACTCAGGTTACAATCAAATTGCCATACATCCAGATGATCAACATAAGACCACGTTTACTTGTCCGTATGGCACATTCGCTTTTAGGCGTATGCCATTTGGATTATGTAATGCCCCGACCACCTTTCAAAGGTGTATGATGAGTATCTTTTCAGATATGGTCGGCGAGTCTATGGAAATCTTTATGGATGATTTTTCTATTTTTGGTACATCTTTTGAAGCGTGTTTAGAACAATTATCAAAGGTTTTAAAAAGATGTGTTGAAACCAATTTGGTATTAAGTTGGGAAAAGAGCCATTTTATGGTTCAAGAAGGGATTGTGCTAGGCCATGTGATTTCAAGTAAGGGCATCGAGGTGGACCATGCAAAGATTCAAGTTATTTCTACATTACCTCCACCCACTAATGTGAAAGGTGTTCGCTCTTTTCTTGGGCACGCTGGTTTTTATCGAAGGTTTATCAAAAGTTTTTCTATCATCACCAAACCACTTTGTAATCTTTTGTTAAAGGATGTCCCATTTGTTTTTGATGAACAATGTTTAAAGGCTTTTAACATTTTAAAACAAAAATTAGTGGAAGCTCCAATTTTACAATCACCAGATTGGTCCTTACCATTTGAAATCATGTGTGATGCTAGTGATTATGCAGTTGGGGCGGTATTGGGACAAAGAATAGACAAGAAACCAGTAGCTATTTATTATGCAAGCAAAACACTCTCTGATGCTCAGCTAAACTACACCACCACTGAGAAGGAGTTGCTTGTTGTTGTTTATGCTTTAGACAAATTCAGGTCATATATATGGGGTAGCAAAGTTATCATTAATTCTGATCATAGTGCTGTTAGGTACCTCATGGAGAAAAAAGATGCAAAGCCACGTTTGATTAGATGGGTTTTGCTTCTTCAGGAATTTGATCTTGAAATCCGGGACAAAAAAGGGTGTGAGAACGTGGTAGCAGATCACCTATCTCGAGTAGTTCATGATGGAATCATACCTGCAGCCAAATAATTAGCAATATTAGCATACCATGGATCAGTAGAGACAGAAACTGCTAACAATTAATGTGATGTTTGTTTTAAAACAATGAAGTTTTCATCCAACAATTAATATTAAAAGTGCATATAAACTTGATAAATAATGACATTTGCAATCAATGTGTTAACAACAAGTGTGGGGATGCATTTGTTAAAGGCCAATAACATGGGAAGATAAAACAAGAATTTGGTTAGTTAGTTGGTGGTTAGTAGGGACAGTTAGACTTGTTGATATAATTGACATCATAAGTAAATCCATTCTTGACTTGATAAGTGTGAGTGTGTATGAACTTTGATAGCCAAATTCTTAGCTTGTTATTGTCAAGTGAGCAGTGTTAGATCATCTACTAATTGCATGAATGTGGTAATTATAGGTTATCATGGCACCAAAGCAAAGTAAAGGCAAAGGAAAGATGGTTGGCGAGTCGTCAAAAGGTACAAAACGGCTACAGAAACAAGTGGGTGGTGATGAAGGGTCGGAAGAGGAAATTGAAGCAATCTTTCACGGCCATGAAAGTGATGACGGGGGCAATGGAAGTGGGTCTGATTTCGAGACGGATGTTGATGGTATTCCTAAATGGCGAAAAATAGAAGGTTATCCTATTATCCGGAACACTTCCGAGCACAAATGTACATGAAAAAAATTAACTTAAGCAAGCAAGCTCGAGCTAAGTTATTCATGTGCGAAAGACAGGTGAACACAGAGGAGTTGGGAAAATTTGGGATTTCCAAATGTTTTGAGAGGCTAGGTTGGGAGGAATGTTTAAGATTCAACAATGATGATAATGAGGAGGTATATATGGAGCAAATTCTGGAATGGATGTTAACTCTTAAAAAGTTACCCGGTAGTGACCCACCAAACACTACAAAATTGATTGGTAGAGTGAACGGACGAGACATTGAGTTGTCCTTTGACACGTTTAGACAACTTGGAAGGTTTGATTCTGGGGCGGAAAACAACATCCCCTATTATTATCCATCGGATGCAATCTTAGCCGTGGAGAAAGCAGAAGAAGAGTCATGGAAGCAGATGATACGAGAGTTATTTGTAGTCGAGCCAGGTGCAGATATCACGTCATTGATTTTAATGAGGGAAGATCTACAAGCATTACCAAGACTACTGTTGGGTATTGTGAACACAAATGTCATGCCCCGAACAATTGATATGCAAAAGGTGAGATTGTATGATGTGTTAGTTATTTATGCCTTAGTAAAGAGAACTCCAACTCTTTCTGCACGACATCTGATTATGTACAACATATGGGAGGCAAGGGAAAGAAATCAGAGGATTGCAATCCCACATAGCCGACTTTTGTCAAAAATGTTGAAAAAGCAAGGGAGTGTGACCCGAGGGGTCAAAGGTGCTAGAATGAAGCATCTGCAATGGAAACTCAGCACGTTGGTGCGTGCTTCAGATTGGGAATACAAGCTACTGAGAACAAAACATAGGCTCACATTATCATCTACAGGAAGGTTTATTGAAGCACCGCGAGATGATGTGGAAGAAGGGTCCAATGATGAGGAGGAAGGGTATGCAGGCATGGGAACTCTTCCCCCTTAAGTTTCACCACCGATAGTGACCGGTTTCACACTCAGGCAGGTAGGGTCCCATATTATTCATATTTGTAGGAAAGGATGTTGCAAGCACGCCCAGCCACATTAAGTGATTGGAACGAGGGAACTCAGTTGATGTATGATCGACAGACCCAACAAGGAGAAGAGGCACGTGTTTACCGTCATGCCACACTATACCAAAGTGAGCAATACAGGAATGAAGATTTTCAGTTCAATGAAGCAATTCGACATGAACGAGATTATGAAAGAGGTTGGAACTACACGGTGAGACCACGACCCATAGATTGGACAGACCCAAACAGGGAACCATATGAGGTTACACAACAGCTATCACGAGCACCTCAATCGACTCCATCCATGTGGATTCCTCCATTTCAGCAGCAAGATCAAGTGCAAAGGGATGCCAACTCTGAAGGAGCCTATGATATGCGTGTTGTCGGGCGCAGTCTTTATGAGAGTATCTTTTGGGCTCCTTATCCGCCCCCGCCATATGATGGTTGATATGATTCGCTGATCGGGGATGTACCGAACGATCAGGTCCACGTAAACTTGCTTTGACTTTCCTTTTATTTATTTTTTTATTTTCTATTTTTGTTTGTTTTGTTTATTTTTGCTTTTGTCCTTGGGGGTGTTGAATAACTATGTGATCGGGGTGGCGTGATATTGTTGGTTAAAGCTATGATAGCTTGTTTAATGGTGTTACATCATGTGTTTGGCTCTTATGGTTGAAGTGGAATGGAAATTGGGATTGTCAAATAAAACCATTTCATTCATTGGGGACAATGTATCCCAAGTGCGGGTATGAGAAACCCTAGGAAAAATTAATATTTGAAACAATGAAAATTTGAACAAATTTGAAAATTTGAAAATCTAAAAATTTCTCTTGTCATATATTAACGGAATGGTTTAGGTCCTTGGTCATGGTCTTATTGTTCAAATTGCGGGACAGAGTTTCTCTAGCAAGTGGGTTTACAAAATGTGTAGGAATGCCTGACTAGGGTTAACAAGCTTGTAGTATTATAATTACATGTGCACATCGGCAACCCTATGTCCTACTTGGTGAGAGTTTGAGCCTACTAGTTATGTAAAAACACATTTATATGAATTCATTTGTTTGAGTAGGCCATATGCTACTTCTATTGTAGAACTTGTGTTACTTGATGCACGTCGAGACCATGGACTAGATTGTTACACATAGAGGATGAAGGCAAGTTAGGATCCCTTTTCGGTTATTAACAATTGATTATCTTGATCCAATTTTGCCACTTAGTGGCCATGTTGAGCCTTGAAAGATTTTTTTTTCAAACCCAATGCAAAAAACCAAAGTTATCATTTAGTTACAGATCATGGCTATATTTAAAGTAGAAATATGCATAAAAAAGAAAAGAAAAAAAAAGAAAGAAAGGAAAAGAAAAAAAAAAGAAAAAAAGAGTTATGAAAGTTGTTCAAGAATGGGTTAAAAGTTACCCATATTGGTTGGTTTATGTGTTATAAAGGTTGGTTGATGGTCTCATTCGCATGTTTTTGAATTTAGACATTCTAAAAAGCCAAAAGTTCTCACCTTTATCTAAGCCCACAACCCGTAAGTCCTTTTGATATATGTAACGTCTATGTAAGTTGGTGTAGGTGTGATTGTGATACAAGCTTATGCTAATAGAGGTGCATACATGGTCATTGAGTGATTATACTAGTACACCTTTTACTAGTCCAGATATAGCCGAGAGGAGTGAATCATTATGAGGGGTGTGTGCATGTACTTACAAATTAGAAGCATGTTAAGTCTAATTGGGTGTTTCTTGTTTTACTTTCATATCATTTTACTTGCTAGAATGTAGACTTATTGAAAAATGTAAGTTGTGTAAATAAGGGTATGACCTTTGACCTTAACTAAGAGTTGATATATTAAAGAGTAATTATCTAAATGGGTTTTTATAATTGCATGATAATTTTGCTTGGGAAAATCAAAACTCAAGTGGGGGGATGTGATGTGTATAGGTTTTTCACTATATTAAAATGTTTAATTATGTGTTTTTATGTGTTTAATATAGTGCAACATAATAACTTTAAGAGTTAATTGATTTTCAGGCTTGCGGAGCGAAAATAGACACATTTCGGGTGTTTTTGAGAGTTAGAAGGGAAGTCGGAAGCTCACAAGGATTGAAACACTTGAAGTATAGAAAAAATAAAGAAAAAGTGAAGTGCGACGAAAATTACGTCCCTAAGGACGTAAATTACGTCCCTAAGGACGTAAATTACGTCCTTAGTGTGATCAGGATGCACGCAATCTAGGACGTACAACAGAGGGAAAAAGTGCTGATTTGAGGGGGGAAGTAAATTACGTCCCTGAGGAAGTAATTTACGTCCCTATGGATGTAAACTACGTCCCTGAGGAAGTAAATTACGTCCCTGTGCTGACTGTTACGAATTTTTAGGGTTTTCTACCCTAATTAAAGGTTAAAAAGGGGGCTACGAATGAGGCTCTTCACCAAGTCGTTTTTGGCCATCCAAGGAGCAATTCTAAGAGAAAAGAAGACCCATGGATCCAACTTTTCATGCAATTGATTCCTACAACAATCGATTTCGATTCCACGATGACCATGAGCGGCTAAATCACCCGTGATCTTCTCCGGGTGTAGGGTTTGTGTTTATGACAATTGTTTAACTTTATTTGTTCTTAGATTGGGTTCAAGTTTTGATTGACATGTTAAGCTATATGATTTCATTTATTGGTTGATTACTATAAACGGTTTTTCTTTGTTTTGAATCTTAATCTAATCCTCATCAGTTTTTGGTTTCTTTACATCATGAGCATTGTGAGTCTTAGGTTTTGATTAGAAAATTGAAATTGGTAATTTGTGAATAGGTTCGTTTACAACCCGTTCCATCTCTATCACTGAAATCAATCAAACCAATATAATTATGTCTATATGATTGTTTTCTAAGAATAACTAGGTTACAACTTTGTTTTACAAACCTGGAACACGGAGTGGGTCATTCTTATTATTATTGTTTTCAAAACCAATAAACTTATAAATTTACAATCTTATTTTCTAAACCAGTTATTAATTGAATGTTAGTTGCTTTATAAAGTTAAAACCATTGAACTAGAGTTATACTTTCCACATATTCCTCGTGGAGACGACCTTACTTACCCGTACTAGTATAGGTGAGATAAGTCTTAATATAAATTGTTTTTAAGTAGACCACGACAATCTACATCAATACACTCAAAAGCTCCTTGACAAAGTTTATCTTCTTAATGCTAAGCTTACCATTTGTGACTCTGCCCCTTCCTGTAATGTAACCTCCAGCATCTCCTTCAAAAGAAAATGGTCCTCCGATTTTCTCAAAATTTTGGAGTAGTGACATATTTCTTGTCATGTACCTGGAACAACCACTATCAATGATCCATATATTTCTGTTTGTCTTGAGGTGTTCCTGCACAAAAGAGATGGTTAGTTACATTTGGAAACCCAAGCCTTTATGGTCTTGGGCTCATCTAAAGAAGTTGAAGACAATGCAACAGTAACTGATCCTATTTTCATGTTTTGAGGATCATTTACTTATGTTGATGAAGAACTTTCAGCCACTTGTTCTTTCTTTGTCTTCCACACCACCTTTGGAAGCTTAGACTTGACCTTTAACACTTCGGAATTTTTGATGACTTTGGAAGTTTTGATGACTGGACCTTCGGAAGATCTTGCTAACACTGCAACAGGCTTCAGTGCTTCGGAAGTATTCCTTTCTTCCGACACCAAATCCGAAGGCAAGTTTCCATTTGTCTTCATCTTCATTTTGGAGCTTTCGAAAGGAAAAGATTTTCCTTCCGAAGCTTGCTTCTTCTCCAAACTCTTATAAGTTTCTTTCTTGGTCATGTGGACAGTACTCTTTGGATTGTAGAAACAATCTTTAGCAAGATGAGAGGTACTCCCACACATGACACAATCCATTTTCTTCTTCCTAAGAGTCTTCTTTTGTGAACAAGCTAAACTTGATCACTTTCCTTCTCCATCTTCATCTTTGCAGATGTTGTAGCAATCCTTTTAGGGATAGAACTACCTTTGGAGCTGGATGGTTCGGGTTGTGCAGTAGTGGTGCACAGCAGATTAGCCTTCTTCTTGATGCTAGGATGATTTGGTCATGCACTACAACTCTTATTACTAGAGTTCAAGCTTGTGTCTTCAGCCTTAACCACCTCAAATCCTGTAGAAATAAAGACTTGTTTTTGTGCAGAGTTAAAGGTGGCCTTGATCTCTTGAGCCTTCTTGGACTTTCTCTTGGCCTTCCTGATCAAGTTCTTCCTCCTTAACTTGGTTATCCCAACAGTTTTACTCTCCTCAGAGGAATGATGACCTTTCTTAGAATGCTCTTCTTCACTCTTCTTAGAGACATTCTTCACCATCTCCTCTTCAGTCATGGGGTCTATAAGGGGAAGCTCATCTTCACAAGTTCCACCCCTAGGAGATCTTACTGAAAAGATTGTGTGTGGAGGAGCTATCTCACTAGATCCCAGTCTTTGCTTATTTTGATAACAAACTTTTGCATGCAAGGATGAGGATATTATGTTCTTGAAGGTCTCTTCTTCAAGAACATATTTTTTTGTCCTGGTTTTGCTGATCACAAGCTCAGCCTGCATTCAGTCAACTTAGTTGTGAGATCTTTGATCTGAGTCCTGTAGTTCATGTTTAAGAGATGAAATGGTTTTCTCTAAGTCCTCTATCTTTAGTTTATAATCATTTTGAGCTCTTTTAAAATCAAATTTTAAGATATTTAAGGACTCAAGATTAGATCTTATCTCTAAGTTATAGGACCTATATTATTCACTTTAGCAATACATTCAGGTGTACAGAGATGTTTGCTTGATCATGGTTTGCCATAAGTGCTTGGTTTGGAGATGTATCTTTCCACCTGAAAGCTCCAGTCAAAGCCTCCTAGCAACTGCAGCTTGCTTCTTTGGCTTCTCATTCTAGGGAGCTCTTTCGGTGTAGTTTGGTCTGGCTTGAGTTTGGCCACCATTTGTCCTTGGTGCCTTACATTCCCTTGAAAAATGTCCCTTCTGGTTACAGATGTAACACTTTACTTTGCTTTTGTCCAGCCCAAACTTTCCACTAGCTGCATTGCTTGGAAACTTCCTCCCTGTCCTCTTGTAGAATTTCTTGGCTCTATGAGTGAGGAGAGCCATTTGCTGGACTATCTCCATGTATTCTAGGTCATCTAGATGGATACAGTTCAGGTCTTCAAGGGTGAAGAGAAAGTTGCATGTGCTTTCATCAAAAGACACAAAAGCATGTGAAGAGCTTGTCTCTTGGAATGGACTTCCTTGAGTGTAGCTTTCTCTTGGTGTCTCCGGGAAGGTTATGAAAGGACCCTTTTGTGAGTTGTCAGGGTATCACATAAGATGATGTTGTGGTTCAATGCTATCCCTTTTAACCACATGGAGGGCTGAACTCAGTTGATTGCTGGAGTTACCAGATGAACCTTGCATATTCATGTCCATCTGGTATCCACTAAGAATGCCATACAACTCTGTCAAAGTAAGAGTCTTAAGGTTTTCAGTTCTCTTGATAACAACAAAATAAAATGTCTATTGTCTGGGAAGAGAGGACATGAACTTCCTTACAATGTTCTTGTTCTCAAGAGTCACTCCAACATCCATTAGAGTATCCATAATTTCAACATACCTGAAGTATTGTCGAGTCATGGTTTCACCTAATTTGAAGGTGAAGTTTTCAAATTACTGCTTCAAGAGATCCTTCTTGTTCTCCTTGGCTTCAGTTGACCCCTCATACATCAGCTTCAGTGCCTCTTATAGCTGTTTAGCTGTTTTACACTTCTTGAAGCCTCTGTATATGGAGTTTGGAATAGGAGTTTGAAGGGTTGTCATGGCTTTCTGATCAATCTCTATTCTTTTTTTGTCTTCATCAGAATAGTCAGCCATAGCCTTTGCAATCATACCACCTCCTGCAGCAGCTGAAGAGGTGCTTGGTATGTAATGTCCTGCGACAACAGATTCCCGCATCCTGGAGTCTTGAGACTTAATAAAGCCTTCCATTCTTTGACACCAAGTATCAACATCTTAAGGAGTGATCAGTGGGGACTTTGTCATTGTTCTGGTTTCCATATCAGCCTTAGTGATAGCTGCCATTTGAGTTGTTAAGTATTTTTTGTGTGTGAGGGATCTTAAGATGGTGAGATCTTATAATCAAGAGCCTGTAATGCTCTGATACCAATTGCAGGACCGTTCAAGGGATGGTCACTTACAACACAACACACAATGAGGAGAGAGATTTAAAACACTTAACAGATCAAATAGGGAGCTGTAACTTATAAGTTTCATACTAAGAACACAAGTAAATATGAGCAAACAACACTGTTGGATCTAGAAAGGCTGGTGCAACCAAAACCAAATCACTTAGACTATTTTTGGGTGCAACCAATAAAGAACTTCTGAAGCTAAGTGTGGAACTTCCAAAGGAAATGGAGTTCTTCCGAAGACAAAGTGCAAGATCATCTTCCGAAGGAAAACTCCAACTTCCGAAGACAAAGTATTCACTTTTGAAGTTCAAGACTTAGAAGAAAAGAGAAGAAATCAACTTTCGAAGTATGAAGATATGAAGAAGTCCTCAAGCCTCAGGAGAAGTAGCCTCTTCCGAAGTATAAGTGGCTTCGGAAGAACTTGTTCTTCCGAAGCTAACTAACCTTCGGAAGATACTACATGAACCTGTGGACATAGGTATGGTCTCTCTGACACTCCGCTGTAGACCTCTGATATACTGCATGGTGTTTTCTCAAAAGCCATGTAGTTGACCATACTTTATTCCGATGTTCACCTTTATCAGTTAGTACAGTTGCCAACTTTAGTTGGTGACAAAAGGTAAGTCATGGACATGTCATGACTACCATACCTTAGATAATACTTTATCTAAGATACCTTAACTTTAGCATTGTAGTATCTACTTTAGTCATAGGTTTCGAGCTGGTATCAAAGTATATCCGGCTGTAGGATCTAGTATATATAGTTTCTCATTGTAACTCTTGTAATATACTTGTAAGAGTCTTGTAATACTTTGAGTTGAGAAGTAATATATACAAGTACCTTGAAAAATATTTCTTTGTGTTCTTTGCTACTTAATATATTATTATCAACTCTTAGAAGAGATTCTACTTCATCTAATCCGAGTGTGTTACAAGTGAGTATTGAGAGAAAAACTAAGTGTTTAAGTGACAAAACCCGGTCCTGCAATTGGCAGAGCTTTTTAGGCTCTAGATTGTGAGATCTTACCATCCAAATCAACCTGTTTTTCACTCCTCCTTATACCACACTCAAAATGGCCTTCAACAAGTGTGAAGTATAGTTGGGGACGATGACTAAAGCACCCATCATCACCCCTAAAAACTTCAGATCATGGAGCAGACGCATGGAAGGCTTCATCAGGTATCAAGACAGCAAGATGTGGCAATCTATTGTCAATGGTCTGTAAAAACCAAAGGTGGCAGTACCAGGTGGAAACCGTCCCATGATAGAGAAAGCCGTTAAAGACTATTCTGATGAGGACTGGAAGAAGCTGGACATCGACAGTAATGCCATGACTGTTCTAATGACTGCAATACCCAACTCTATCATGGTGGGGTTTGAGCATTGCAAGTCAGCCAAAGAACTGTTTAATGCACTTGCTCATATGTACTCCAGCTCCAATGACTCCAAGAAGGACTCCCTGAAGCCGCAGTTTGAGAACTTCACCTATATTGCTGGAGAGACCCTCAGCCAGCAATAATTCAGGTACATGGACCTTATTTCCTCCCTTCATTTTATGGAAATTGCCCTTGAACTAAGAGATCTCACAAGAAAGTTCATGAGAGCACTCCCTAATGAGTGGATGTTCTATTGTGTCTCTATCAAGAGGATAGAAAATCTGAACACCCTCACTATGACTAAACTTTATGGCATCCTTGATAGATACTGTTTAGAGATGGAGATCAAGAGAGGCCATATGACAAGCAGATCCTTGAGTCTTCCTGCTAGCAACGTTTTAATGGTTGCTGAAGGCTCAGGACCCACCCAACCTCAACAGTACTTGACATACACCCAGCAGCCATCCTGTTCTTCTGGGCCATACATTACATTCCCTAAGACTCCAAGGTCTCAACAGGCTCAGCAAACTTCCTTTCAGGATAGTTGTGCCTTTGTCTCAGAAAATGGGTACTCTAGTTATTATCAGTACTGCTTTGATGATATAGAGTGTTTCAGTCCAGATGATGTGGAATATGTGGACATAGTCCAATAAATGGCTCTGTTAACCTAGAGAGCAAAGAAGTTCTTCAAGAGAACTGGAAGGCAGTTTCCCCAGAACCCAACCAACAGCAAATTCCGTTTGACAAGACCAAGGCCAAATGTTATAAATGTAACCACTTGGTCACTTTGCAAGGGAATGCAAGGCTCCCAAGTCAAATCCGGGAACCCCACAGGCCTCCACACATCCCTCTACACCAAAGGCCACTGGAAAGTCAACTGAGACAGCTGCTATGGCTCAAGAAGTTAACTGGAGCTTTATGTTACAGGATGTGACTCCTACTCAAGCACTCATGGCTGGAACAGATGACAATAAGGTATATGAACATCTCTATACTCCTGTCTGTATTCCTAAGGTTAAGTTATACCAGGACTACAATATGGAGATTAAATCCGATATTGAGTCTTTAAATGTTTTAAAATCTGTTTTAAAAGGGCTAAATCTGACTATCAAAGAAAAATTAAGGAGTTAGAGAAAATTGTGTCCTTATTAAAACATGAACACACAAACTATAAGACTCAAATCAAGGATTTGATATCCAAATTGTCTGAGGCTCAAGCCCAGCTTGTCACAGCTAAGGCTCAAGCCAGGAAGTATGCTATTTCTAAGCAAAACTTCCAAGCCGTTCTTGCATCATCCTCTCACTCAAAACTTTGTTACCAAAACAAAGGTAGGTTGGGAACCAATGAAATTGCTCCACCACATTCTTATGAGTCTATAAGAGAACCAAGGTGTGGTATTAAAGAGCAAGAGGTTCCATCTGCTGACCCACCTTCTTATGAGTCAAAGAGTGATGCAACAATAGAGACCATCACAGGGAAAAACCAGGTAATCTTACCCACTCCTAGCGGTGATGATCAACCCTTGACCACCAAAGTCAGAAGAAGCAGATCTAAGGCAGCCAGAAAAACTACCAAAAAAGTGGTTGAGTCAAAGCTGAAGATAGACCCAAAGCAAAAGGGTGTATTCATCTCAGTTGGATTCCAGGTGGTAGGTAACTCTAATTCAGGAAAGGGGTGTAGTACCAGCACTCCCATCCTACCAAAGGATCAGAAGTTAAAGGGAAAGGTTGCTGATGAAGAGAAAAAGAACAAGAAACATCAATCCTCAAGTTCCCAGAAGATTAACATTGCATGCATAATGTGTGGTCTGGAAAACCACATGGCCAAAGATTGTTACTACAATCCTGCTAGCACACATTACGCAAACAATCTTAGAAGAGAAAGAGTCAGAGAAGGTTTCTCATTTGGACCTTATCAAATGGTTCAAGTGATGAAAAAGGGAAAGCTTGTTTCCGAAGCAAGGTTGCTTTCGGAAGAAAGTCCTTCTTCCGAAGGGAAAATGGCTTCGGAAGTTAAAGTTGTCAAGACTCAAAAGAACAAAAGAGTCCCCTTGAAACCATCCCAGAAGAAAACTACTTCGGAAGAAAAGGTGGTGAAGGCTTCTTCCGAAAATAAAGAAGCTTCGGAAGAATGCCAAGCTGCAAAAGCTTCAACAAGTTCATCCTCCGTGATCAACCAAGGGATGGAATGGAAGATCAAGGAAGATGCTGCAGCCCAAACCTCTTTTTCAAAGACATCCATTGAACCCCCATGCATAAATTTTGGTTCAATTATGTCACTATCATTGGAAGAACCCAAGACCAACAAGGTTTGGGTTTCCAATCAAAACTAATCATCTCATCTTATGTGCAGGGACATCCATATGACAAGAATAACAATGTTTGGATTGTGGATAGTGGATGCTCCCGCCACATGACAGGGAACAGATCTCTCCTTCAGCAATTCCAACATTTTGATGGAGGTCGTGTCCAGTTTGGAGGTGAGGCCGGAGGATATATTTCTGGAAGAGGAAGTATATCCAACGAAAAATTAAAATTTGATAAAGTTCACTTTGTCAAAAAGCTTGAACACAACCTGTTAAGTGTTTCTCAGTTTTGTGATCAAAAGCATCAAATGCTCTTCACAGGACATGAGTGCATTATCCTTAAACCTGGGATGATAATTCCTCAGGAATTGGTGCTTCTTAGATCTCCCAGAAAAGGGGATATGTCCAAGCTTGATATGAACAATGCTTCCCCAATGGATGAAGTATCATGCTTTCTTTCCAAAGCTGATGGTAATGAGTCAACACTATGGAATAAACGAATGTGTCATGTAAATTTTAAAACAATGAATAAACTGGCTAAAAATAACTTGGTACATGGTTTGCCTAAGAAATAATTTTTCTACAAAGATAAATATGTTGCATGCCTGGAAGGGAAGCAACACAGGGCATCTCATAAATCCAAAGTTGTTAACTCTATCACCACTCCATTACACTTATTGCACATGGATCTATTTGGTCCTACAAGTATAATAAGCATTGTAAAGAAATCATAATAGACTACGGATTCAACTTCATGAGCACTCCTATCCGCATTGACAACAATAGTGGCATCTCCATTATTAAAAATCAAGTGAAGCACTCCAAGACAAAGCACATTGATATCAGGTACCATTTCATTAGAGATATTCATGAGAAAAATCTGTTTAAACTAATTAAAGTTGACTCAAATGAACAATATGCTGAGTTGTTCACCAAAGCTTTTGATGAACAAAGATTCAAGTATCTCATTACAGCTATTGGGATGATAAACATTGATTAGTCTCTCATTTGAAAACCTTTTTAATGTGTAAAGTCTTGTGTCAAAACAATCTAAGCCCTATTACAAAAGGTCCTTCTCTGAAATTTCACTAAGTATAAATTCTTCCAAAGAGGAATTAACCCTCGGAAGATGTTTTACATATCTTCCGAAGCAACATTCCTCCCAGGATAATTTTCTTCTCGAAAGAGTTTTTAGTCTCGGAAGAAACGATTGATTACATATCATATTACTTCCGAAGCTTATAAAACTCTCCATTCGGAAAGCAAATTTTACTCTCGGAAGTAAGAACTTTACCTTCAGAAGTAAAATTGCCTTCGGAAGAAGATTACCTTCGGAAATGCTTTATACTCAGAAGAAAGACTTTACCCTGTAACAGAAATCTTTTGGGCCCCATTCTGTAAAAAGTAAAGATTTTGTTATTGATGTCGGATTATTTGAATGGACTAAACCTTACCGCCCATGTCACATCATCCACTGAAACATCATGTCACCTTATCAAACCCCCTTAACTGCCATTTCACCCATTTAAATAAACACGACTAATCACTTTCATCTTTTTACCAAATTTACTGCCCTAAAAGCTTTCTTCATCCCCAATTCACCCAATTATGAACTCATCTTCCTGCAACTTTCTCAAATGGCACTTAACCCTCAGCACAACTAAGTCGCACTCCTTGATTCATCAAGGGATGATGACTTCTCTGATATCATTTCTTTTCTTACCCAATCGTCTTATTACACCGCTCTAACTGTTAACTCTACCGTTTACTCAAATCACATGGCTGAATTTTGGGCCAATGGTCAGATTGAAACCCTAAATGGGGTTCGGGTAATAAGGTCGAGCATTTGTGGCCAGGAGTTGGTCATTTCCGAACAACTCATCAGGGAGCATCTGGAGCTTCATGATGAGGGCGCTCCTACAGAGTTTCCCAAGAGAGATTTGGACAACACCTATATCCAAATGGGATATGGTGGAGATGTAAGCAGGTCTACAGTCACCAAGTTTAACTTCTCTTACAACTAGAAGTTCCTGCTGCATGTTGTTCTCCATTACTTGTCAAATAAGTCTAGGGGATGGGATCAGATCCCATATGAACTAGGGTGCCTAGTTCATGGATTAATGAAAAGCCTGCGCTTTAATTACTCAAGGTTTGTGCTGACTAATCTTATGGGGAACCTCTAGCGGGACACATTCTTCATGTATCCCAGATTCCTTCAGCACTTAATCAACTATGAGTTGGACCAAAGTCAGCTTGTCTATGCAGCTGCTCTGACTGTCCCTCAAATGAGGCCAACCATCTTCAAGATTTTGAAGAGAGTGTCCACAAATTTCACCGGAAGACATATTGCTCTTCTTCCAGGTATGATTGAGCCAATGGCTCCTGGTGACATCCCTGCTAACCCCACAGGTGATGAACCCACGCCAGCAACTACCCTCACATTGCCAAATTTACCTTATCACCCTATCACCATCACATATCAAAGACGTCCCAAACTAAACCTTGTGCAATCTTCTCTGATTGAACAAGCTCCTCCTGTTCAATCCAAAAAGACTAGAGTGGAACAATGGGCTCCCACTCAGTCTGCGGTCTCACCATCTTTCACAATTGACCTCAATATGGGTATTGAGTCTCCTCAGTCTCAAACCAATGAGCCTGAAACCCAAACTGTAAAACCTTAGGGTGAGTCTTTATACTCCCCTGAGTAGCCAAAAAGGGACAACCCCACCATAGGCTCAATGCCCATAGACATTGACCAAGGTCCCGGGTCATTAGGCTTAACCTTTATATCCTTTACTAACCTATTAATAAGAACTGATGAGGAGATTATGTATCTTCAGGGCAATGAAGTTGATCCACAACACCCTCTCAAGGATCAACAGAGCCTAGAGAGACCACTTATCTCTAGCTCCCATCAGCAAGCCTTTACTGAGGTGAGTCCCACTGATGTGGAGGGGACTCATGTAGATTCAGCTGCCACTACTAAAGGAGCCTTAATGGACCTTCAGGACAGTGGTAACATCACTGAGACTGAATCTATGGCAACCATGCCATTTGATGACTCTAAAAGAGACATCACTAAGCAAGGGAAACCAAGGTGCCAAGAAACCACATCTGGTGGTGAGGATGAACATACTAGGTATGTTACCTCATCTCCCCATGATTCTTCAAAAGAAGATGAGGGAAGACTGCAACTCACCATTCAAGACCTACTTTCTAATGTCTCAAACCTTGAGTCTAAGGTTAGGACTTTAGAGGATAGGTCTGCCACTCAGCAACTTGAGATTGAAAATCTCAAGGCCAAACTAGCTGAGAAACAGATTGAGAGGTCTAATAGGCATGTACCAATTCAGGTCTCATTGACCTCTTCCTCTAGCTTTCAAGCTCTCAAGATGATGCTACCAAAAAGGGAGAGAGTGTTCAGGGACAAAGACAAGAGGAACTATAGAGTCAAGCTCTCACTTCCTTAAGTTCAAGATACCCAATTCAACAAGCTTCAGTTTTTCCTGAGCCTCCTCCAGTTGTAATTCAAGTGGATCAAAGGATGCTCCAAGATCTCAACAGGTTCTTCAACAAGTTCCTGATGGAATCTTTTATTGAACAGCCAAGTCCTGACTTGTCTGTGATTTACTTTGGAGCTCAAGGACTTCAGAGGCTGAATGCACCTTCTACTACTGTTGAGGGAGTTGGTCAACCTTAGGTCCAAGTGGAACCTGAGATTAATTTCCAAGGGGAAACAAGAACTGATGGCCCAGCAACTGAGATAGTTAGGACAGAGAGTGCATTCTCACATACTTCCGAAGCACAAGTCAAAGCCTCGTAAGAATAACTTCAATCTTACAAAGCTGAGATTGTAGTTGCGGAAGGACTATTCTCTTTATCTGATGATCTAGAAGTCACAAATGCAATTCTAGAACTTGCATCTGAGGTTAATAGAGAGGATTTTCTCACTCAACCCCTAGCTCAAACATCATCATTGACCCCAGCTCCTATTACCACCACTCAACCAGAACCTTCCATCCAAGATTTCCCAAAGTCTATCACTTCTAAAGATGTCAAAGGAAAGAGGAAGATGACTGAGGAAGAGCTTCAGGAGGAAGCAAGGTTAGAGAAGCTCAAGAGAAAAGGTAGACTTCGAACTGGGAAGTTGCTAGCTGCAAGTAGCAAAGCAGCTGCAGCCAACCAGGAGGCTATCAACAACAGAAGAAGAGTGGAATCCATTGACAGACTTGTCAAATTAGGAGTTGTGAATGATGATGTACTCTTGCACCATTAGAGGAGTTAACTGAGTTAGAAAAGGCAACTTTGCTACAAATTCAGCAAAAGGAAGAAACAGCAAGGCTGGCCTTAGAGGAAGAGAGAGAGAAGGAGAAAAGAGAAGCTGATCAGTAGCTTAGGAGGGAAAGAATAACTTTCCTAACCTCCAGGGGTTTCTCTCTAGAAGAACTATCTCCACATGAAAATGATACGATCTTATGGCTCTTCAACAAAGAGCAAGATCAAATGGAGAAGAGAGAAAGAAAGATGCTAAGGAAAAGCTGAGGTTGAAGAAGAAGAAGGAAGAAGAAGCAGGACTCGCTGCTGCCAGAAAGATAGGTGAAAAAGCCTGGATGAAAGACTATCTCCGGGCTCATGGCTTCTCTAGCAGGTAGGTGGGTCCAATGTCTGAGAAAACTCTCCAGCGACATGTCAGTGACATAAATACTGGCATTCGCTCGGGGAAGAGGAAGGAGATGTATAGAATGGACAGGGGATGATCTTTAAACCAGCCACTCAACCCCAACCTCAAATCCAATCATAACCTGAACCAATTCCTTTTCCATTCCCCATTAAGACTGAACCAACCTTTGAGCCCTACACCCCTGAACCTACACCATCAACCACCTAAACTACCCATCCTCCAACCCAAAACACTTGTCAGAACCCAAACACCACAACCTACCCAACAACCTCCCAAACCATCCCCTCAGCCTTCCAAACATCTCTCCTTAGAGGAGTTCAAGGCAATCAAGACAAAGCTCATCAACTGTACAACCCTGAGCGATATCTCTTGTGAGGAGGAGTCTATCAAACTGACCTATGTTGATGGATCCTCATGTTCCCTCACTAGAGATCAATTTCTTGATCTGCCCAGAGGAACATTGGACCAAGCCGCAAAGCTCTTTGGCCTTAACTCAGATTCTCTGAATGAAGAAGAAAAGAAGCTAATGAGAAGGCTGGTGACAGTCTGTATATATAAAGAAAGGAGACAAGATGCCAAGTCAACCACTTGTGCCTAGAAAGAAGATTATCCAGTGGAGGTTCGAATACTCTTCTCATAACTTTGTTGTTGAGAGAGAGAGTGGAGAGCTAAACAGGCTAAATGCCTCATCTCTGCTACTAAGTAGATTTGATATTGCTGAGTTAGCAGAGAAGCCACTCTCCAACCCCTCCAACTCTGAGGTAGCTGCTCATATAAGAAATCATCTGAGCAGTCTTCATCCGGACGAGCTGACAGCTAGGACCAAGATTGAAGTAGAGTTGAAACTAAGAAAGGATGAGGAAAAGAAAGGATCAACAACCAAAGGCAAAGTCTTTCTTCAAATGGTTGAGGGTCCTGAACTTGAATCCATAGGTAGATGGGAGTATAATTATAACTCCCGTCAACTAACTCTTTTCACGGGGCCACAACAAAGGGTACATGTCATTCAGAGTGATAGACTAGATCTCCTATCCACTAATGATTTGTACAAACTTCTCAGCACCACTTCTAGGAAGAACAAGGAAACAGACAAGCATCTTCTGTCCCTGGTGCTAAAGGTTTTGAGAAGCAGAAACAAGTGACGTTTTGGTAGCATCAGCCTAGGGGGAGTTTGTTGGATCTAGAAAGGCTGGTGCAACCAAAACCAAATCACTTAGACTATATTTGGGTGCAACTAATAAAGGACTTCCGAAGCTAAGTGTGAAACTTCCGAAGGAAATGGAGTTCTTCTGAAGACAAAGTGCAAGATCATCTTCCGAAGGAAAACTCCAACTTCCGAAGACAAAGTATTCACTTCCAAAGTTCAAGACTTAGAAGAAAAGATAAGAAGTCAACTTTCAAAGTATCAAGATATGAAGAAGTCCTCAAGCCTCGGAAGAAGTAGCCTCTTCCGATGTATAAGTGGCTTCGGAAGAACTTGTTCTTCCGAAGCCAACTAACCTTCGGAAGATACTACTATGAACCAGTGGACATAAGTATGGTCTCTTTGAGACTCCGCTGCAGACCTCTGATATACTGCATGGCGTTTTCTCAAAAGCTATGTAGTTGATCATACTTTATTCCACTGTTCATATTTATCAGTTAGTATAGTTGCCAACTTTAGTTGGTGACAAAAGGTAAGTCATGGACATGTTATGACTACCATATCTTAGATAATACTTTATCTAAGATACCTTAACTTTAGCATTGTAGTATCTGCTTTAGTCATAGGTTTTCAGCTGGTATCAAAGTAAATCTGGTTGTAGGATCTAGTATATATAGTTTCTTATTTTAACTCTTGTAATATGCATGTAAAAGTCTTGTAATACTTTGAGTTGAGAAGTAATATATACAAGTACCTTGAAAATTATTACTTTTTGCTCTTTGCTACTTAATATATTATTATCAACTCTTAAAAGAGATTCTACTTCAACTGATCCGAGTGTGTTACGAGTGAGTATTGAGAGAAAAACTAAGTGTTTAAGTGACAAAACCCGATCCTGCAAACACAAATATTGATTTTCAAGAATGATGTATATTGCTCTCAAGTTCTTTACAAGTATTACAAAACATAAAGAAAGTTACAAGGACCTGAGATAGTTTATACTACATCCTACAGCCGGTCATATTTTGAAGGTCAGCTGGAAACATTTGAACTAGACAACAAAATCAAATGTAGAGTCAAAAGGCAGATTGTCTTTTGACTAGTGACTATGACATGCCATAGATCACATCTTAATATATTACAAAATGATAAAAGTACATAAAATAGAAAGCACAAACTCAAGACCTCAATGTACAGTTACCAAAAGCATGGACCTTTTCACCAACTTATGTAAGTTGGTGACTGAACAGAGTTGCAGCGGAAAGGTGGTCCTGCTTTATGATAAAGTGCATCAGATAAAGCATGTGTTCAAAAGTCTTCGGAAGTAATTTTTCTTCACTTCTTGGCTTCGGAAGACTTTGTCTTTAAAGCTTCGGAAGACTTCACTTTTGGCTTCCGAAGATGTTGGTGTTGGCTTCGGAAGATTTTACAGTTAGAATATTTCTCATGCAGAGTGTAAAACTTCCGAAGCATTTCTACTGTGTACTTCAGTGCATGCATGCAGGAAAGACTTTAAATGTTTTAGGTGCATCAGCCTTATATGAAACCTTACACTCCACTTCCGGATGAGCTTGACTTGGTGGAGAGTGTAAGTCAACTAGATCTCCCCTATTTATCTTTTGTTTGATCACCCTAATGTGCTCATCCATGGTGGATAGAGACATTGGACCAAGTCTCCTTCCAAAGAATCCATACAGCTTCAAGAAGCTCATCATCTTTTGTCTGTCAGCAAACTTCTTTTGACTTTTTTGGATGATGGCTCTTGACTTTGATGCTTCTTCCCTGATCTTCATCTTAGCATCCTTTTGTTCTTTGAGAACTTGTATCTCAAGCTGCTTGTGGTATTCAAACTCAATATACTCATATGACAAGGGAAGAAGTACAGCTGCCTGATAGAGACCTGTGGCACTCAAGTAGTTGATCATGTTTTGTCTGTCAGCTTCTTTGTCTACCTGAGGTTGTTTAGTTGCCACAACCTCTTCTTTAGGACATTCTTGAACTGGGGAGAGGGTGGAGCATGTTTGTACAACCTTTTTTGCCTTCTTTCTTCCTTGGTCTTAGGGAGCAACTCTGCATCCTCTGCCTCCTTCCTCTCCTTAGACATCTCTTTGTTTTCTAGTTCATTTAATTCCTTTAAAGGGAGATAAATGATCTCATCAATATCATAGTTCCTGGTCCCCAAATAGTGTATCCTGGCTGCTCTCAACTCATCATTTCGAGTGTTTAGTCTGTGAGCAGCCCGAATAGCAGCTTCCATAAATCCTGAGGACCCACCAGAACTTTCTCCCCTTAGCTTCCTCTTCCTCTCTCTCTCTCCTCCTCCTCAATCTCCTTAGGAGTCATTATCCTTTTCCCTTTGTCACCCACAGACTTTTGTGACTCAAGGTGGAGATATCTTTGGCCTTTATTGTCTGATGTAGCAGTCAGACTCTGGCCAGAGAGAGGCTGTGAGAGACCTTCACCAGTAGGTGTTTCACTGAGAGAATAGAGGATGCTGAAGTTGTTGATTCTGTGATAGTGCTTACAGGTTCTATCACTGGGCCTTCAGTCAAGGTTTCCACTTTGAAGCTAATCTTAGGGTCCACCTCAACATACAGTTGACCAATTACATTATCTGCACGTATTTATCTCCTTGCTTTAAACACTTCAGCAATCATGTGTTGTATCCTTTCAGCCATTCTTTCAGCTTGCCTATGATGAGTTGGATTGGAAAGTGGCATGTTGACAAGATCAAGACCTTCATAGTATTTTTCATGGTCTGAAATATGAAGATCTCTTACTACCCTTGAAGTCTATGAAGTATGAGGGCTCTTCTCTCAGCATCATACCTCCACCCTAGTATGTAATTTGAAGCTCTTTAGGGTGGGAATGACATTGCCTTGGGGTGGGGATGACATTGCCCTTGGAATTCCCTCCTCCAATAAACACTGAATGAGTGAGTCCACATCAATGTGAACTTGAGGAGGTTGCTGAGTATGGACAACTACAAGTGAGGGTGGTGAATCCTCTATGCCCATACTCTGTGAAGAACTCTCAGGTTCTGTGATTGCTGAGACTTTCTCCCCCTTTTTGGTAGCATCACCCACTTGCATAGGTGAGCTAGGAGTTAGGTCTATCACATCCACAGGTTCTTGTGTTCCTGGATGAGCTCTCCTTAAAGGTCTCCCAGCTAGTTTCTCCTAGAGATTAGAAATCTCAAGTTGCTGATCATTGACCCTGTTTTGTAAGGTAGTCACCTGAGATTTCAAGTGACTAACCTTAGAGACTAAGTAAGTGCATGTTTGTGACAGTTTTTTCACCTTTAGTCTCATGTTCCCCTCATCTTTATTAGAAGAATCATGGGGGGATGAGAGAATGGGACCAAAGTCTTCTCTCTCACCACCAGCATAGTGTTCTTGGCTGCTGGATTTCCCATGCTCACTGGCAACTTCAAATGAGGTATTAGTGGGCTGAGTTGCCATGGTTGAGGTCCTAATGATGTAATCATTTGCAGAAGTGAGAGCCTTTTCCATATGGACCTCCTAATCATGATCAGGGAGATCCACCTTAGTAATGGGTGAATGATGTGGGCTAGGCATGGGAGAGGCAGGAGTACTCATCTCTCTTTGAGCAGGGGAGGAGAAGAGAAACTCATGGTACTCATTAGATCCTATGTCTTCATTATTATAGAATTCTAGGTTGGGTATTGGTTGATTGAGATCAAGAGGCTGGGGATGGTAATTGTCCCATGAAGGTTATTCGCTAAAGTTTTGAGACTTTGATTGTAGGCTAAAGGATATTTGGGTAATAAGCTCATCAGGTTGAGCATGAGGAACCAGCACTGAGTCTTTGTAGGATGGGAGTGGTTTGCTCCTCAGGAGAAGTGGAAGCTTTAATATCCACTTCTTCCTGCATGGGTGATGATATGAGGGCCTGCACATGCTTAATAGCTTGGGCAAGGGTTCGTTTGGATTTTATTTGGTAGGTGAGGAGTATTTGTGGCTGTATTGGTGGTTGAGAAGTAAAAGGTGTGGGTTCAACACTAGCTTGTGCTGCTAGGTTGTCACCTTGAGTAATGAGCTCTTACATTTTTGGGACAAGGGTTGTTTCTACCCCAAAGAAGCCAACAGTTGGCTTCTTTATGGTTATAAAGATGTCAAGCTACACAAGTCCCAATTTAAGAATATTACATGTTCCCCTCAACTATGAGCCTAGTTCATAGTTAAGAATGTGTTGAACATATCTAGGGAACATGTAATACTCTAAGGAGTCTAAATTAGCAAGTAAATTGGTATACACAAATTGTGAGTACCTGAATTTGACCCCTTGAACCATCCCATGAACTATGAAGAGAGATCTTCAGGAATCTGGTCCCATCCTCCATGCTTGTTGGACAAGTTGTGGATGACCACATGAAGTAGGTACTTCCACTAAGATAAGACCTTCCCTTTCCTGAATGTCTTTACAGAGAAATCTCCCTCATAGCCCATCTGCTCAAAGGAGTAGTTGACATCAGCTTTGGGAAAAGACAATTCACCTTCTACATCATCCAGCTGAAGATGTGTGTGTATGGTGGTTGGAGTGATGAAGATTGTCCTCCCCTGCACTATGGCGGACAGTGCCTTCTCCACATCGATAATGACCTCTTGACAGGTCTTCCATAATTCCAAAAGTTGATCCTCATAGAGTGGAGGATCAATGGTAAGGGAGGTGAATAGTTAGACATAGCAAGAAAACGACAAACCTCTAAGAAACTAGAATCTTTATTAGAGTCCAACAGGGTCACCTGATTGTGCTGCATGTAGAGTTGCATGGAGAAATCAGGGTTGTTTATATGGTTGAGGTAAGCCATTTGAGAAAGCTTAAAGGTAAAGGAAGATAAGAACAAAGTCGGTTTTGGGTGAATTTAGGTTTAGAAGTGTTTGTAGATGAAGAAGAGAGTGAAAGAGAGGGAACCATTGGGTATATTTATATGAATTGGATTTGAGACAAAGTTAATGAAAGATGATAAACTTTGAAATCCAGATGTCGGTCCCACCTCTGAAAAAGTGCCCAAAAAGGTAGTTTTTTTGGAAGTTTAAAATCTTTTGAAGGTAATTTTCTCTTCGGAAGTTTTGATAAAAGCTTCCGAAGCCAAAATGACTTTGGAAGATATTTCGTAGAGTTAAGAAAATTTTGCTTTGGAAGAAAAATGTTCTTCAAGAACATGTAAGTACTCAAGAATGTTTTTAAGCTTCGGAAGATATTCTTTCGAAGGTAAAATCACCTAAGTAGTTTTTGTTTTTGAAGACATAATTTTCTTCCAAAGGTAAATATATATCCTCTGAGAAAAAAAATGATCAAAATTTTTAAAAATCTAAGGAATATCACTTAACAGATTTTTCTTCCAATGTAAACAAGGGCTTATGAAGGTGATGAAATAGACAACTTAGGACACACAGATTTTAGAAATAATATGAATTAAGTTTAAAGAAATTCTACTCAAAGTTAATCATCCTAATAGTTGATATAAGATATTTAAATCTCTATTCATCAAAAGCTTTGGTAAACACATCTGCATATTGTTCATTTGTGTTAACTTTAACTAGTTTGATTAATCCACTTTCAAAACTATCTTTAATTAAATGATATATGATGTTGATGTGTTTTGTCCTTGAGTGCTGCATAGAATTCTCTATAATAGAGATAGCACTATTGTTGTCTATGTGGATGGGAGTCTCTTTGAAGTTAAATCCATAGTCCAGCATCTGATTTTGAATCCAAAGCACTTGAGCACAGCAGCTAGCAGCAGCAATGTATTCAGCTTCAGCAGTTGATGCAGACACACAGGATTGTTTCTTGCATTGCCATGAGACAATCTTTCCACCAAGGAATTGACATCCCCCTAATGTAGACTTTGCATTGCAGCCAGCATAGTCACTATCTGTATATGCATACAAATTGAAGTCAGAATTCTTTGGATACTAGAGGCCTAATGTAGCAGCACCTTTAAGGTATCTTAGAATCCTCTTGACAGTGACTACGTGTGACATCTTGGGGTTGGGTTGATATCTTGCATGTGGCAAACATGATATCAGCTCTGCTAGCTGTAAGATACATAAGAGACCCAATCATAGCCTCGTAAATGTGTTCATCTACACATACTTGAACTAGCATTAAGTCATTCATGTTCCTTTTGTTAGGATCGTGTATTGAACGAAATACTATCTTATTAACGTGTATACCGAATCAAATAGTGCGGAATCCTATTTGATTGGTGATCCAATCAGTGAGAACGCACGTAGAATCAATTATGGATTGAATCTAAACGTTAAGAACGATATGGAATCGATCTAGTGCGATCTATGAACTTGGAACAGGTTCTTAGAGGTCTCTGGACGGCTAGGGTACGTCTGTAGTCGAAATGTTTTCTTATGTTTTTCCACGAATTAAGTGGTATTTATAGGTTAGGATTTCTCATTCGGGCGACTGAACCATTAGCATGGTTCAGTCATGCGATTGAGCCATGCAATTGATCCATTCGCACGACTGAGTGTTCAGTCGTGCGACTGAGTCAATCTCATGTTACACTCGTGCGACTGATCCAGTCTTCTGGTTCAGTCGTGCGACTGAGTCATTCGCATGAAGTTGTTCATGCGTATGGTCCATTCGCATGGGCCATTCGCATGATAACTTCATATTACTAAGTTTGAATGTATTTATTAATCATTATATTATTAAGATTCATTCAAACAACCACAAACCTATATAGTCAGTTCAATAAGCGTTAAACTACTAAACAATGAAATAGTAAACATTATAAGCACAACCACACATTGTATTTCATTAAGTACCCATTCAATTATATATGCGTAAGACAATAAAGACATATTACATTAAGCTCAGAAACTAGGTACACATGTATCTACAAACTCCCCCTTGGACCTAGATTTATCTATTGTCTTACATTCTTCATAAGCTCCTCATATTTCTTGTACTTCTCCTCTCTTGTAACTCCTGCATGTATTTCAAATGCAAAGCAGATTCTGATCACGTTTTGGAATTAGAGGGCTTGTACAATATCCTGCGAGTCATAGAACAGTGGCCACTTGTATAGAGTGTAGACATCATCAGCTGACAAGTTGGTAAGCCACATTGGGTCAAATACCCTGATAGTATCCATTCTACCCTCTTTGTTCAGAACTATGACCGCCTCCCCTGTTCTCCAATCATAGTACCACCACTTAAAGTGTGGAATGAAGTCCTGTGGCATTTTACTTAGAGGGATTCTTGACATCGTACGTGGAGGACTCCACTTCAGCATTATCTTAGGCTTTCCAGTTATGGCATCAACTTCAGACCTTCTGATATACCTCGTAGGTTGTTGAGGTTTGAAGTTGACCCACCTGGTGTGGTACTCTCTCTTCAATGCAGCCTCAAACCAGCCTGACATCTATCTCGGGTCAGCATATAACAGCTTCAGTTTGGCCAGCTGGTTGAGCTCAAAACCAGGTAGAGTCTTTAGATCATGTGGGAATCTAAAGAACTCAATACCCTTCTCTCTCTTTACCGAGTATACGTTAAGATCATCAAAATGGGCCCACGCGATAATCTTGCCTGACACCTTGTGATGTTTCTTCACTTTGTAGAGCTTGGTGTAGACATTCGGTTTAGGAGCAGCGTGTTGGGCTCGGATCTTCTCAAAACATGCAGCCCATTCAGCCTTTCGGATGTTGACATCGGCGTCTGAGGCTTGGGCTTGTTCCTTAATCTTCTCGGACACTTGCTCCATTTTGTCCAGTATCTCAAACGTATCACTGACCAGGGAATCACCCAGGTTGGGAACCACATTTCCCTCTTTGTTAGCATACTCTGGATAGTGCTCTGTAGTGACGTCCTCGATCTCGATCTCATCAATGTCGTTCAGCTCATCGTCACTGGTTGCTTCAAAGGTTGGAGCGTCCTTGATAATCTCACCAGAATTGAGTTTGAACATTTCGGCCAGTTGCTCATTAGTAAGATCATGAATTATTTCCCCCTCTTCAGGGGTGTAACTCACTGATCTCCTGACAATCCCTTGCAGATCAAGAATCATGGTTACTTGAGTTTTGACTTGCTGAAGGGGAGCAACATCGTATTCGTCCCTCTGAAAATTTGGATCTGCTTGATTTAGACATGTAACACATCAATCATTAGTTAATAATCAAAAAAAAACACATTATATATATATAAACATTAAGTACAGAAGTTTAATACATAATTCAAGTACAAGAGCTTTCAAATACATAAATGTCTAATCATTACTTTTGTCCTGAATCGCAGGCTCATCAGTAGGTGAGGCAGAAGACGAGGCTCGTTGGTCTTGATTTCTCTTTGTACGTCTCTCTTGACCCTGAGCTGAGGCAGATGCAGCTGCATCTCCTTCTTCATCATCATCATCATCATTCTGCCTTTCCCTTGTCTCTTCATCATCACTTGCCTCATCATCATCACTATCATCATCATCATCATCATCATCATCATCATCATCACCATCGTCATCACCATCCCTTTCTTTTATCTTCAGAGGTTCATCCTTAGTTCCTTTGAGCTTGAGCATGATGGTCTTTTTGGCATCCTCCAACTCCTCTATCTTCTTTGCTGACAGAACTTTATGCTCCTGGAGTTGGACAATCTCTTGGCTCTGAGCAGCCATCTGCTGTGCCTGCTGCTCAATCAGCTGCGCCTGCTGAGATATCTGCTGAGATTGTGCAACGGTAAGATCTACCAACTGACGAATCTGAGCTGTCTTCTCGTCATCGGCTGCTAACAGCTTCAGCACCATACGGTTCAGTGCTGAGAGCTGTTCCTCTACCCCACTGGGAGGTAGAGATGAGCCAGATGGAAATGAGGGGTAAGATGACGAACCTGCTTGGTGGGTAGAGGTGGTGGTGGTGGCAGTGGTGAATATTAGGGGTGGTATAGACGTAGGTGGTGGTGGATGAGCTGTAGTGGTGGTGGATTGGATGTGGGTACGTGATGGAGTGGGTGTGGTAGTGGTGTGTGAGGTGGTAGAGGTAGTGGTAGGTGGTGTGGTAGCTATGGTGGTGGTAGTGGTGGAAGGTGTAGCTGAGGTAGTGGCTGTGGTAGTGGATGAGGTCAGGGTAATCTTCATTCTCTTCCCCTTCTTGCCATAGGGTTGTGCCATCCTCTTCTTCCTTGAGCCTCTAGGCATAGAGATTCCCCCTTGGCTGCTGGGCGGGTCCGGGGCATATATGGGATCTGAATTAGTAGCAGCATCCCCGGACTCCCCTGGGCGTCCACCAACCACCCTCAAACCTCTCTCTGTGGCAATCACCCTGCTGCCTACATTCCTCGTGAGAGGCTCTTCATCACTCTCTTCCTCCTCATCAGGCCGAAAGTCCTGATGGAATCCTGTCGTCTCATGTGAGCGGTCAACAGATGCCCCCTCCCAGAAGGCCTGCTGAATAGATCTATAGGGAGTGCACTGAGTAGAAATGGCCCTGTAGATCCTGGATCGCTGGAGAAAAGCAATGATCCCCGCAAACTCAGGACCGTTCCGAGTCGTAGCATCTAAGTGAGCACATATGTTGTGCTTAGGGTTTATGGACCACCTGTCAGCCATCAATCTGTAACACAAAACACATAGGCATTAGATCACCACACAACACAAATCAGTTTGAATTAACCTAGTTGAATTCATTCTAGTTCAATCATGCGATTGAATCATGCGACTGAGTTCAGTCGGTTGACCAGGCATGCGACTGAATTCAATCTGGTGACTGAGCATGCAATTATGTTCAATCAGGCGACTGAGCATGCGATTGAGTTCAGTCAGGCGACTGAGCATGCGAGTGGTTCAGTCGGCCGACTGAGCTCATTCGTATCAGTCATTCGGCCGATTGAATCATTCATTCAACTCAATCGGCGATTGTAGTTCATCCGTGTGTCCAGTCGCATGTCCCACTGTTTGTTCAACTGAAAGACGAATTTGGTCCAAAACTTAGAATTAGACGTCGTGTTTTGGTTCATTAGACTCGCAATCACTTACTAATAACCTAATAACTTTAATTTCAACATTTTACTTAGTTTAGTTAGGTTATTTGTCCAGTAACTGATCGGTTCTTGTGTGGGACGAAATTCAAAAATTAGGGCACCATTCCATCAGATTTCAGTGAGATATCATCACAATGTACCTGTATAACAACTCACAATCTTCAGAATATCAACAGAAGTCGGAAATTTTGGTCTAATGAAATTTGAGCAGGGTAATGGTAAGGTGTGCGATATTAGGGCGATTGAGGGTGATGAGTTGAATGCGATCGACTATGGCCCTATTTATACTGAATCTGATCTCAATCGGGCGACTGGACCCATTCGCTCGGTTCATTCAGGCGAATGGACCTCAGTCGTGCGATTGGTTCAGTCGATCACATTCAGTCGGCCGACTGGGGTTCAGTCGGGCGACTGACTCATTCGCACAGCTCCATTCGGGCGACTGGCTCAATCCTGTGAGCCATTCGGTTGAATGGTTCATACTCATGCTCCATTCGGCTATCTAGGGCATGAGTATGGTTCATTCGTACGGTTGGTCCATACTCATGGTCCAGTCGTGCGAATGGGTCATACTCATGATTTTTGACATTATGACCATTTGACATTTTACACCCTGTAACTTCTTGATTAAAACTTTTTAAGCACTCGATCATCTCAGACATGATCCTTTTAACTTGAAAACTTTTGATCACCTCAGACGTGATCCTTTTAAAAACAATTTGTCACCTCAGATGTGACTCAGTTGACATTTGAAAACGTGTGTGGTCACCTCAGACGTGACCCTTTTAGGTGATTAAATCCCCGATTGAATTCCATGGCATAGTCCGATGTTTAACAAACAACATTGACGAAATTTAAACAAAATAAAAGAACTAAAACTGAAAAACAAAACTAAGACATGTTTTTGTGGTTTTGTGAGGGTTAAATCCTAAGTTATAAATCTAAAGATTTCACTTCCTGACAAAGCAGCTTCAATTCATTTTGACCATACATGGACCAATTCAATTTGGAATCATACAGAAAAGTCAAATCATTCGGGACATGTTATCAAAAACCTTTTGATGCTCTATTCTTGTTTTTCATCCAGAGTCGTTAGCAAATTTAGGAAATTTACTAGTACTATTAGATCCCCACATTGATTTGGACTTTCAAGAATTGTAGCCATGATGATTGTCAATATACTTGTCCTCTTAAATCCATACACAGACTTTTGACACAGATTGATGATAGTTTAAGGTTTAATTATTTCAACAAGCTTTTGTGGATCCCACACTTATATGGTAATCAACATTCCTCAGGAGATTTTTGAGCGGTCTTAGGGTAGTATTCAAGAAGAAACTATTCTTAGAGCTTTCAAAGAGAAGCCAAGCCTCATGTCAGTGCCATCGCACAGCAGAGAGGCGGCAAAGAACAATGAATTCTAGAATATATAGGTTATGCTTATCCACAGGTCAGTGCCACTGCACAGCAGAGAGGCACATAATCTATCTTCTTGTTTGAGCACTTTTAATCTTTTTGCACAGATCTCACCAACAACATAGGTTATTAGGTTGATTGCTTTTGCATTTTTTTGCATCATGTGCTTTTGCTCATATTTTGGTCATACGCACACATTTGCGGCGTTTATTCTGCTCGTCCCCCTTATTGGAATTTTGTTGATTGTGGTAACCAGGGATAAGATGATAACCCACGGCATGTTGAACAACTTAGTTTATTCCTGAGATCACCAACCAGGTCTAATCATCTATTGTGTTGAATCTACCGACATATCATCTGTGGTCTAGCGACCTCTAGGTCTACTTTCTTTGTGTTACCTGAGTAGTAACCAGTTTTACTATCATTTTTTCTTTTATATTGCTCAGACTACACAGACTTATATTTTGAACTTTGCATCTAATACAATTTAAACTTTTAAACCCAAATGGTTTGTTCCTGTGTACTATCATCTTCCAAAGTTTTTGAATCAGTATCACAAATACGATCTGATTTCTATCAGCTAGCCTCTCCTTCTCCCTTGTTTTTTTTTCAATGTTGTTAACTTAACCTATTCTCCCCCTAAAATTCTAAAACCATAAACGATTTGCGCTTTTAGGATTTTAATAGGCGAAGAAATAACATCAATTTAATTTAAACATAAAATAAAATAAATAAAGAAAATAAAAATAAAAAAATTGACTATATGCATCGGACTAAACATGGTCATCTTCTGGAATTACATCACTTTTCTTTTTAACGCCGTTGACCTCTAACAAATATAGAAAACGTGGTTTGTCAAAAGCCTTTGTATAGAGGTCAGCGCGTTGAAAATCAATGTTTATTTTTACCACATCGATTAGATTCTTTTCAAAACAGTCACGTATAAAGTGATATTTTATGCCGATGTGTTTGGTCTTAGGATGTTGTACCGGATTTTTAGTTACTGCAATTGCAGCAGAGTTATCAACAAAAATAGGAGTAGAAGAGAAATTCAAACCGTAGTCCCGCATTTGCTGTTGTATCCATATGATTTGTGAACAACTTGTGGCAGCAACGTATTCGGCTTCACAGGTTGACAAAGCAACCGAGGTCTGCTTCTTACACTGCCAGGTCACTAATCTCCTCCCAAAGAATTGACATCCCGCTGATGTAGACTTGTAGTTCATCTTGCAGCCACCGTAATCCGAGTCACTATACGCCTAAGCTCAAAGTCATCGTCATGAGGATACCACAACCCAAGTGTTGGAGTACCCTTCAGATAACGGAATATCCTTTTGACCCCTATCAGATGGTTAACTTTTGGCTTTGCCTGATATCTTGAACATAGACATGTCGCATACATGATATCAGGTCTTGAGGCAGTGAGGTACATGAGAGATCCAATCATTCCTCGGTACATGGTGGCATCGACCAGATCACCATTCTCATCGGGTGCTACATCATGGTTTGTAGCAAGTGGAGTCCCAGCTGCAGAAGCATTCTCCATGTCAAACCGACTGAGAATATCTCCTACATACTTGGTCTGATGTAGGAATATTCCCTTTGGTGTCTGATCCACCTGTAACCCGAGAAAGAACTTCATCTCTCCCATGGCACTCATCTCAAACTCAGCCTTCATTACTGCTTCAAACTCTTTACATAATTCTTCGTTCTTTGACCCGAAAATGATGTCATCAACATAGATTTGAACAAGCAGTAAATCACCATCTTTCTCTTTGATAAACAGTGTGCAATCAATAACACCTCTGCGAAAGCCGTGTTTCACAAGGTGAGTCGAGAGTTTCTCATACCAGGCCCTTGGGGCTTGATGAAGCCCGTATAAAGCCTTGTCGAGTTTGTAAACCCTGTCCCGATGATATGGATCTTCAAATCCCTCGGGTTGACTGACGTACACTGTCTCTCGGATTTCACCATGAAGGAATGCACTCTTCACATCCAATTGATAAACTTTAATCTTCATATACGATGCATAGGCAAGGAAGATGCGGATGGCTTCCATTCTTGCCACGGGTGCAAACACTTCATTGTAATCTATTCCCTCGACTTGTCGAAATCCTTGAACTACAAGTCGAGCCTTGTTCCTGATGATGACGCCTTGGTCATCTTTCTTGCATTTCAAGACCCATTTGGTGCCAATGACCTTAGCACCTTTAGGTCTATCCACCAGAGTCCATACACCTAACTTCTTGAACTGAAGAAGTTCTTCTTGCATTGCACTCACCCATGCCTCATCATTCAGGGCTTCACTGACGTATTTTGGCTCAAACTGAGACACAAAACAACGATAAGCACCGTCGTGAAGGTATCCTTTTTCCATTACCGAGGCATAATCAGCTGAATATAGCTGATTTCTTGTCTGCACTCCTGATCTGACATCTCCAATGACATTGTCCAAGGATGATAGACATTTAAGCGTGATCCAGGAGTGGTGGGAACAACTACCTCAGAGTCAAGATTATGAACGTTTGGTTCTGTATCTGAGGCAGTAGGAGTTTGAGGTTCCGAAGACGTAGAGGCATCAATGTTAGATGCTTGTGGACTTGCAGGAATTGGAACCTGTTCCTCCTGATTGTTCTGGTCATTTTCCACAGCTTCATCTTCTGAGGAGGAGTCACT
This sequence comes from Flaveria ramosissima, assembly GCA_025215565.1. Taxonomy (NCBI): domain Eukaryota; kingdom Viridiplantae; phylum Streptophyta; class Magnoliopsida; order Asterales; family Asteraceae; genus Flaveria; species Flaveria ramosissima. The sequence goes on along the minus strand of CM046031.1, from coordinate 9,022,371 downwards.
TACTTCGAGTGCTCCCCCTGAGTGGTGAGACGAGTCACCTTGTGAACCAGATGATGTTGAATCTAGTGACGGTGAGTTCAAGACATCATACATCATCTTGGTTGCTAACTCTTCGTCAGAAGTGGAGAGAGGTATGTTGAAGGACTTGAAGAATCCATCATAGTCGAAAAAGAAGGCGGGTCCTTTTCCAGCAGGTGGGGTGGTGTATCTTTGAACGTCCACGTTACACCACACTTCTACTAGACCCGTTGAGTTGTTGTAAACTCTCTTGTTCGGTATGTTGTATCCTAGAAAGATACCTTCTTCAGCCTTCTCGCTGAATTTTCCCTCCTGAGTCTTCTTCAGTAGGGTGCACGGTGCGCCAAACGGTTCGAGATACTCTAGATTAGGTTTACGTCGTTGTAGTAACTCGTAACACGTCTTGCCATGGCGTTTAACTACCAGAACTCGATTTAACGTGTAACACGCATTTGCCACTGCCTCATTCCAGAATTGGATAGGCAGTTTCGAGTCCGCTAGCATTGTCCGTGCTGTCTCTATCAAGCTGCGATTCTTTCTCTCAGCAACGCCATTCATCTGAGGTGTGTAGGCAGAGGTGAACTGGTGCACAATTCCCTTTTCCTTGCAGTAAGCCTCCATCCACTGATTCTTGAACTCGGTTCCGTTGTCTGAGCGTACCTGTCTTACCTTCAGCTTGTAGAGAGACTCCAGTGTAGTTACTAATTCCTTGAAAGACTCAAATGTTTCTGATTTGGATTTCAGAAACATTACCCAAGAAAATCTTGAGTAGTCATCAGTAACCACATAGCAGTACAAGTCGCCTGCAATGCTTCTTGTACTGACTGGACCAAACAGATCCATGTGAAGAAGTTCAAGAGGAAGTTTGATGGAATGAACTTTCTTTTCCTTATGAGACTTCTTCGTCTGTTTGCCTTTCTTGCACGCCACCCAAAAATCCGAAGTTGGAAGTTTTTGACGTTAACTCCTCTCACTAGATCATTCTGGATCAAGTGATTCATCTTCCGTGGATTAATGTGTCCCATTCTTCGATGCCAAGAGATGGAGTCCTTCTCAGTAGCCTTTGAAGCACTGAACTTGATGATCCGTTGTGGAGGCCTTTGAAAGATCTAAGACATAAAGGTCATTATATCTTGAGGCAGACATTAAGACTTGGTCCTCCGGGATCACATAGTCCTTTTTCAGGACATAGCACTTCTTGTTGTCGAATATAACCTTAAATCCTTTGTCATATATTTGGGATACAGAAAGTAAGTTGTTTTGAAGTTGTTGAAGGTAGTTTACTTTATCAAACTTCACTTTCTGATTTCCCACTTCCCCTTGAGCTGTGATATACCCTCTTTGTTACCAGCAAATGAAACATGGCCTCCTTTTATTTGTTTGACGTTTGATAAGAGTGCCCTGTTCCCAGTCATGTGCCTGGATGCTCCGCTATCGACAATCCACGTGTTGGTTTCAGCACTATAGCGAACACCCTGCACATTCAATTGAAAACATTAGTTCAGGTTAGGAACCCAAGCCTTTACTGGCTTGGGTTTCCCAGAGGCATCACACATCATAAATTCAACCCATTGACCTTTAGATGGTGAGGGAAGCTCAGGTGTCTTCTTGTCCTCATTATCAGACACTGAGGTTGATTTTTCTTTCCATAAACCAGCTTTGTGTAAGGCCTGTTTGTGATAAACAGACGACTGGCTAATGGGTTGAACTTTAGGTTCACTAGCTCTTCTAGGTGGAGTCAATGAGCTCCTCTTAGAAGACCTAGGTTTTGATTCCTGAAGTTCAACTTTCTTCCTAGGTGTCTGATAGTAAGGACACTTAGACGCAATGTGTCCACACTCTCCACAGTTGTAGCATGACCTGCTATCAACTTTATGATTTAACTGTCTTTGTGGAGACGTGTGTGACACCCGAGTGACATTGTTCTGTTTGGGTTTTGACTCTACTTCTTTAGATGTTTTATCTTGTTTAACAAATTTAATTGTTTTAACATTTTTAACATCCTTTCCATTTTGTTTACCTGGACTTTGACAAGAAACACGTGATTGGTTAACAGTAATGGTCTTTTTAGGTTCAGATTTGACTGTGTTTGACCCAGACTTTATATTAACCTTTTCAAACTCTTTTTCCAGATTAACACAAGGCATTTTACCTTTTGCCTTTGACGTGGCCTCCTTTTGTTTAGTTCCAGATTCATTTGATGTACATGTGGAATCTGGATCACTTACAAGAGGAGTGGACACCACATGATCCTTGATTGGATTGTTATTGATTGGTTTACTTTTAGTGTTCATCAAGGTCTCAGGTGGTGGTGGAACCACTTTATATCCCAAACCCTCCCCATTATTACGCTCTCTCACTAAGTGTTGGACAATATGAGATGAACTTGTCCAACTATGCAGTTTTTGCTTTAATGAATTAACTTCTACTTCTAAAACTGCTTTTTGTTTCTTAGTGTCTTCTAGGGAGTTAAGATAGTACCTAATGTCATTAGCTTGGTTAAAGGCTACTACTTCTGTTTCCCTAAGCTGTTTGTTCAATAGGTCTATCTTTTCTTTGTAACTGTGCTCATTTTGTTTCAGTGCACAGTTGCAAGTCCTTTACTAAGCTATCATTATGATCTAATAACCTAGCAAATTTCAAGTCAATGCTTTCCCTAAATTTATTACAATCAGAACAAGCATGATTATTGAAAAGTTGGTCAGTAGTACTTACCTGAGAAGGTTCTGATGAATCAGCCATCAAAGCAGAGTCTGGTGTTTTTGGTTCTGGTGATTCTGACGTTGTTGTAGTTGTCCCTTCTTCAGGCATGTAATTGACCTCAGTTGCAGTCTCTTCAATGTTTGACATCGCGAGTTCCACTGCAATATCTCCTTCACTAGCTGAATCATCATCTAAATCCTCAACACTAGCAATGTTGGATTCTCCCGGAGAGACAAACCGAAAGCTCCAGTCCTGTCCCTCGTCATCATGGGCAGTCAAGGCTTTAGGATCCTTGCTTGATGAAGTAGGACTGCTAGTTGGCTTATCTTGACGATTGAAGGACGAGAATGGATTCCCGTTTCCAGTTTTCTTGGGCTTCACACACTCTCGTTTGAAGTGCCCTTTTTCTCCACAGTTGAAACAGGTCACCTTGGTCTTGTCAAAACCAAAGGTAGTGTCCTTAGTTGCAACCAAGTTTTGTCCGGTCTTCTTGACAAACTTCTTAGCTCTCCGGACAGCACTTGCTAAGGCCCACATTATATCCATCCTTTCCAGCTCTGTCTCATCTACCTGCTCGTAGTCCTCGTCTGCCAGATGGCAGTTCCTAATTCTCCCAGCAACTAGTCCATCATAGGAGTGGACTACAGCTGCTAAGAGATCCATGTGCTCTCTTGCTACTTCTACTGTCACATTACCGAGATTCTCGGTCTTCAGTTTTGTAGCATTTGCTTCAGATGCAATGTATTGGGTACCAGACGACCCTGACGTTTCTGACCCTGAAGTAGAGGCTTGAGAAGGACCAGCTGAACTTGACACAAAAGCTGTCTGAAGTGGTGCTCCAGACGTTTTGGCTTGTGGAGTCGCGTTGTACAGTGCCGGATTCTGAGTATAAGAAGACTTTTGGGCTCTGTATTTCATCCTTAATGCTTCCTCTCTCAGCTTCAGAATGAAATCATTTATATCTAACTTCGTTAGCATACCATTCTGTCTGAGATTGGAGAAAAAAGAAGCCCACTTCTCTGGAAACCATCTGCAAAGTTTGACACCTTGTCCTCCATGGTCGTTGTAACTCCATGAGTGTGCAGCTCACTCATCAAGTGGTAGAACCGATCGATGACGTCATCCAAGCTCTCATTACCCATCGACGAGAAGTTGTCGAACTCCTTCTTCAACTCTTTAGCCTTTATAGCTTTTAATGACGCATTCCCATCATACCGTTTTTCCAATTCATCCCACAGCTTCTTTGCTTGCTTGTTCTCAGAAAATTGATGGAAGATGTCCTTAGGAATTGACTGAGTAAGCAGAGCATAAACTCTCTTTTCAGCATTGTACTTGACCTTTTGTCCATCAGTCATGCCACCTAGTGTAAGTTTGACTCCATCAGCACCTACTGGCATACTATACCCCGTCTCAATTGCTTCCCACATATTGGGATCTACTCCTTTTAAGTAGATCTCGAAACGTTGCTTCCAGTGTGGGAATTCATCTAACGTGATTAGCTTAGGCGTTTGTTGTGATTTCCTACTTCACTCTCCAGAAGCAGTAGGTTTTGAATCCTTGAATCTCTCCCTGTTGTGAATGCTGAAGATTGGTCCTCCATTGCGATTAACTTTAGTCTTTGGAACAAACTGTTTCACTTGTGTGAATGAAGGTGTGCGATTGGGCCATTCGGGCGATTGAACGATGCGAATGGTTCAATCGTGCGGCTGAACTAATGCGGATAGTCCAGTCGGGCAAATGAACTGATGCGGTTGAACAATGCGAATAGACTGCTCAGTCGTACGAATGGAGGTACGAATGAGTCCAATCGTGCGTATGAGGGATGCGAATGTATCCAGTCGTGCGATTGAGTCAATCGTGCGACTGAAGCTGCTGGATTTTGAAAATTCGTAGGTTTAAGGTGTTTTGGCCACAAAAACACGAATTTTCACTAACCCTAATTGCCGTATGCCGGAAAAACTAAACTTTACGAACAGGAGACGTCTAAGACACCGTTTGACACGAAAAGATTGCGTTTTTAGTGAAAAAACACAATTTTTGTATCAAAAACGATTGAATCACACGTAAATCAAGAGCCAAAGCTCTGATACCACTTGTTAGGATCGTGTATTGAACAAAATACTAACTGATTAACGTGTATACCGAATCAAATAGTGAAAAATCCTATTTGATTGGCGATCCAATCAGTGAGAACGCACGTAGAATCAATTATGGATTGAATCTAAACGTTAAGAACGATATGGAATCGATCTAGTGCGATCTATGAACTTGGAACAGGTTCTTAGAGGTCTCTGGACGGCTAGGGAACGTCTGTAGTCGAAGTGTTTTGAATTCTTGCGTTTTTCCACGAATTAAGTGGTATTTATAGGTTAGGGTTTCTCATTCGGGCGATTGAACCATTAGCATGGTTCAGTCGTGCGATTGAGCCATGCGGTTGATCCATTCGCACGACTGAGTGTTCAGTCGTGCGACTGAGTCAATCTCATGTTACACTCGTGCGACTGATCCAGTCTTCTGGTTCAGTCGTGCGACTGAGTCATTCGAATGAAGTTGTTCATGCGTATGGTCCATTCGCACGGGCCATTCACATGATAAATTCATATTACTAAGTTTGAATGTATTTATTAATCATTACATTATTAAGATTCATTCAAACAACCACAAACCTATATAGTCAGTTCAATAAACGTTAAACTACTAAACAATGAAATAGTAAACATTATAAGCACAACCACACATTGTATTTCATTAAGTACCCATTCAATTACATATGCGTAAGACAATAAAGACATATTACATTAAGCTCAGAACTAGGTACACATGTATCTACACCTTTGATGAAGAGAGTTTCATCTATAGTACCTCTTTTGTAGCCATGCTGATAGAGATACTGAGATAGAGTCTCATACAACTTCCTTGGAGCTTGGTGCAATCCATAAAGAGCTTTATGAAGCTTGCGTACATATCAGGATGATCAGGATCTACAAAACCAGGTGGTTGTTTGACATACACCTCTTCATCAATCACCCCATATAGAAAAGCACACTTGACATCAAGCTGGTAGACCTTGAAATCCTTGGATGCAGCAAAAGCTAAGAATATTCTGACAGCTTCAAGTCTTGCTAAAGGAGCTAAGACATCTGTGTAATCAATTCCTTTTTCTTGTGTGTACCCTTGGACAACTAGTCTTGCCTTATTTTTTATGACAAGTCCTCTATCATCCTTCTTATTCCTAAACACCCATTTGGTTCCTATGGTAGTCTTCCCTTGAGGGAGAGGACATAGGTTCCAAACCTTTTTGCCTTTTGAATTGAAGCAGCTCCTCCTGCATAGCTTCAACCAAACTTCTATCCTTTAAGGACTCATTAACTTTCTTTGGCTCTATCTTGGACAAGAAATAAGAATGAAGACAAACATTTGCATCATGAATTTGTCCTCTTGTTCTTACCCCTGTGTCAACATTTCTAATGATGTTTGTGGTAGGGTGGGACTTGTGGATCCCGAGTTGAGGGATCACAGCAAGTTGCTTGGAGAGACCTAAATTAGATAAATTTAGATCAGACATTGAAGTAACCACCATATCAGCACACTTATAGAGAGAGAATTGATCCAATGAGTGTGTGACATTATTTATGTTGTCTTCAATGGAATGGTTGTCAGCATCAAGAAACTCTTGATCATTGTCACCACCACCATTTCCTTTCACATTTGAAGCTCCTTCATTTGAGTGTTGTGCCTTTGAGCTGGAATTTGGTGGCACCTCAGATGTATCAGCTGAATTTGACATGGTTGTGCTGATAGGAACTCTATCTGCAGAGTTAGTTACCACTGGAGCTGAAGTAGTATAATTTGATGGTCTTCTCAGCTCAAATCTTGGATCATGATCACCTACTGATAAGATATCTGTGGACCCTAAAACATTCTCATAAGATTTGTTAAAACAGTTGGTAACTAAATTAAGATCAAATAACCAATCAAAACCAGAACCTTTCACACTAGGAGTATACTCATTGAAAGTCACATTGGCTGACTCTTCAACTACTCTAGTTCTGAGATTATATACTCTATAAGCATTAGCTTGAGAAGAGTATCCAATAAAGTGTCCATCATCTGATTTCTCATCAAACTTGGCTATTTGATCTTTGGTATTCAAGATGGTTCAAGGACATCCAAATGACCTAAGAAAACCAATGAAGGGTTTTCTCTTGTGTCAAAGTTTATAAGGAGTCTTACCATGAGTCTTGACTACTCAAACTCTGTTTTGCACATAGCAAGCAGTGTTTACTGCTTCTGCCCAGAAGGTGATGGGCAGTTTAGAGTCAGACAACATAGTTCTTGCAGCTTCAATTAGTGTCATGTTTCTCCTCTCAGCAACACCTTTTTGCTGAGGAGTCCTGGGAGCACTATATTGTCTTGTAATACCCTTTTCATCATAAAATGCATCAAAGATTTGGTTTTTAAATTTAGTTCCTTGATCGCATCTTATGGTCTTGACCTTGTGATCACATTGATTCTCAATCTTTAAGATGAATCTCTTTAAGATATCAAGAGTCTCATCCTTAGTTTTAAGAAAGAAGACCCAAGTGAATCTTATAAAGTCATCTGTGATTATTAAACAGTATGAGGTCCTTCCTAGACTCATTACACTAGTAGGGCCAAAGAGATCCATATGTAATAAGTGTAGGGGTGTAGTGATAGAGTTTCTTTCCTTTGGCTTGTGAGATACCTTGTGTTGCTTCCCTTTGAGGCATGCAACACGATGGTCATCACTTGTAAACTCTTTCTTTGGCATTCCAGTTACCAAATCATTCTTAATTAATTTGTTCATGTTTTTAAAGTTTACATGGCACGTTCTTTTATGCCAGAGGAAAGACTCATCACCATTGGCTTTAGATAGAAAGCATAAAATTCTTCTAAGGCAGATGTTTCTTGCAAGTCCATCTTGTACATGTTCCCTTTCCTGGGGGCTATGAGCAAGATATGCTCTTGAGGAATAACCACCCCGGGCCTGAGAACAATACACTCATGCTCAGTGAAAAGTATGTTATGTATCTGATCACAAAATTGAGATACATTCAGAAGATTGTATCCAAGCTCCTTGACAAAGTTTACCTTTTCAATACTGAGCTTACCATTTGTGACCCTGCCCCTTCCAGTAATGTAACCTACAACATCCACTCCAAAAACAACTGGCCTTCCACCAAATTTATCAAAATTTTGTAGTAGTGACCTATTGCCTGTCATATGCCTGGAACAGCCACTATAAATGATCTATACATTCTTGTTTGTCTTGATTTGTTCCTGCATAAAAAAGATGGTTACTTACATTTGGAAACCCAAGCCTTGTTGGTCTTGGGCTTATCAAAAGAAGTTGAAGACAACGCAATAGTAATTGATCCTATTGTCAGATTTTGAGGATCATTTGTTGATGCTGATGAAGAACTTTCAGTCACTTTGTCTTTCTTTGTCTTCACACCACCTTTGGAAGCTTACACTTGACCTTCAACACTTTGGAAGTCTTGACAACTTTTGAAGTTTTGGAGACTGGACCTTCGGAACATCTTGTTGTTACTGCAGCAGGCTTCAGTGCTTCGAAAGTATTCAATTCTTTCGAGACCAACTTTTCTTCTGAAGGCAAGTTTTCACTTGTCTTCTTCTTCATTTTGGAGATTCCGAAAGGATAAGAGTTTCCTTCCAAAGCTTGCTTCTTCTTCAAACTCTCAGAAGTTTCCTTTTTGATCATGTGGACAGTACTTTTTGGATTGTAGAGACAATCCTTTGCAAGATGAGAAGTACTACCACACATGACACATTTTATTTTCTTCCTTTTGGGAGTCTTCCCTTGGGAGCAAGACTGAACTTGATTACTTTCCTTCTCCAACTTCATCTTTGCATATGATGTGGCAATTCTTTTAGGGTGAGAACTACCTTTGGAGTTGGATGGTTCAGATTGTGTAGCAGTAATACACAACTGATCAGCCTTTTTCATGATGCTGGGATGATTTGGACATAAGCTAGAACTCCTGGTACTAGAGTTCAAGTTTGAGTCTTCATTCTTAACCTTTTCAAAACCTGGAGAGATAAAAACTTATTTCTGCATAGAGTTAAAGGTGGCCTTGATCTCTTGAGACTTTTGGACTTTTTTTATCTTTCTGATCAAGTTCTTTCTTGTAGACTTGGTCATCCCAACCTGTCACTCCCCCGCTAAAAGCGGAAACACGGGGATGTAACGAGATCGAGATCGTCATAACACATGGTAAGCGATAGAGATGCAATATAATAAATGATAACAAGCGTGTCATGACGACACCCGACAACAAGGGGACTTGTGTCGTGTTTAGTCAATCTTCACGACAACATAGTCATAAGCATAAACATGATAAATGATTCACATAACCAAATAAAGATTAAATTGTAATGTAAATTCCCACAACCCGGGAACAAGTATCAAAAGATTGTAATTGTTTAATCAGACTACAACATTATTCAAAATAATTGTTTGTCAAATTTGTTTAGTCTCAAAAATACATCCTAGGGTCTCCACTAAGGCAGCACACCTAGATTTCTCATTTGCATGATCACCTGAAAAAATATGCTCAAAATGGTCAACAAAATTGTTGGTGAGCTCATAGGTTTAAGTAGTAAATAAGTAAGTGATGTTGTATATAGTGAGCAATGTGGAATATCGTGAATACAGTTATATAAACAAGTAAAATCACATGACAATGAGCTTTGCAACCAAACCTAGCGACATACACAAAGATATTGTCGGAATATATTCACCCAAGGGCCCGTTCCTGGCCACTGACGGTACTAACTAGTATACCAACAAACAAGGGTGGAGGTGTCAACCCAGTAGTACTACCAATACCTATCCGTCGGTTCCCACACTGGAATTAAATAGTTGCAAAGATAGAACCACACAGCAGACCCAAGCATGTATCAGATAAGTACTTGCAAAATAGTATCACGTTTATCCCATGTATGTAAATTGTAAGTAAATCGTACAGCATTGAAAATGGGTGAGCATACTTTTCCCCCAAGTTGTAAATGGTTGAAATATTGTAAGCGTAAAAAGAGGCCACGAAACTCACTTGTTAAGTGGTATGTATGATCAATGTATCCAAATGTTGTATGCAAATAAACGGTCAAACACCTATTGACAGTTATTGTTAAGCATTAATGACATGAATGAAGCATATAATATGATCAGTCGGTTCGGGTTGTATCGGTTGGGTCGCATGTAATACACACAAACAGACTCACGTACTAGATCTTATGTAGATCCAAGTACTAGACATTGTCGCCATTGCTGAGATATTTGCGTAAAAGTTTCATTGTTATTGAAGATGTATTTGATAAATATTAGTAGTTATAAATCGATTATTTATACTTGTAAAATGTTAAGTTGCTTTAATTTGAAATAGTATTTGTAGGCTTGATAGCGTTGACTTTAATCTTTGTGGCTGAGAAATGGCAACCATGTTAATGTTACCTCAACATCACACGACATACACACACCACGCATACGAAGGAAATCACACACACCACTTCAGTCGCACGACAGGACCAGACGCACGACTTAACACTCCATTCGCACGAATCAACCCTCAATCGTGCGAATCAACTTCATTCGTACATTGAGCCTTCATTCGTATGACTGGCATTCAATGGTACCACACAACACCCAATCGCACGACTCAACCTCTATACGCACGAAACAACCTTCAATCGTGCGAATCAGCTTCATTCGTACGATTGAACCTTCATTCGTGCGATTGGACTCCAGTCGTGCGATACACGCACAATCGCATACATTCATTCGGTCGCCTGACTCAATCGCACACATTCATTCGCACGCATGACTCATTCGCACACATACACACAGTCGCACGACCCAGTCGCACGACACACCCAGTCGGACAACTCAGTCGCATGATTGACTCAGACGCATGGCTCCGTCGCACGACTCATCCAGTCGCACGACTCAATCGCATGACAGACCCAGTCGCCTGGACAGCAGAATCGCGACTGTTGACGGGGCTGAGCAGCCATCGGCTGCTCCGAGCACGAGTTTTACACAACAAGGACTTCCAGAAACACTCTACACACATACACAAACAAGAAGCACACGCTGAAAGACTTCATACGCACCCACACGACCTCATGTGTTCGGGTTGAACCCGAACACCCGAAACCCTAGAATGGACAGCCGTGAATAAGCAAGAAAAGGGACAACCAAAGTCGTCTACCTGCTAGAATGGAGTAGAGTAGGTTGTAGATGAAGTCTAGACGACGAAAACGAGACCAAGCGGGTCGGATTCGGTGCAAAGATCAAGAAAATGGTGAAGAAGAAGAAGATGGAGATGAAGATGAAGTAATGGTTCTAGGGCTGGAAATGGGGGGTTTTTATACCCATTCCAAGTTTGAAAAATGACAATTTTAGTCCCTGCACTTAACCCCCCGAGTTTCCCCAAATTGTTTCGGTTGAAAAACGACTTTGTTAGGGTAATTATATTAATTATAAAAATGTATTTAATGATATTTATAACTTAAAAATGGTTTTATTAGTGACGTTAATTTTATATAAAAATGATATATTTGGCGGTTACGATGATGAAAGTTTTAAAAGTTTTTTTGAAAATAGTTTATGTTAATGATTCGAATCACAAGCATAAAGATGATAAGCAAGCATGATATCCACATAAAGAGTTAATGAAGATGAGGAATGATTGATCAAAGATAGTTAACGGAAAGCCACGTTAATTGACGGACCTTAAGGTTACGAATGTCACACAACCCCTTTTCTCTTATTAGAAGGATAGTGACCCTTCTTAGGATGCTCTTCTTCACTCTTCTTAGAGACATCCTTCACTATCTCCTCTTCATCCTCTTCACTAATATGATCTATAAAAGGAAGCTCATCTTCACAAGTATCACACCTAGGAGATCTTACTGACAAGATTATGTGTGGAGGAGTTATCTCAGTAGATCCCAGTCCCTGCTTATTCTAATAACAAACTTTTTCATGCAAGGACGAGGATATTATGTTCTTGAATGTCTCTTCTTCAAGAACATGTTTTTCTGCCCTGGCTTTGTTGATCACAAGCTCAGCCTGACATTCAGTTAACTTAGTAATGAGATCTTTGATTTGAGTCCTATAATTTGTGTGCTCGTGTTTAAGAGTTAAAATGGTTTTCTCTAAATCTTCTATTTTAAGTGTGTAATCATTTTCAGCTCTTTTGAAATAAGATTTTAAGATATTTAAAGACTCAAGATCAGATCTCATCTCTAATTTATAGGACCTATATCTGTTAACTTTAGCAATACATTCAGGTGTACAGAGATGTTCCAATACCTTGGCTTCATCATGGTCAGCCATTAGTTCTTGATTTGGAGATGCATCCTCCACCTAAAAGCTCCAGTCAAAGCCTCCTTCTTCAACAGCAACTGCAGCTTGCTACTTTGGCTTCTCATTCTGGTTGGCTCTGTCAGTGTAGTTTGGTCTGGTTTGTGCTTGGCCACAATTTGTCCTTGGTGCCTTGCGTTCTGTAGCAAAGTGTCCCATTTGGTTAAGGTTGTAACGTTTCACTTTGCTCTTGTCCAACCCAAACTTTCCATTGGCTGCATTGCTAGGAAACTTTCTCCTTGTCCACTTGTAGAACTTCTTAGCTCTATGAGTGAGAAGAACCATTTGCTGAACTATCTTCACGTATTCCAGATCATCTGGATGGATGCAGTCAAGATCTTCAAGGGTGAAGAGAAAGTTTACAGTACTTTCATCAGCAGACACAAAAGCTTGTGAAGAGCTTGTCTCTTGAAATGGACCTCCTTGAGTGTAACTCTCCCTTGGTGTCTCCGGGAAGGTGATGAAAGGACCCTTTTGTGAGTTGTCAGGGTAGCAGATAAGATGATGTTGTGGTTCTACAATCCCTTTTAACCACATGAAGGGCTGAACTCAGTTGATTGTTGGAGTTACCAGATGGATTTTGCATGTTCATCTCCATCTGGTATCCACTAAGAGTACCATACATCTCTGTAAGAGTGAGAGTCTTAAGGTTCTCAGTTCTCTTGATAACAACACAACAATATGTCCATTGTCTAGGAAGAAAGGACATGAGCTTCCTTACAATTTCTTTATTTTCAAGAGTTACTCCAACATCCATTAGAGTATCCACAATATCAACATACCTGAAGTATTGTTGAGTCATTTCTCAAACTACTGCTTCAAGAGGTCCTTCTTGTTCTCTTTTGCTTTAGTGGATCCCTCATACATGAGCTTCAATGCATCCCATAGTTTCTTAGTAGTTTTGCACTTCTTGACGCCCTTGTATATGGAGTTTGGAAGAGCAATTAGAGGGGTCATGGTCATGGCTTTCTGATCTACGTCTATTCTTTTTCTATCTTCTTCAGAATAGTCAGCCACCTCCTTTAGAATCATACCACCCCAGTAGCAGCTGAAGAGGTGCATGGTATGTGAGGTCCAGAGACAACAGATTCCCACATCTTGGAGTCTTGAGACTTGATAAACCCTTCCATTCTTTGACAACAAGTATCAAAGTTTTCAGGATTGATCAGTGGGGACTTTGTCATGGTTCCGGTTTCCATATCAGCTTTTATGAGAGCTTCCGTTTTTAGATGTTAAGTATTTTGTGAGACTGAGGGATCTAAGATGGTGAGATCTTACAATTAAGAGCCTGGAATGCTCTGATACCAATTGCATTACCGTTTAAGAGATGGTCAGTACATTTAGTCTCACAATGAGGAGAGTATTAGAACACTTTACAGATCAATAGGGAACCGGGACTTTAATTATGATACTGTGAACACAAGTAAACAAGAGACAAAAACTTAAGAACAACAAAGATATTGGTTTTCAAGATTATAGTATATTGCTTCTCAAGTTCTTTTACAATTGATACAGAGCATGAAAGAAGATACAAAGACTTGAGATACTTTATACTACATCACTACAGCCGGCCATACTTTGAAGGCCAGCTGGAAATATTGATCTAGACAACAAAATCAATGTAGAGTCAAAAGGCAAATCTGCCTTTTGACTAGTGACTATGACATGTCATAGCTCACATCTTAATATATTACAAAAAGGATAAAAGTATATAAAGTAAAAAGTTACAAACTCAAGACCTCAATGTACAGTTACAAAAACCATGGACCATTCACCAACTTGTATAAGTTGGTGAGTCTTTAGAGTTACAGCGGAAAGTTGGTTAGCTTTATGAAAAGTACATCAGAAAAGCATGTTCTTCAAAGTCTTCAGAAGAAATCTGTCTTCACTTCTTAGGCTTCAAAAGACTTTGTCTTTGAAGCTTCGAAGACTTCACTTTTGGCTTCGGAGGATATTGGTCTTGGCTTCGGAAGATTTTACACTCAGAATACTTTTGATGTCGGGTGTAAAACTTCCGAAGCAACTTCTACTTTGCACCAAGTGCATGCATGCAGGAAAGATTTGGTCTGTTTTGGGTGCATCAGCCGTTCAATAAGCCTTACAAACATGTTAGTGTAGTGATGTTATCTCCGAAGAGCAAAGTGATACCTGCTAATAGTCTTAAGATATTATAAACTATATTGAAAAATGCAAGTTATTTAAGCCAAGACCTCTACTAGTTTAATTTAGTTTAGATCATCCACATGTCATGAGTGTCTTCAATGATAATGTATTTTCCTTTTTAGATTTTTATGGGGATGATACAACATAAAGATCATAAATTTAGTCTTCACTTGAACATTACATTATATTATATTATAGTATGTAGAGTTAAATTTATTTTTGCTCCCTAAGGTTTGATGAAAGTAATCATTTTCCTCTAAAACATCAATTTACCTCTAAAACTTCATAAGTTGTTTCAATTTTAGTTCAAAAGTTTCAGTATTTTGAATTCAAGTTGAAAAATTGATGAAACTTTTGGAATCAAATGAAACAACTTATGAAACTTTTGAAGCTAAATTGATGGTTTTTAATCTTTTGGAGGAAAATAGTTATTTTTGTCAAACCTAGCAAAAACCGAACTTAACTCTAGTATGTATTAATATACATTAGTATTTCATTATGTAAAATCAACCTTTGCTACTTATAGCTGCAAGCTGTCTCCGTTATGATTATTTTCGAGTGAGAAATAAGGCTTAAATTCCAACGATTGATCACTTTGGTACTAAAACTTCTGATTGCAATTGATCCCTTGCAACGATAAATTTCATCTCCATTATCATCGAAAGAAGACAATGCCATTGGAAGTTTAGTCAGACGGAGGAAGTGGCTGCAATTTAGGGCTTGACTAATCCATAGAATCACATTTCTTAAGGGTTCAACCTTTCTGATGTAAAGATACATCGATGGTGGCATATTTCCCAACGAGTCTTCATTACTACAAGACCGTTTAAGGGCTTTAACACAATTACAACACAACAACACAATGAGGAGATTAACTAAACTCTAATCAAACAGTGAACTGGGTTAACCAAAGTGATGCAAAGAACACAAGTAAAGCAAAGAGACAGAACAAGAGAGTATGGGTTTCAAGGAGGCAGTATATTGCTTTCTCAAGTTCTTTTACAAGTGTTACAAAGCATAAAGAAAGATACAAGAACTTGAATACTTATACTACAACCTACAGCCGGCTATACTTTGAAAGCCAGCTGGATACAATTGACTAGACACTAACAAAATCAATTGTAGGATCAAAAGGCATATCTGCCTTTTGACCTTGTGACTATGACATGCCATAGCTCACATCCTTATACATTACAAAAAGGATAAAGTACATAAAGTGGAAAGTTACAGACTCAAGACTCAATGTACAGTTACCAAAAGCATGGACCTTTTCACCAACTCATGTAAGTTGGTGACTTTACAGAGATGCAGCGAAAAAGGTGCTTTATGGAACAGTACATCAGATAAAGCAGCATGTGTACTAAAAGTCTTCGGAAGAAATCTGTCTTCATAGGTTGAAGCTTCGGAAGACTTTGTCTCTGAGGCTTCGGAAGACTTCATGTTTGGCTTCGGAAGATATTGGTCTTGGCTTCGGAAGATTTTACACTTAGAGTATTTTCTAATGCATTGTGTAAAACTTCCGAAGCATTCTTCACTTCAGTACTTAGTGCATGTTGCAGAGACACTTGGATGTTTTGGGTTGCATCAGACTTAAGGAATCCTTAAAAACTCCCCCTAGGCTGATGCTACCAAAACACTTAGAAGATCTTCAAATGTTGGTAGTCTTCAGTACAATCAAGACCATTCCTTTCTTCATTAGATGGTCAGGATCATCAAGACTCTCATAGTATCTTCTCATCTCAAAGAGATCATGCAGAGGTAAGTTGATTATGTCTTGCCAGGAGTAGACATTCTCAACACCTTGATCTCTGATAACATGCCATCTTTCTGGATTAGTAGAGTAAGTCCAGGACAAGATGGGTGTCTCAGTTGTTAGAGGAGCCACTTGCATAGGAGTTGATTGGGCTGCCTCATCATGCACTTCCTCAGGTTGATCTGATTCAGCCTGAGGTGTAGAGGTAGATGACTTTGGCTTCTTCTTCTTAGTCTTTGGTTTAGAAGCCATTCTCTTCTTCCTCTTAGATGACTTTAACTGAGAAGACTGGTCTGCAGCACCATGTTGATCATCAGTGTCTTTCTCAGTTGGGTGTTCCTCCCTCACAGGTTCAGAAGGAGAGGGAGTTTGACCCTGCCTTGGATCAGAAGATGAAGCTTGCTGAGGCTCAGCTGGAGGTTCTGGTTGAGGTGTCTCTGGTTGTTCAAACTTGACCTCCACTTCAGGTGGGACTTGACTTGGAAGAGAGTGCAAGTCAATCAGTTCTCCACTTTAATCTTCTGCTTGATCACCCTTATATGCTCATCCATAGTGGATAGAGACATGGGGCCAAGTCTCCTTCCGGAGAATCCATATAGCTTCAAGAAGCTCATCATCTTTGTCTGTCAGCAGACTTCTTTGCATTCTTTTGAATGATGGCTCTTGACTTTGCAGCTTCTTCCCTTAGCTTCCTTTTGGTTGTCTTTCTTTCTTTGACTAGCTCAAGCTCAAGTTGCTTTAGGTACTCAAACTCAATGAAGTCATAGGACAGGGGAAGAAGTGCATCTGCCTGATAGAAGCCTGTGGCACTCAGGTAGTTGATCATCTTGATCCTATCTTCTTCTTTATCTACCTGAGGTTCTTGTGGAGCCACATCTTCCTGTGCAGGACTTTCTTGAACTGGAGAGAGAGTGGGAGCATGCTTGTAGAGTCTTTTCTGTCTCTTCTCCTCTTTGAATTGGAGAAGTAGCCTTGCATCCTCTTTCTCCTTCATCTCTCTTGACACTTCCATGTCAGCCAGTTCATTTAACTCTTCTAAGGGGAGGGAGATGATTTCATCAATATCATAGTTCCTGGTCTGTAAATAGGTAATCCTGACTGCCCTTAACTCATCATCTTGAGTATTTGGTCTGGGGGCAGCCCTGATTGCAGCTTGCATGAAGCTAGATGACCCAGTAGAGAACTTTCTCCCCTTAGCCTCCTTTCCTCTCTCTCTCTTCCTCCTCAATTTCCTCAGGAGTCATTATCCTTTTCCCTTTGTCACCAACAGACCTTTGTGACTCAGGGTGGATTGAGGCTTGGCCTTCATTGCTTGGTGTAGCTTCCATGCTCTGGCCAGAGAGAGGCTGAGAAACACCTTCACCAGCAGGTGTCTCAGATGGAGTTTGGACCTCTGCAGCAGTTGTTGATGATGAGACAGGGTCTCAGGTTCTGCCACTGGCCTTCAGTCAAGGTTTCCCCTATGAAACTAATCTTAGGGTCCACCTCAACATCCAGTTGACCGATGACATTGCCTGATTGCCTAAGTCTCCTTCTTAGAGAGAACTCTGCAAGGATCCTGTCTTGGATTCTTTGAGCCAGCCTGTCAGCTTGTCTTGAATTGCTTGGATTGACAAGTGGCATGTTGACTAATCCAGTCTTTCATAGAAGCTCAGGCTTTGGAAATGAAAAACTTCTTGTTGACCTTGAACTCTGTGAAGGATAAGGGCTCTTCTGTCATCATCATACCTCCACCTTATGATGTAGTTGCCAGTTCCTTGTGGTGGAGATGAGACAGCCCTTGGTATACCTTCCTCAAAGAGACTCCTGATGATTGAGTCTATAGAGTCCACATTAATGTGAACTTGAGGAAGTTGCTGAGAATGCACAACAGCAAGTGAGGATGGTGAGTCCTCTATGTCCATTCTCTGTGAAGAACTCCCAGGTTCTGTGGTTGTAATAACTTTCTCCCCTTTTTGGTAGCATCACCCACTTGCATAGGTGAGCTGGAGGATAAGTCAATCACTTCCACAGGTTCTTGTGTTCCTGGTTGAGCTCTCCTTAAAGGTCTCCCAGCTAGTTTTTCCTTTAGATATGAAATCTGAAGTTGCTGATCATTGACCCTGTTTTTAAGGTAGTCACCTGAGATTCCAAGTGACTAACCTTAGAGACTAAATAGGTGCATGTTTTTGACAATTTCTGCACCTTTAGTCTCAAATTCCCCTCATCTTCATCAGAAGAATCATTGGGGGATGAGATGATTGGACCAAAGTCCTCTCTCTCACCACCAGCTTGAGTTTCTTGGCTGCTGGTTTTCCTCTGCTCACTGGCAGCCTCAGTTGAGATGCCAGTGGGCTGAGTTGCCATGGTTGAGGTCTTAATGATGTAATCACTTCAAAAGTGAGAGCCTCTTCCATATGGACATCCTGAACAGGTTCAGAAGTGTCCACCTCAGTAATAGGTGACTGATGTGGGATAGACTGAGGAGAGTCAGAGGTACTCATCTCTCTTTGAGTAGGGGAGGAGAAGAGAGACTCATGGTACTCACTGAATCCTAAGTCTTCATCAGTATAGAAGGATAGGTTGGGAATTGGTTGGTTGAGATCTAAAGGCTGGGGATGGTAGCTGTCCCCTGAAGGTTGTTCACTTGAGTGTTGAGACTCAGAGTGAAGGCTTAAGGCTGTTGGGCTAGTGAGCTCATCAGGGTGAGCATGAGGAACCTCAGCCCTGATAGTGAAGAATGGGAGTGGTTTGCTCCTCAGGAGAAGTGGGAGCTCTAGTGTCCACTTCTTCCTGTAAGGTTGAGTATATGGGGGCCTGCACAGACTCAATAGCCTGAGCAGGGGTTCGTTTGGATTTTCTTTGGTAGGTGAGGGTGATTTGTGGTCTTTTTAGAGGTAAGGATAAAGAGGTGTGGGTTCAACACTAGCTTGTGTTGCTAGGTTGTCACCTTGAGCAATGAGCTCTAACATTTTTGGGACTAGGGCTGTTTCTACCCCTGAGAAGCCTACAGTTGGCTTCTTCATTATTTTAAAGATGCCGGGCTTCATCTGTCCCAATTTAAGAATATTACTTGTTTCCCTCAACTGTGAGCCCAGTTCACAGTTGAGAATGTGTTGAACATATCTAGGAAACATGTAATACTCTAAGGAGTCTAAGTTTGCAAGTAAATTAGTATAAACAAATTGTGAATACCTGAACTTGACCCCCTGAACCATTCCATGAACTATAAAGGAGAGATCCTCAGGAATCTGGTCCCATCCACCATGCTTGTTTGATAAGCTGTGGATAACCACATGGAGCAGGTATTTCCACTGGGATGAGACCTTCCCTTTCCTGAAGGTCTTTACAGAGAAATCTCCCTCATAGCCCATCTGCTCAAAGGAATGATTAACAGCTTCCTTTGGGAAGGACACCTCACCTTCTTCATCATCCAGCTGCAAATGTTGGTTAATGATGGCCGGAGTGATGAAGATTGTCCTCCCTTGCACTGTGGCAGACAGTGCCTTCTCCCCATCCATAATGACCTCTTGGCAGGTCTTCCAGAATTCAAGCAAGTGATCCTCATATAGAGTAGGATCAATGGTCAGGGAGGTGAAATAGTTTGACAGAGTCAAGAATTGGCAAATCTCTGAGAAACTTGCATCTTTCTCAGAGCTTAACAGAGCAACTTGATTATGTTGCCTGTGAAGTTGCATGGAGAAATCTGGGTTGTTTCTGCGGTTAAGGTTGGCCATTTCAGAAGCTTAAGGGTGAAGAAAGGTAGAAAGCAAAGGCGGTTTAGAGAATTAGGTTAGAGGAATAGTGGAATTGAGGAAGATAGTGGGAAAGAGGGGGAACCGTTGGGTATTTATGTGAAAAGGGATTTGAACCAAAGTTAATGAAAGAGGATAAACTTTGAAATCCGGAAGTCGGTCCCACCTCTGAAAAGGTAGTTTACTTTTGCTCAAAAAGTAGTTTTCTTGGAATTCGAAAAGCTTCCGAAGGTAATTTGTCTTCGGAAGTTTTGATTTGAAAAAGCTTCCGAAGCTAAAATGGCTTCGGAAGATTTTCCTGAGAGTCTTGAAAATTATGCTTCGGAAGAGAAATAAACCCTTGGATGCTTTGTATAAGAATAAACAAAGCTTCCGAAGGTTAATTTTGCTTCGGAAGGAAAAAGTCCTTAAAAATGAATAAGTGTGAGATAAGAATTTTAAGCTTCGGAAGATGATTTTGACTTCTTCCGAAGGTAAAATCTCTTAGACAGTTATTTATTTTGAAGACATGTTTTTCTTCCGAAGATAAAATTTTATCTTCCGAAGTATCAGAAAATTTTCAAGAATCTAAGGAAAGTCTTCAAAAAGAATTTTACATCCAAAGAAAACATGAGCTTATGAAAGTGATGAACTAGACAACTTAGGACACACATATTTTAAGAAGAAATAATTAGAATTAGTTTTAAGAAAAAGTCTACTCAAAGTTAATCATCCCAATAGCTGATATCAGATACTTAAATCTCTGTTCATCAAAAGCTTTTGTAAACAGATCAGCATATTGTTCATCTGTATGAACTTTGACTAGTTTAATTAATCCTTTTCATAGTTATCTCTTATTAAATGATACCTGATGTTGATGTGTTTGGTCCTTGAGTGCTGCACAGGGTTCTCAGTGATAGAGATAGCACTATTGTTGTCTATGTGGATAGGAGTCTCTTTGAAGTTAAATCCATAGTCCAGCATCTGATTTTGAATCCAAAGCACTTGAGCACAGCAGCTTGCAGCAGCAATGTATTCAGCCTCAGCAGTTGATGCAGACACACAGGATTGTTTCTTGCATTGCCATGAGACAACCCTTCCACCAAGGAATTGACATCCCCCAGATGTAGACTTTGCAGTCATGTTGCAACCACCATAATCACTATCTGTATAGCATACAGATTGAAATTAGGATTCTTTGGATACCATAGACCAAGTGTTGAAGCACCTTTGAGGTATCTTAAAATCCTTTTCACAGTGATTAAGTGAGACATCTTAGGGTTGGCTTGATATCTTGCACAAATACATGTAGCAAACATGATATCAGGCCTGCTAGCTGTAAGATACATAAGAGACCCAATCATAGCCCTGTATAAATGTTCATCTACACACTCCCCCTCAAGATCAGGTCCAAGGGAGTGGTTTCTGGCTATGGGTGTCTTAGCAATCTTACAATCAGTCATGTTGAACCTCTTGAGTATGTCTTGAACATACTTTGACTGACTTATGAAGATGCCATCTTCAACCTGCTTCACTTGAATTCCCAGAAAGAAATTGAGTTCTCCCATTGAACTCATTTCAAATCTGTCTTTCATCAGCTTCTCAAAGTCTTTGCAGAGCTTTGGATTAGTTGAACCAAAGATGATGTCATCTACATATACTTGAACCAGCAATAAGTCATTTCCCTGTCCTTTGATGAAGAGAGTTCCATCTATAGTACCTCTCCTGTATCCATGTTTACAAAGATACTCAGATAGTGTCTCATACCACTTCCTGGGTGCCTGATGCAGCCCATAAAGAGCTTTGTCAAGCTTGCAGACATAATCAGGATGATCAGGGTCTACAAAACCAGGTGGCTGTTTGACATAAACCTCTTCATCAATCACTCCATATAAGAAAGCACACTTTACATCAAGTTGATAGACCTTGAAGTTCTTGGATGCAGCAAATGCCAGGAATATCCTAACAGCTTCTAGTCTTGCTACAGGAGCAAAGACATCAGTGTAGTCAATCCCTTCTTCTTGTGTGTATCCTTGAACAACTAGTCTTGCCTTGTTCTTGATGATGATTCCTCTATCATCCTTCTTATTCCTAAAAACCCATTTGGTTCCAATGGTAGTCTTCCATGAGGAAGAGGACAAAGGTTCCAAACTTTCTGCCTTTTGAATTGAAGCAGCTCTTGTTGCATAGCTTCAACCCAACTTCCATCCTTTAGAGCTTCATCAACTTTCTTTGGCTCTATCTGAGATAAGAAACAAGAGTGAAGACAAACATTTGCTTCATGGGTTTGTCCTCTTGTTCTTACCCCTGTGACAACATCTCCAATGATGTTTGTGGTGGGGTGAGACTTGTGGATCCTTAGCTGAGGGATCACAGCAAGTTGCTGAGAAAAGATCCAAATTTGAGAAATTTAGATCTGGCCTGGAAGATTCACCCTCCACATTATCACACTTATCAAGATTAACTTGATCCAATGAGTGTGTGACATCATTGATGTTGTCATCTATGGTGTGGTTATTAGCATCAAGGAATTCCTGATCACTATCACCATCACCATTGTTGTTCTACAATTGAGGTGTCTTTATCTGGTTGAGAAGCCTCTGAGCTGGAATTTGAAGGCATACCAGATGTATCAGCTGAATTTGTCATTGTTGTGCTGATAGAAACCTCATTTGCTGAAGTAGTTCCAACTGGAGCTGAAGATGTATGAGTTGAGGGTCTTCCTAGCTCAAATCTTGGATCAGGATCACCTGTATTTAAATTTTCTGCAGATCCTGAAACATGCTCACAAGATTTGTTAAAACAGTTGGTAACTAAATCAAGATCAAACAACCAATCCGGACCAGAACCAGCCACACAGGGTGTGTGTTCATTGAAAGTCACATTGGCTGACTCCTCAACAATTCTAGTTCTGAGATTGTATACTCTATAAGCTTTAGCTTGGGAAGAGTATCCAATGAAGTGTCCATCATCTGATTTCTCAGCAAACTTGGCAATTTGATCTTTGGTATTCAAGATGGTGCAGGGACATCCAAATGACCTGAGAAAACCAATGAAAGGTTTCCTCTTGTGCCAAAGTTCATAAGGAGTCTTACCATGTGTCTTAACTACTAAAACTCTGTTTTGCACATAGCAAGCAGTATTAACTGCCTCTGCCCAGAAGGTGATGGGCAGTTTAGAGTCAGACAACATAGTTCTTGCAGCTTCAATAAGTGTCCTGTTTCTCTCTCAGCAACTCCGTTTTGCTGAGGAGTCCTGGGAGCACTATATTGTCTTGTAATACCTTTTTCATCACAAAATGTATCAAGGATTTGGTTCTTGAATTCAGTTCCTTGATCACATCTTATGGTTTTGACCTTGTGATCACATTGATTCTCAACTTTTAAGATGAAATTCTTCAGAATCTCAGGGGTTTCATCCTTAGTTCTAAGGAAGAAACCCAGTGAATCTTGTAAAATCATCTGTGATCACCAAACAGTAAGAGGTCCTTCCTAGACTCATTACACTGGTGGGGCCAAAGAGATCCATATGTAACAAGTGTAGGGGAGTAGTGATGGAGTTCTTTTCCTTAGGCTTGTGAGACCTTGTGTTGCTTCCCTTTCAGGCATGCAACACAATGATCATCACTTGTAAACTCTTCTTTGGCATTCCAGTTACCAGATCATGTTTAATTAATTTATTCATGTTCTTAAAGTTTACATGGCACATTCTTTTATGCCATAGGAAAGACTCATCACTATTTGCTTTAGATAGAAAGCATGAAACTTCTCCAGAGGGAGATGTTTCTTGCAAATCCATCTTGTACATGTTCCCTTTCCTGGGGGCTCTGAGCAGGATATGCTCATGAGGAATGACCACTCCAGGCTTGAGAACAATGCACTCATGCTCAGTAAAGAGCATGTTATGACTCTGATCACAAAATTGGGATACACTCAGAAGATTGTACCCAAGCTCCTTAACAAAGTTTACCTTTTCAATGCTGAGCTTACCATTTGTGACCTTGCCCCTTCCAGAAATGTAACCACCTTCATCTCCTCCAAAAGCAACTGGTCCTCCATCAATTCTCTCAAAATTATGGAGTAGAGACCTATTGCCTGTCATGTGCCTGGAACAACCACTGTCAATTATCCAGACATTCCTGTTTGTCTTGAGCTGTTCCTGCACAAAGAAAATGATTAGTTACATTTGGAAACCCAAGCCTTACTTGTCTTGGGCTCACTAAATGTAATAGAAGGTAATGCAACAGTAATAGATCCTATGGTTGTACTATGGGGATCTTCAGCTGTTGTTGATGGAGAAACTTCAGTCATTTGGTCTTTCTTAGACTTCCACACCACCTTTGGAGTCTTGGACTTGACCTTCAAAACCTTAGAAGCTTTTGAGACTTCACAAGTTTTGATGACTGAACCTTCGGAAGATTCTACAGTCACTGCAGCAGACTTCAGTGCTTCGGAAGAACTCCTTTCTTCCGAGACCAATTTTGCTTCCGAAGGTAATTTTCCATTTACCTTCTTCTTTGATTTGGAGCTTCCGAAGGAAACAGACTTTCCTTCCGAAGCTTGAGACTTCTTGAGACTCTTTGAAAGTCTTTGTCTTGGTCATGTGGATAGTACTTTTAGGATTGTATGGGCAATCCTTAGCAATGTGAGAAGTACTTTCACACATAACACATAACATTTTCTTCTTCAAAGAAGTCTCCTTTTGAGGGCAAGACTGGCTTTGGTCACATCCCTTCTCTACCTTCATCTTGGTAGATGCTGAGACAGTTCTTTTGGGCTGTGAACTGTCCTTGGAGTTTGATGGTCCAGGCTGTGCAGCAGTGGTACACAGCAGCTCAGTCTTCTTCTTTGCACTGAGATGATTTGAACAAGAACCAGGACTCTTAGCTGAGGAGTCTTGGTTGATGTCTTCAGTCCTTACTACTTTGAAACCTGCAGAGATAAAAACTTGTTTCTGCTTGGCATCAAAGGTAGCCTTGATTTCTTGAGCCTTCTTTGCTTTACTTTTGCTCTTCCTGATCAAGTTCTTTCTTTTGGACTTGGTCATCACAGTAGATTTCTTCTCCTCAGAAGGATAATGGCCCTTGGAAGAATCCTCTTCTTCACTCTTCTCAGAGGAATTCTTCACTATCACTTCTTCATCATCCTCACTTATAGGATCTATGAGAGGAAGCTCATCTTCACAAGTTCCACACCTAGGAGATCTTACAGACAAGATTGTGTGTGGAGGAGCTATCTCATTTGATCCCAGTCCCTGTCTATTTTGATAGCACACTTTGTTGTGCAGGGATGAGGATATCATGTTCTTGAAGGTCTCTTCTTCAAGAACACTTTTCTCTGCCTTGGCTTTGCTGATCACAAGCTCAGCCTGGCACTCAGTCAACTTAGTTATGAGATCTTGATCTGAGTTCTAAAATCTGTATGTTCATGTTTTAGTACTGAAATGGTTTTCTCCAAGTCCTCTATCTTTAACTTGTAATCATTTTCAGACTTTCTAAAATCAGATTTTAATATGTTTAATGACTCAAGATCAGATCTCATCTCTAAGTTGTAGGACCTGTATCTATTTACTTTAGCAATGCATTCAGGAGTACAGAGATGTTCCAATACCTTGGCTTCATCATGGTCAGCCATCAGTGCTTGGTTTGGAGAAGCATCTTCCACCTGAAAGCTCCAGTCAAAGCCTCCCTCTTCAACAGCAACAGCAGCATGTTGCTTTGGCTTCTCAGTCTGAGGGGCTTTGTCAGTGTAGTTTGGTCTGGGTTGTGTTTGGCCCCCATTTGTTTTAGGTGCCTTACACTCCCTAGCAAAGTGGCCCATAAGGTTACAGTTGTAACACTTAACTTTGCTTTTATCCAGCCCAAACTTTCCACTGGTAGCATTGCTTGGAAATCTTCTTCCTGTTCTCTTGTAGAACTTCTTGGCTCTGTGAGTGAGGAGAGCCATCTGCTGAACTATCTCCATGTATTCCAGGTCATCTGGATGGATACAGTCCAGGTCTTCAAGAGTGAAGAGATAATTCCCACAGCTTTCATCAGTAGACACAAAGGCTTGAGAAGAACTTGTCTCTTGGAATGGGCTTCCTTGAGTAAAGTTCTCCCT
Organism: Flaveria ramosissima; assembly: GCA_025215565.1. Taxonomy (NCBI): domain Eukaryota; kingdom Viridiplantae; phylum Streptophyta; class Magnoliopsida; order Asterales; family Asteraceae; genus Flaveria; species Flaveria ramosissima. The sequence goes on along the minus strand of CM046031.1, from coordinate 8,996,511 downwards.
TGGTGTCTCCGGGAAGGTGATGAAAGGACCCTTTTGTGAGTTGTCAGGGTAGCATATGAGATGATGTTGGGGTTCTATGCTGTCCCTTTCAACCACATGAAGGGCTGAACCCATTTGATTGTTGGAGTTGCCAGATGAACCTTGCATGTTCATCTCCATCTGGTATCCACTGAGAATCCCATACAACTCTGTCAGAGTAAGAGTTTTAAGGTTCTCAGTCCTCTTGATCACCACACAATAGTGTGTCCATTGCCTAGGAAGTGAGGACATGAACTTCCTTACAATGTCCCTGTTCTCAAGAGGAACTCCTCCATCCACTAGGGTATCCACAATCTCAACATACCTGAAGTATTGTTGGGTCATGGTTTCACCTGCTTTGAAGGTGAAGTTTTCAAACTGCTGCTTCAGAAGATCTTTCTTGTTCTCCTTGGCTTAGAGGAGCCTTCATACATCAGCTTCAGTGCATCCCACACTGTTTAGCTGTTTTGCACTTCTTAAAACCTCTGCATACAGAGTTTGGGAGAGCAGTCTGAAGAGTAGTCATGGCCTTCCTATCAATCTCTACTCTTTTTCTATCTTCATCTGAGTAGTTGGCCACATCTTTTGGAATCATACCAGCACCAGTAGCGGAGGGGGTGCTAGGTATGAAAGGTCCACTCTCAACAGATTCCCACATTCTTGAATCAAGAGACCTGATGAAACCTTCCATTCTCATGCACCAGGTGTCAAAATCATCAAGAGTGATCAGTGGGGATTTGTTCATGGTTCCAGTCTCCATATCAGTCTTTGAGATGGAAGCCATTTGAAAAGTTTAGTTTTGTGTGTGTGAGGGATCTTAAGATGGTGAGATCTTATATCAAGAGCCTGGAAAGCTCTGATACAATTGCAGGACCGTTTAAAGGCTTTAACACAATTACAACACAACAACACAATGCGGAGATTAACTAAACTTTAATCAAACAGTGAACTGGTTTAACCAAGTATGATACTAAGAACACAAGTAAAGCAAGGAGACAGAACAAGAGAGTTTGGGTTTCAAGGAGGCAGTATATTGCTTTCTCAAGTTCTTTTACAAGTGTTACAAAACATAAAGAAAGATACAAGAACTTGAAATACTTATACTACAACCTACAGCCGGCTATACTTTGAAAGCCAGCTGGATACAATTGACTAGACACTAACAAAATCAATTGTAGGATCAAAAGGCATATCTGCCTTTTGACCTTGTGACTATGACATGCCATAGCTCACATCCTTATATATTACAAAAAGGATAAAGTACATAAAGGGGAAAGTTACAGACTCAAGACCTCAATGTACAGTTACCAAAAGCATGGACCTTTTCACCAACTCATGTAAGTTGGTGACTTTACAGAGATGCAGCGGAAAAGGTGCTTTATGGAACAGTACATCAGATAAAGCATGTGTACTAAAAGTCTTCGGAAGAAATCTGTCTTCATAGGTTGAAGCTTTGGAAGACTTTGTCTCTAAGGCTTCGGAAGACTTCATGTTTGGCTTTGGAAGATATTGGTCTTGGCTTCGGAAGATTTTACACTTAGAGTATTTTCTAATGCATTGTGTAAAACTTCCGAAGCATTCTTCACTTCAGTACTTAGTGCATGTTGTAGAGACACTTTGAATGTTTTGGGTTGCATCAGAATTAAGGAATCCTTACATAAACCATCTAATAGGCGTCAAAAGGATATTTCGGTATTTGAAGGGTACTCCAACACTTGGGTTGTGGTATCCTCATGATGATGATTTTGAGCTCACGGCGTATAGTGACTCGGATTACGGTGGCTGCAAGATGAATTACAAGTCTACATCAGCAGGGTGTCAATTCTTTGGGAGGAGATTAGTGACATGGCAATGTAAGAAGCAGACCTCGGTTGCATTCTCAACCTGTGAAGGTTGCTGCTGCAAGTTGCTGTTCACAAATCATTTGGATTCAACAGCAAATGCGGGACTACGGTTTAAATTTCTCTTCTACTCCTATTTTTGTTGATAACTCTGCTGCAATTGCAGTAACTAAAAATCCAGTACAACATCCTAAGACCAAACACATCGTCATAAAATATCATTTTATACGTGACTGCTTTGAAAAGAATTTAATCGATGTGGTAAAAATAAACACTGATTTTCAACGCGCTGACCTCTATACAAAGGCTTTTGACAAACCACGTTTTCTATATTTGTTAGAGGTCAACGGCGTTAAAAAGAAAAGTGATGTCATTCCAGATGATGACCATGTGTAGTCCGATGCATTTAGTCAAATTTTTTATTTTTTCTTTTTATTTCCTTTATTTATTCTATTTTCTGTTTAACTTAAATACATGTTATCTAGCTATCTATTAAAATCCTAAAAAACATAAATCGGTTACGGTTTTAGAATTTTAGGGGGAGAATAGGTCAGCCAGTAACATTAAAAAAACGAGGGAGAAGGAGAGGCTAGCTGATAAATAGTAGATCGTATCTGTGATACTGATTCAAATACTTTGGAAAATGATAGTACACAGGAACAAATCAAGTGGGACTTTAAAAGTTTAAATTAGATAAGATGTCAAATTTAAAGTATAAGTATGTGTAGTCTAAGCAATCTAAAAGGAAAAATGATAGCAAAGCTGATTACTACTAAGGTAACATAACGAAAGTATACCTAGAGGTTGCTAGACCATAGATGATATGTCGGTAGATTCAACACAATAGATGATTAGGCATGGTTGGTGATCTCAAGATGAAACTAAGTTGTTCAACTAACTGTGGGTTCCCATCTTATCACTGGTTAACATAATCAACAATATTCCAATAAGGGGTGACGAGCAAATAAACGCCACAAATGTGAGCGGACGACCAAAAATAGAGCAAAGCACGAAAAAAAAATGAAAAGCAAACGCTATCAAGCTAATAACTTATGTTGTTGGTGCGTTATGTGCAAAAGAAAAAATAATGATGCTCTAACAAGAAGATAGGTTGTGTGCCTCTCTGCTGTGCGATGGCACTGACCTTAGGATAAGCATAACCTATATATTCTAGAATTCATTGTTGTTTGCCGCCTCTCTGCTGTGCGATGGCACTGACCTGGGGATTGGCTTCTCTTTGAAAGCTCTAAGAATAGTCTCTTTTTGTCAAAATACCCGTAGACCGCTCAAAATCTCTTGAGGAATGTTGATTACCACATAAGCGTGGGATCCACAAATGTTGGTTGAAATAATTAAACCTTAAAGTATCACCAATCTGTGTCAAAAGTCTATGTATGGATTTAAGAGGACCAGCATACTGACAATCATCGTGGCTACAATTCTTGAAAGTCCAAATCAATGTGGGGATCTAATAGTACCAGTATGATTTCCTAAATTTGCTAACGACTCTAGATGAAAAACAAGTAGTGAGCATCAAAGAGTTTTTGATAACATGTCCAAATGATTTGACTTGCCTGTATGATTCCAAATCGAATCGGTCCAGTTATGGTCAAAATGAATTGAAGCTGCCTATTCTGAAACCGAATCCAGTAGATTTCTATCTTAGGATTTACACCTCACAAAAAGTCAAAAACAAGTTTATTTTTGTACTTCAGTTTAAGTCTTTTATTTTATTTTTAGTCAATTCAGTTTGTTTAATATCGGACTACATCATGAAATTCAGTAAGGAAGTACATCACCTAAAAGGGTCATGTCTAAGGTGACCACATGTGTTTTCAAAAGGTAAATGGGTCACGTCTGAGGTGATCAAAAGTTTTTCAAGTTAAAATGATCATGTCTGAGATGATCAAATGTTCATAATGTTAATTCAACAGTTTAAAAGGGTTTAAATGTCAAATGGTCATAAAGGCAGAAAATTTCATGAGTATGACCCATTCGCACGACTGGACCATGAGTATGGACCAATCGTACGAATGGACCATACTCATGCCTGTTATAGCCGAATGGACATGAGTATGGACCATTCAACCGAATGGCTTATACGAATGAGCCATTCGGCCGATTGAGAGTGAGCGAATGAACAAGTCGCACGACTGAACTCTAGTCGGACGACTGAAGGTGAGCGACTGATCCAATCGTACGACTGAGATCCATTCGCCTGAATGAAATGAGCGAATGCGTCCAGTCGTACGATTGAATTCAGGTTTAGTATAAATAGAGGGGGAGTCAGTCGCAGAGACTCATCACCCCCTAATCGCCCTTAAATCGCATAGCCTACCATTACTCTGCCAAAATTTCATCAGACCAAGACTTTATACTTCTATTGATTGTCTGACATTTGTGTGTGATTATACAGGTAAAGAGTTGAAAACTCACCGAAATTTGGAGGAATGGTGCCCTAATCTGTGAAATAAGACCCTCACAAGAACCGAATCTCTTAATGGACTTATAACCTACTTAAAACAAGTAAAATGTCAAAATTAAAGTTATTAGGTTATTAGTTAAGTAAATGCGAGTCTAAAGAGCCATTACACAACGTTTAAGTTCACGAATTGGTCAAGATTTAAATCCCAGTCGACCGAACAGTGGGTCATGCGACTGGACGTCAGGATGAACTCCAATCGCACGATTGAGCTGGTCGAATGGCCCAATCGGCCGAATGGATCATACGAATGAGCTCAGTCGGCCGACTGAACCAATCGCAGGCTCAGTCATCCGATTGAACTCAGTCGCCTGTTCATTCACCCGACTGAATCCAGTCGCATGACATGACAAGCGACTGAACACAGTCGCATGGTTCAATCGCATGAATGAACCAGAATGAATTCAATCAAATTAATTAGAACTGATTTTTGTCGTGTGATCATCTAATGTTTATGTGTCTTGTGTTACAGATAGATGGCTAATAGATTGTCTATCAACCCCAAGCACAACATCTGTGCTCACTTAGACTCCACAAGTCGAAATGGGGCGGAGTTTGCAGGGATCATCGATTTTCTTAAGCGATCCAGGATCCACCAGGATATTTCTACACCATGCACCCCTTACAGGTCTCTACAACAGGCCTTTTGGGAGAATGCATCAGTTGACCGATCACGTGAGCCGTACTGCATATGGAGCTCTATCTTTGGTTTGGATATAGAGATCACCGTTGAAGACATTCAGCGTGTACTTGGGTTGGGAGATGACACAGACCACCCCACCAGACTTCACCCACTGACGGTGAGAGGGTGCTTCATGAGGATGAAGTATGCTGGGGATATCAACTCAGGGGTGCTCAACAAGAGCAACCTGTGTCCCCAGTACAAGTACTTGGCACACGTCATCCTAAAGTGCATAGCTTCACGTAGGGGTGGATTCGACGACCTTTCAGACCAGATACAAAATGCCTACGTGGCACTGGTGCTGAACCACCCTTTCAGTTTTTCTAGCATGATCTTCTCTTATCTCATAGAGAACTTGGAGGCGAAGGGCAAAGAGGGTTTCTGCATGTACCCTAGATTCCTACAGTTGATCTTTGATGAGAAGCTGCCTACACTTCCAAAGGAGAGCCATGATGCTGTGGCGTTAGAGATAATGGATGATATGACGCTGGGTCGTATGAAGGTTTACCGGGGAAAGCAAGTCAAGCCCCCGGTAAAAAGACTCATAGGTCATCTGGCCAAGGTGGACTACGTGGCGCCATGAAGGCGTAAATGGCGTCACGAAGACAGTGATTCTGATGTTGAGCTGATAGAGCGCCCAGACGATGATTCAGATGACGATGATAGCGGTGATGGTGGAGATGCAGGGCCCACTCAACAGAGGGCCCCCACTGGTGATAGAGCATCTCCTACATCCACCCATGATGGAGCAGAGGCTGCAGGGTTCCATCAGGACTTTTGTCCTGATGAGGATGAGGATACTGATGAGGAGCCCCTAACCCGCATTGTGGGGAGTCGGGTGGTTGCCACCGACCGAGGTATACGGGAGGTTGGTGGACGCCCTGGCGAATCTAGGGAGGCTGATCCTGATCCTACTTATGCTCCCGATCAGACCATCAGGGTTCCAGGGGGAGCATCCACCTCGAGGGGATCGAGGAAGAAAAGGATGGCTCAGCCCCACGATTTGAAGAAGAAGAAGAGAAGGTTGACTTTTATCACCTCCACCACTACTACCTCCACCTCCACCACTCCACCTACTACCACCACTCCACCTACTACCACCACTCCACCTACTACCACCACTCCACCTACTACTACCACTCCACCTACTACCACCATCCCAGCTACCACCATATCTATTACACCTCATCCACCACCACCTTCATCCAGACCAACCCCAATCTTCACCACCACCACCACCACCACTAGCCACCATGTCGGCCCATCATCACACCCCTCCCATTCATCTGGATCACCTCTACCTCCCAGTGGGGTAGAGGAACAGCTCTCAGCACTAAACCGTATGGTGCTGAGACTGTTGGCAGCCGATGACGAGAAGACAACTCAGATTCGTCAGTTGGTAGATCTTACAGCTGCACAATCACAGCAGATTTCTCAGCAGGCTCAGCTGATTGAGCAGCAGGCACAACAGATGGCTGCTCAGAGCCAAGAGATTGCACAACTCCAGGAGCATAAAGTTCTATCAGCAAAGAAGATAGAGGAGTTGGAGGATGCCAAAAAGACTATCATGCTCAAGCTCAAAGGAACTAAGGATGAGCCTCTAAAGATAAAAGAAAGGGATGGTGATGACGATGGTGATGACGATGATGATGAGGATGAGGATGAAGATGATGATAGTGATGATGATAAGGCAAATGATGAAGAAAAGACAGAGGAAAGGCAGAATGATGATGATGATGAAGAAGGAGATGCAGCTGCATCTGCCTCAGCTCAGGGTCAAGAAAGACGTTCAAAGAGAAATCAAGACTAACGAGCCTCGTCTTCTGCCTCACCTACAGATGAGCCTACGATTCAGGATAAAAGTAATGATTAGAAAATTTATGTATTTGAAAGCTTTTGTACTTGAATCATGTATTAAACTTATGTACTTAATATTTATATAATGTTAATGTGCTTCTGTTTTGATTATTAACTAATGTTTGATGTGTCACATGTCTAAATCAAGCAGATTCAAATTTTCAAAGGGACGAATATGATGTTGCTCCCCTTCAGCAGGTCAAGACTCAACTAACTATGATTCTTGATCTGCAAGGGATTGTCAGGAGATCAGTGAGTTACACCCCTGAAGAGGGGGAAATAATTCATGATCTTACAAATGAGCAACTTGCCAAAATGTTCAAGCTGAATCCTGATGAGATTATCAAGGATGCTCCAACCTTTGAATCAACCAGTGACGACGAGCTGAAAGACATTGATAAGATAGAGATTGAGGATGTCACTGCAGAGCACTATCCAGAGTATGCTGACCAGGAGGGAAATGTGGTTCCTAACCTGGGTGATTCGCTGGTCAGTGAAACGTTTGAGATACTGGATAAGATGGAGCAAGAGTCCGAGAAGAGTGAGGAACAAGCCTAAGCCTCAGACGCTGATGTTAACATCCGAAAGGCAGAATGGGCTGCATGCTTTGAGGAGATCCGAGCCCAACGCGCTGCTCCTGAACCTAATGTCTACACCAAGCTCTACAAAGTGAAGAAACATCACAAGGTGTCAGGCAATATTATCGCGTGGGCCCATTTTGAGGATCTTAACGTATACGTGATAAAGAGAGAGAAGGGTATTGAGTACTTTAGATTCCCACATGATCTAAAGACTCTACCTGGTTTTGAGCTCAACCAGCTGGCCAGACTAAAGCTGCTATATGCTGACCCGAGAAAGATGTTAGGCTGGTTTGAGGCTGCATTAAAGAAAGAGTACCACACCAGATGGGTCAACTTCAAACCTTAACAACCTACGAGGTATATCCGAAGGTCTGAGGTTGATGCCATAACTGGAAAGCCTAGAATAGTGCTGAAGTGGAGTCCTCCGCGCACCATGTCCAAGATCCTACTACGGGAAATGCCACAGGAGAGGAGAGGCAGTCACAGTCTTAAACAAAGAAGGAAAAATGGATACTATCAGGGTATTTGACCCAATGTGGCTCACTAACTTGTCTGCAAATGATGTCTACACATTATACAAGTGGCCACTATTCTATGACTCTCAAGATATTGTACAAGCTCTACAGTTTCAGAACATTATAAGACTCTGCTTTTTATTTGAGATACACGCAGGAGTCACCAAAGAAGAGAAGTACAAAAAGTATGAGGAGGTAATGAAGAAGAAAGACATTAGATAGATCTAGGTCCAAGGGGGAGTTTGTTGATACATATGTACCTAGATGTGGATCTTAATGTAATATGTCATGAATGTCTTACACTTATGTAATGCTTGGGTGATTAATGAAATGAGAATGTTTGGTTGTGATTTATAATGTTTAATATTTCATTAATGAGTTGTATATATTGACTTGATTATATAGGTTTGTGATTGTTTGAATTGACACACATAATGTTATAATAATGAATTCATTCAAACTTGGTTAAGTGAAGTTCACATGCGTCCGACTGGACCATGCGCCCCAACAGTGGTCATGCGTCCGAATGGCCATGCGACTTAGTGTCTATGCGCCTAAACAATCCATACGCCTGAACAACTTCATGCGACTGACTCAGTCGCACGACTGAACACTCAGTCGTGCGAATGGATCAACCGCATGGCTCAATCGCACGAATGAACCATGCTAATGGTTCAGTCGCACGAATGAGCAACCCTAACCTATAAATACCACCTAATTCGTGGAAAAACACAACAATTGATATTACTTCGACTCCAGACGTACCCTAGCCGTCCAGAAATCTCCAAGAACCTGTTCCAAGTTCACAGATCGCGCTAGATCGATTCTATATCGTTCTTAACGTTTAGATTCAATTCATAATTGATTCGACGTGCATTCTCACTGATTGGATCGCCAATCAAATAGGATTCCGCACTATTTGAGTTGGTATACATGTTAATCAGTTAGTATTTCGTGCAATACACGATCCTAACAGATGTCCCCTACATATTTAGTCTGATGCAGGAAGATTCCTTTTGGTGTCTGATCCACCTGTAGTCCTAGGAAGAACTTCATCTCGCCCATTGCACTCATCTCGAATTATGCTTTCATGATAGATTCAAATTCTTTGCATAACTCTTTGTTTTTGGAACCGAAGATTATGTCATCAACATAAATCTGTACTAGCAGTAAGTCGCCATCCTTTTCTTTGATGAATAACGTACAATCAATCACTCCTCTGCGAAAACCGTGTTTCACCAGATGAGTCGAGAGCTTCTCATACCAGGCTCTAGGGGCTTGATGGAGCCCGTAGAGAGCCTTGTCCAGCTTGTAAACTCTGTCCCGATGATAAGGATCCTCAAATCCTTCGGGTTGACTGACGTATACTATCTTACGAATTTCCCCATGAAGGAACGCACTTTTTACATCCAGTTGATAAACTTTGATCTTCATGGAAGATGCATAGGCTAGGAAGATACGGATTGCTTCCATTCTAGCCACAGGTGCAAACACTTTATTGTAATCAATGCCTTCGACTTGTCTAAAACCTTGAACCACAAGTCGAGCCTTGTTTCTGATTATAATCCCTTGGTCATCTTTCTTGCACTTCAAGACCCATTTTGTGCCAATCACCTTAGCACCTTTTGGTCTGTCCACAAGGGTCCATACTCCTAGCTTCTTGAACTGTAGGAGTTCTTCTTGCATCGCACTTACCCATGCCTCATCGTTTAATGCTTCACTAACATATTTTGGCTCAAATTGAGACACAAAACATCGATATGCACCGTCGTGAAGATATCCCTTTTCCATTACCGAGGCATAATCAGCTGAGTATAGCTGATTTTGTGTCTGTACTCCCGATTGTACATCCCCAATGACATTTTCCAAAGGATGATAAACATTTATCCGGGATCCAAGAGTGGTGGGAACAGGTACCTCATTATCCAGATTGTGAACCACAGCTTCAGTATCTGAAGCTGTTAGAGTATGAGGTTTCGAAGTGTCAGAGGCATCAGGATTTGATGTGTGTGTACTTTCATTAGTGGGAACATGTTCCTCCTGGTTCACCTGTTCAGTCTTTACTTCTTCATCGTCAGAGGAGGAGTCGCTTACATCAAGTGCTCCCCCTAAAGGACTAGAAGATTCACCTTGTGCAACTGATGTTGTCGAGTCTAGTGACGGTGTGTTTAAAACATCGTACATCATTCTGGTCGATAACTCATCATCAGGAAGGGAGGGAGGGATGTTGAAGGACTTAAAGAATCCATCATAGTCGAAGAAGAATGGGGGTCCCTTTCCAGCAGGGGGGAGGTGTATCTCTGAACATCAACGTTGCACCACACTTCTACGTGACCCGTTGAGTTGTTATAAACTCTCTTGTCTGGTATATTGTATCCTATAAAGATCCCTTCTTCTGCCTTCTCACTGAACTTCCCAGTCTGAGTTTTCTTCAGTAGCATGCACGGTGCGCCAAACGGTTCTAGATACTCCAAGTTGGGTTTACGTCGCTGGAGCAGCTCATAACACGTTTTCCCATGTCGTTTGACCACTAAGACTCGATTGAGGGTGTAACATGCATTGGAAACTGCCTCGTTCCAAAATTGGATAGGCAGTTTCGAGTCGGCTAGTATCGTTCTTGTTGTCTCTATCAAGCTCCTGTTCTTTCGTTCAGCAACTCCGTTCATTTGTGGAGTGTAGGCAGATGTGAACTGGTATACAATTCCTTTCTCTTTGCAGAACACCTCCATCCATTGGTTCTTGAACTTCGTGCCATTGTCTGATCGAATTTGTCTCACTTTCAGCTTGTAGAGTGATTTTAATGTAGTTACCAACTGTTTGAAGGATTCAAATGTCTCTGATTTGGATTTCAAAAACATCACCCAAGAGAATCTTGAGTAATCATCAATGACTACATAACAGTACAAATCACCAGCGATGCTTTTTATGCTGACATGACCAAACAGATCCATGTGTAGAAGTTCAAGAGGCAG